>CM071925.1:20469291-20838506 GCA_016081115.2 Rehmannia glutinosa
TGACCCAAACCTGACCGACATAACCATGCAGCTGGGAAAGACAAGGGCCCAACTCACAAGACGCGTTATCCTCGGGGACCACGCAAACCAAATTTTTAAAAGATTCCCCGACAAACATCACATGGGCTGAGTCACGCGGAAAGAAAAGTAAAACAGCTGGCGAGGCAATAATGCAGGATATGACGTAAACAGTGATGTCATAAATATCAACAAGATTTGGAGTCCGCCTTTCAAGTCCGGATTCAAGTCTATAAAAGCCGAGAGTTGAAGGAAGCTGAGGACATCGAGCATTTCCCTTAGTTTTCTTATATTAAATTCTGAAACAGAAAAAATTGTAATATTTTTTAGTGTTTTAGTTTTAAGTTTTATGTGTTTTCGAATGGAAGCCTCATCTATGATAGGCTAAACCGGTATTCTCCTCCCAAAAGGACATTACTAATGTAATAGATATTTCTATAAATTCTTAATAAAAAGGGGCTTTCTGCTTCAACATGTGTTCATAATGTTCTATTAATTTATCCCGTTTAAAGATTACTTATATCCTGGAGTAGGAAACGAACCAAGGCTGTGCTTCAGATAACTTGCAGATCATCTTCCCTAAGGGACTCTAAGTCATATAGCTGATGAGAATACTAAGCTGGAGTCTAAAATTGTCAAGATCCAAGCAGATTTAGTTGCTACAGAAAAGAGGGAAAATGATCTTAAAAATGTGATTGCTTCATTCACTAAGGCATCCAAATCATTGGATGAACTTATAATGACTCAAAAAGAAAGTGATGGACAAGACAGGCATAGGAGCTGTTTGTCAAAAGATCTGGGGGCAGTAATCTTCCGATTGGTGGTGTTGCGAGCCATCTCACCCGGCACTGATTCGGTCAAAAAAGGTATGAATTTTAAGGGATTTATTAATTTTACAGAAGCCCATTGGGCCTGATATGGTCGTGATAGACTATATCTGTTTTATCAAAATCTTAGTCTGAAAACAAATTATTTAGAATTATGAGAAATTTTGCAGAAGTATGCCCTATTAAGTTTATAGGCTGGAAACCTGACATGATCCATTTAAAACCTCTGAATAGAGACTGGATCTAAGTAGGTGTAACAATGCCACGAACGAAATAGTTGTCAGAAAATGCAAATTCCTATAATCTATGAAATTTGGATTTATTGATAATAGCTATGGTATGAAAGGATTGATATTGCTAATTCTCGAAAGTTATAGGACTGTTTGGCAACAGATAAAGGACCCAAATTGTTATCTAGTCATAAAGGCAAAATTGTCCAGGACCAAAACTGTAACTTTGAAAGATAAAGGACTAAAACTGCACATACCCAAAGTTACAGGACTAAAACTGTAATTTACCCTAATAAATAAACTTGTCACTATTTGTGTCAAAAGAAACCCCCCTCATTGTTTAATACAAAATTTTAGGTACCACGTATTTCCACCAAGTACAATTATATATTTTCATTATTAAAAACCGAAAAAATTCTTTTTGTTAATTAAAAATCCTTGTAAATTTCTACTAGTAAAAAGAAAATCTGAAGAAATTAAACTTTGTCTCACTCTCACAGTTTCTCACAAGTGACAGTCTATGGCCTTGTTTGTTTATGTTTTCAATGGCCTCTTTCCAGTTTTCAACTATACATAAAAGTGGAATCATGCTTGTTCATAAAATTTCCAATGGAAATCATCATTTTCATTTTCTATTTTTCACATAAAACAACATCTCAAACCTATACACTACCCTACATCACTCATCATTACTTATCAATCACTATTTTCATATTTTAACTCAATTATATATGTGGGACCCACCATTATCAATTTTATCTACTTAAAATATTACTATTTTTAAATTATAAATATCTAATGGGACCCACCAACTATAATCTTACAAATATAATATTATATATTCAAATTAAAATATTGAAGTTTAATTCCCACCACTACCAACTTTTCAATTATTATATACATAAAATAATATTTCAAAACTACTCAAACCAAACACAATCTCATTTCCAACCCTAAATAAAACACATTTCAATTCATTCATCCAAATACAATCCCAATTTCCACACGAAAATCAATAAATTCTCAAAATTCTATTTCCAACTCCAGAAACTGAAAATGGACCATGGAAACATAAACAAACACGCCCTATGGGTTTCTCTCACTACTTTCATTTCGACTCTCTCGTCACGTCCAAATCTTCAATCATTCAACTCAGAGGTCAGCAACCCACCATCCGCTCCAGTCCCCGATTTTCCACCACTAGTCAGGTATTTCACAGAATCCCTAATAATTAGAAACCCTAAATCTACAACTGAGGATTTAATTTTGTATTTCTCATCTGCGTAATTTGAGAATATTGGGATTTCAAATTCGAACTTACAATTTTTTACAGTGACTTATGAGGAATATTTCATGAAATCAAAAGGATTGTTTATGAAAGAATTGTGGAATATAGAAATGGTTGATTTTTCAGGGTGAGGCCCTCAAACGATCATACCTTCTGTAGATTCATGATTGGGTTTCCTCATATGACTGATTATTCTTTTTGGAAAGGAATGAAACAAGGGAAGAACTCTTTTCTTACCATTAGTTCTTGAAATCTGTCAATGCCTGATTGTCCCTATATATTGGTTCTCATGTTGATTCTGTATCAAATTGTTAGGTTAATATAATTCCTAAATGGTAAATAGTTTAATTAAATCAGTTGGTATCCTTTCATGTTGTATGGAAGTCTGCATACAAACAACTATTATTTTGCAAGCATGCAAATTGTTTGTAACACCATCTGTTATATTATGTTTTACTCGTCAAATGATCCCGAAATTAATGGACATGGCATTATTTCAAGTACCTAATAACGGTGCATTTACTAATGTAATTGACTGGAGTACACCTATTACACTATATACTACATGGTAATGTTATTTCCACATCTTGCCTTAACATCACTTGATGTTCCATATTGTGGTTGTATTATCATTAGTAAGTTGCAATAACGTGGCTCCATTTTTTCTTGCCATATTTTGCACTTTGTCATCATTAGTTGTGAAACCATGTAGGAAAATGTCGGATTTAAGAAGTCTTTTAGTAGAATAATTTTAACTGTGAAAAACCAGTTAATTTTGAAGGCTCAGATAAAGTGATCGTATTCTAGTTCTAGTACACAAATATATTCTAAGTTTGTTTTTCTACCTCTGAAGTGGTTTATTAAGACATGTTTTCACTAAATTGGTAAGTAGACCCCCTTTTTGTTGTATTTTTAGGAATTTTCTTGTTTGTCAGTTTAATTTTATTTTATTTTATATTCGTTTTGAAGCTTGTGTCAAGAAATAATTAAATGAAGGCATCATTTGATAGTTACATAAGGGTTAGTGCTAGCTGGCCTTTTTTTATTTTCTTTTTCCTTTTTTTTCCCTTTCTGGATGTGTTGGTTTCTTTTCTTTTTTTTCTTGTGTTTGCTTGAAATAGTCCATTTGGATTGAAGACGAGTTGGTTAGGATGTCCGTTCTCTTAGAGGACTTGTGTTCCTGATTTTACAGTTCCTGGATGAAGAAAAGTTTAAAGAGACTCTGTTCACAAGTAGGTTAATTTTATAAGCAATTTATCTTTTATCTTTTGGTGATGATTATGTAATAATAATACTTTAAAAGTGTGACCTTTCTAACAATAGGCTTGACCAAGAATCTGGATTCTTCTTTAACATGAAGTAGTGTGAGGATTAAGTGCACAATGGGAACTGGGACGAGGTTGAAGATACCTCTCTGGCTTCACCAAAGTGGACGATAATCGTTATTCGATAAAGATATTATTTGAAATTAGGAAGCAGAAATACCTTGAAACATTGAATAAGTGAGATTCTCAATTGATTTTTGAGAATCTGAATTATTCCTAAAAAATTTTGAGGTACAGTTTTTGACATTTAAGTTTGTTCTGTTTAGGCATGATGGACCCAAAGCTTTGTTAAGGTTATTAAAGTGTTTGCATCTTTTAATGAAGGTCTTTTTAAGGAGATAACTCAGTTGTTGACATTAGAGAACTTCAGGTATTCTCGCAACCGCAATTTATGAAGATTTGAGGTCTATGTAATTATTTTGGGAAAAACAATGAGTATTTACAATGAAATCAAAAGGCTTGAGTATCACAATCAATTGATTGTTTACTATGTTTGCTGGAAAATATCTATTCATGTAAATCACATTATTTCATGTGGAATGGTTTATCTATATATTTAAGCATAACTGAATGTAATTAATTTATATGTTGCCTTCTTTCTCCTGATGTGATGCCATTTTCATTTAAATGTATGTGATAACTAGAGAACTAAAATGCTTCTAGATTTATATTTCTCCAACTGTAATTGTTTTGGCCATATCAGAAGCATCTTATTGACATAATACAATTTTTCATTGTTTTGAAACCGGATACGCGTTTAATAATTACAAGCATTCCCTTGTATGTGTGTGTTTCATGACTTCTTAATATTTTTAGTCGAGTGGTTATTTTTTGCTACTGGAGTAATAATTTTCTTTTTCGGATCTTTCTTGTAGGTGGCTTCGTCGAGAAAATTCAAGCATGGATCAGGAAATGGTACATTGTAGTTTAAAGGACCCAAGGGATCCACAATTATGGTGCTCAGATTTTTTTTGTCCTCCATGTAGTAGATATTAGAGAATAGTTAGCTTTGCATCGAGATAATACTCATATTTTGGAATAAATTACAATTGTGTATAGTTTGAATAAATGAATACTTGTGTGGATGTAGTTCTTTATACAAAATTTGTTGTTGAGTTAAATTATTTGTTCTAGATAGTAAAAATATTTATGTTTTATTAGGAATTACAATGTTTTTATGTAATGGGCAGTTCATAAAATAATTAATTAAATTTCATTATAAAAATTGATTTTTAATGAGGGTGATTGCTGCTTTTGTGAGGGGTAATTTTCTTGCTAAACTTATTTTTAATGACGCGCTAATAACTAATAATGATAGGCAAATGGTAGTCAATGGTAAAATTTGTCATCAACTAAATTATTTTTTAGTGACGGGATAATTTCATCACTGAATATATTAAAACTATAATGATGGGACCTATTACCGTCATTATTTACTTTTACATGTGAGGGAAGTAATGAGGGACCATGACGGGAAATTTCTCGTCATTAAAAGTGTTTAATGACGGATTTTGGACATATATTGATGAAATTTCCCATCATTACAAATTAATTTTCTTGTAGTTTACGTTTATTAAGTGAATTGCAATCTGCTTACCCAGCATACAATATTTTTCGAGTATTTCATGATCTTTTCCAAGACACATGAAGGATTTAGCAAATGAGTAGCTTTCACACAAATCTCAATGGTAGCTCTTTCTCACAAGATCATACCTCTTAAAATAATTTTATATATGTAAGAATAGGTCAAAAGGATTAGCTTCACACAATAGGTAGGTAGTTGTTTCCCTCAAAGGCCTCTGAACATGTTCAACACATATTGTTTTTCAAACTCATCGCCTAGGTATATATAATAATGATTTTGTAGATTAGAAACATTAACTCACACTAGCTTATCAAGTGAACAATCTTGGGTACATTATCAGAACTCCATCAAACTGATTCAGTTGTGCACACACAAATCTATTTAATGCATGAATGCAAGTAGTATATACCAAAAAAGAAAAAACAATATACAACCATACATGTGTTGCGGTTAGTGTTGCAACACTTTCAGAGACTCAAATCACACACAAACCAATAGACTTCCGTAGAGTGGAAATCTCTCATAAATCTAATGCTTTAGTGAAAATGCCCACAACTGATTTTTAGACCCTATGTAATTTATGCGAACAATGTTTTTCTCAACCAAATCATGTATAAAATGGTGTCTTATGTCTATGTGTTTTGTGCGAGAGTGTTGTACTGGATATTTGAAATATCTATAGTACTATAATTATCACAATAAACAGTTAAGATATCACTATGAAGACCATAATCCTCAACCATTTGATTCATGCAGAGTAATTGAGAGCAATAACGCACTACAAGAAAATTGCAAAATAGCTACGGAAACTAGCGACGAATTATGTTCGTAGCTAATTAGGGACAAATTAATGACGGAATAACAACAGATGTAGATAGAAGTAGATTTTAAAGAAATAGTGACGGATTATCGACAGATTAACAACGGATTTAACGACGGAAACATTTTGTCACAAAACATTTAACTCCCAACAACAACATATTCAAATTAAGTAGTCGAAAGAGAGACACAATTTTGTTTACGACTATACCGAGACACCAAATTGTTTCCAAGATAAAAACAACCACCCGTTGTATTTTTTCTATAGTCTATGTCCCCATCCCAATTCAAATCACTAAAACCAACTAGATTAGTGTTTGTATCTTTAGTATACCAAATACCTAGATTAGTAGTGCCTCCTTCGTATCGGATAATTCTTTCAAGATTTTCAAATGTGTGATCTTAGGATTAGCTTGATAACGAGCACACAAACACACACTATACATAATATCCGGACGGCCAACAGTTAAATACAACATGCTATCAATCGTACTTTTGTATAAAGTGCTATCACCACTTTCAGCAACAACTTCTCTACTCAGTTTCTAACTCGAACCCATGGTAGTTTTTAAATGAGATGCACTATTCAAGTTGAATTATTTCACCAAATATTTTGCATACTTTGTGAAATGAAATCCCATCATTCGATAGTTTGATTTGTTAGCGCAAGAATTAATACAATTCACCAACCATACTCATCTCAAACGTGGAAGACAAACATTCAACGAACTCATTCAAAAGTTTTTGTCTAGAAGATCCAAACACAATATCATCCATGTAGATTTGAGCAATCAAAATATTGTGGTTAGTTCTTTGAATAAAAAGAGTTCTGTTCACTTCACCACGTTTATATACTATTTGCGTTGATGTTAATATTTATAAATTCGTTTCATGTTTATGACATTACTGACCAGTTATTTTTAAAGGTGCTCGAGCGGTACTAGTTATTGGGCTCGTAGTTTGAGTGGTTGATGGTATATTGGAATAACAAGATATTTATGTGTCATTATATTAATACTAAATATATGCTCTAATTATACTATTTTGGATAAAATTGAGTTATAGATTGATTATTAAATTACTAAAAAAAAGGGGGAAAAGAAAGTAAATGTGATACGACACATGAATAAATTAATGACATAGGATTAGATATTAACTCGCACGTGTATATATATGTGTGTGAGAGACAAGGTAGAAAAGTATTAATGATAGTGAAAAGAAAAAGGAGAATGATATATATATATATATATATATATATATATATAGGGGGAGGATCAAGTGAGACCATGTCTTTAGGTGAGACACAATGGACTAATCACAACCATCCCCCACTATTAATCAATGGGTATGATTTAATAGATCAAAAATATATTAAAATATTAATTTAATCAATATAAGGGTAGTAGGGTAAAATAACATAACAAGTTAGTTACAAAAAATGGAATCAAATCTCTTTATCTCTCATATATCTCCCAATCCCAATTTCTCTCTCACACACACACACACACATTCCTCCATTAACGCAAATTAGAAAACTGTGAAGATCGAACTCGAAAATTACAGTTCACGAAAATTACAGAGAAAAAACAAGAAAATCGGTGCAATATTACAGAGAAATAACGAACAGTGAGTTCGAAAACTAAATATGCAACAAAACTCAACTAAATATGCATTATCTGAAAACTATCTATGCAGCGTAAAAAAACTAATATGTAGTACAGTATATCCAACTATGCAAGACGTCATAAACTATGCAACAAAATCAACTAACTATGTATTATCTGGATACTATCTATGCATTGTGGAATAACTAAATATGCAGTACATTATGTAACATCCAATTTTTATAATTTCCAAAAGCAACATCCCATTTTCATAACTAAATATACATTATATTGAACCTATTTATGCAGTGTAGTATAACTAAATATGCGAGACGTTATATTCAATTATGTCTTATTTTCGTAAAAAAAGTGCCAACAAAATAACTAAATATGCATTACTTGATGTCTAATTATGCAAAGAGAAGAACCCTAACTATCTTTGTAAAATAAAAATATTTGGAAAGAAAACAGAGTTCCTTAAATTCCGCCACAAAATCCATAGTTTCAATTTCAACCCATAAAATCATTTGGGACCACTAATTTGAATTACAAAATTACAATCTTACCCTTAAAATCAGCGAAAATTGGGAAATAATTAAAAAACTGAATTAATCACATCCCTTCATTTTTTAAGATCAATGGATAAGATGAGTCCACACTGTCTCACCTAGGGAGGGTGGTCTCATTTGAACCAAATCCTATATATATAAGACATTATAAAATAAGGTGGAGTTTATCTACATATATACATATCTAATTGTAACTATATATATATATAGCACATATTTTTTAGATTAAGAAAATGAATTATGGGTAGGCATTATCCACAAGTTAGCTGATTCCCATGTCAATAGATGAGCCACGCAGCTCTATGCTTTTAAAGTGTTGCCTCCCATATCTTTACATGTGTGTGTGCGTGTTTTTGTTTTGTTAAAAAAAAGGGATAATATACGTATATAATATAACTTATATGTATACATGTATCTAATTGAAACTATGCTCCATTACCGTCTTACAAGCAGAATTGCTAGAGCAAATATATTTATGAAATCAGACACACACACACAAATTGGAGAGACAGTTCATCTTCATTTTCTTACAGGGTGATGACACCCGAGCCGAGCTGGAAGAAATTAATCCACGTCATCAATCCAGCACACGTCCAAGTGGGGGACCTACGGGTGACGTTAGTAACGGTGCGCGGCGACACGTCATGGATTAGGCTCGGCCACCACCGAGCTCAACCACAGCATGACTGCCGAGATCCGAGCCCCGAGCCCCGAGCACAAATTTCGGCGAGAAACGCATGCGCGACAGACTTATAAAAATAATCACTTGCCCATGCTTAACGCTTTATTGGTATCAGAAACTGCCACATGTCAGAAAGTTATAAAGAAAAGTCGACAAGTGGCAAGATTTGACTGACATGGACAGTTAGAGAGGGACATGTGTCTTTCTTTAATTATTTTACTAATTAATGACTAGTTAGTGCAAAGATGACTATTGTAAACCCACTTACTCAAAGGGGTATAAAAAGTCTGATAGAGATAAAAAGAAGGCGGGAAGACAAAAAGAGAAAAAAAAGCGAGATTGTAAGAAAGACCGACCCCAATAATTCGGCTCGGCATTATGCAAAAAAAGCAGAATTAGCAATAAATAAACACACGTTACGCACGTTTATATTTCCACGTGTTAAATCTTTTACATATTTTTGCTTGTTGACCAAAACGCACATCAACAAATTGGCGCTAGAAGGAGGGCTTGAACCTTCGTATTGGTCCAGTCAGAGTTCCAAGCAAAAGCAAGTTAAGTGAAAACCAGGTAAAAGTTTACCGTTTATCCTTTTCATAATAGACAAAATGAGTCAACAGTCGAGAAATGCTCGTTTGACTGAAGAGCAACATTTGAACAACCAAACCGCCGGACTACTAATGGCCAAAATATGCTCAGCGAAGCATGGAGCACTACTTTATTCCCTTTCGCTCGCCTAATTGCCAACCCAACTTTTTGTACAAAGAAATGAACCAACTCATATCACAAACTCTCGCTACCACAAACTCTCAAGCACCTCCTCCACTCCTTGCAAATACTAACCCTCTCAACCCACAACTAAATGTTAATATTAACCCTCAACTCCACGGGCCTCTTCACAATGAAGCCCAAGAAGCGATTCGAGGTAATGAACAAGCGTCGGCACCGTAATGAAGGCGGCGCGCGAGATGAGGAAGAAGGCAAAGTCGTGTAGCGGAATCATTACTGGAGCCAACACGACATCGCCGTACCCACTTAGTGTTCGCCGGACGACTAGGAATTGATCCTTTACGCTCGGTCCGATCAATAAGTTCCCGACTTCGGGTCAACCAGACCCAAGGCCCTAATCTACGGCAGGAAAGGGATACAGAGATTCAACGCCTTCACCGTCGTTTGAATGAATTGGAAGGTGATCCGAAGGTGAACCGTGATCGAGACCATCCAAGCTTGACTTAACCAACCTCTTTGTTATGTCGCCATTCTCCCCTGGTATCTTGGCGACTCTGCTACCACCGAAGTTGAAAATTCCCCAAGTCGGTCTATACAATGGGGAAACCGACCCAACCACTCACGTCCATAAGTACCTAGCATGGATGGAACCATGCGATCTAGTGATGCCATCCTCTGCGCAGGCCTTCCCATTAACTCTCGGCGATAGAGCCCACCGTTGGTTTAGGACCCTACCACGGGGATCCATTCAGGCATGGAAGGATTTGGCCTCCGCCTTTACAACGCATTTCTTAACGTCCAAAGTCCGAGCCGCACCTAAAGATTCCCTTGTGAACATCAAACAAGGGAAAGACGAGTCTCTGAAAAACTATATCTCTCGATTCAATAAGCAAGTTCGAGAGATGGAACCGGTGTCGGATGACGCCATTTTAATTGCAACAATGGCTGGCCTTGCCCCCGAAACCTGGTTTAACTACTCTATCCATGAATCGGGAGCAACCTCGTACCAAGAATTTTTGATCCGCGCAGAACGCCATATTTGCGCGGAGGAAGCCATGGCCAGTAGCCGCCCCGAGTACCGACAAGAGGGCGTGAGAAAGGACGGAAGGAAGGAATCAGCAGTTGGGCCGGGGTCGGGATTTAGACCGTTCTTGGAAAACCCGACCACTGGATTTAGGGCTCGCCAGGAAGCGCGAGCCGAAGTTGCCGCATTGAGGAGTACTTTGACCCACACTCCATCAGCCATATGGAATGAAGTACAGGGTCTGAATTTGTTACCTCCGGCTCGGCCTTTGAAGGTCGAGCCGACAAAATTAGATTCACGTCGATATTGTGCATATCACAAATCAATAGGTCACGATACCGATGAATGCCGAGATCTAATCAGAGAAATTATGCGTATAGTTCGGCAAGGCGGTCTCAAAAGATATGTTCATGAACTACCACCCCCACCGACACTGACTCAAGGTGTTAACCCAGAGCGCATAACCAATCCAGCTCTGCTGCCACCACCACCGGCCGAGAACCAGGGTAGGGAGATCCTTATGATGTCGAGTGTGAACCGAATCAACACTAACACAGCCGAAGATAGCCGCTCCAATAGGAAAAGAAAGGCTGATGTCAGACAGGCCGCCCACGTCGAAAGACAAGTTCGGGTGGCGAAAATCAGAGAAGGTCATCCCACCGGCCACTTTGTGTTCTCGGATGCGGATGCCGACCAGGTGGTCCACCCTCATTCTGACCCCCTGGTCATTACTGCACCAATCTTAGGTATTCCGGTTCATAGAATTTTGATCGACTCTAGAAGCTACTCATCAGTCATTTACGTCCGAGCCTTTCGAAGATTGAACGTAGACGATAGCTATATCCGTCCATGCAACGATAGCATTCTGGGGTTTGGGGGAGGAAGAATAGTCCCGCTCGGGGAAGTTGATTTGCCCATTCAAATGGGACAAGGGTTGCATAAACGGACCGTCATGACAACATTCAAAATAATCAACGCTGATTCGGAGTACAATGCTATTATTGGGAGGCCATTGCTTTATCATATAAAAGCAACCGTTTCAATATATCATTTTTGTATAAAATTCCCAACATCTGATGGTGAGGCTATACACAAAGGAAATCAAAGGGAGTCACGAGAATGCTCTCTCAAACTCCGACCGGTGGAGATTAACGTGGTGGAACGAGGAGAAACCAGTGGAACCACGCAAGGCGATCCCCCGCCAAAGGAGGAGCCCGAGCCGAAGATGGTGATCGGTCAGGAGAATAATCCAGGTCGTCGACCTGGGAAGGAACCAATAATGGAAGAAGGCGAGCCGGCAGTCGAGAACGAGCCCGTCACTGAAGTTGAGTTTCCCCTGCAAATCAAAGAGGGGCAGAGCAAGAAAAGAAAACGGGCGGAACCAGTAGAACAGGTTGATATAATCAACGTCGGGAGACCAAGCGAAGGGCGCCAACAACGTATTGGCCATGATCTCCCAGAACCATACCGAACCGAGCTAATTGAATTTTTGGCAAATAATCTTGACGTCTTCGCATGGACTCATGCAGACATGCCCGAAATTTACCCTAAGTATGCATGCCACCGCCTCAATATTGATCTAACGTTCCGCCCAGTTATCCAGAAAAGGCGCAAGCTCGGCCCTGACAGACAAGCAGCACTCGAGGCCGAGGTTAACAAGTTGATAGATAATCAATTCATCCGGGAAGCTCTCTACCCCCGATGGGTTGCCAATCCTATTTTAGTAAAGAAGAGCAATGGCCAGTGGCGCCTGTGCGTGGATTTTACCGACCTGAATAAGGCATGCCCTAAGGACAGTTATCCATTGCCAAATATTGATTATATGGTAGTTGCCACGGCGGGACACGAACTGATGAGCTTCATGGATGCATACTCGGGTTACAACCAAATACGAATGCACCGGAAGACAAAGAAAATACATCATTCTTCTCTCTCTTCGTGGAATTTATTACAAGATGATGCCCTTCGGGTTGAAGAATCTCAAAAGTGCGACCTACCAAAGGTTAGTAAATAAGATGTTTGAGAAAATGATAGGTCACACCATGGAAGTCTATGTAGATGACATGTTGGTAAAATCACTGTACATATCCGATCATCTAAACGATCTTAATAAAATGTTTGCTGTTTTGAGAGAGTACAAGATGATGTTAAACCCAAGAAAGTGTACGTTTGGGGTCGGCTCGGGTAAATTTTTGGGGTATATGGTCAGCCAAAGGGTAATCGAAGCTAACCCAGACAAAATAAAAGCCATCATTGATCTAGAACCCCCGAACTCTGTAAAAAGGGTACAAAGCCTAACAGGCCGATTGGCCGCCCTTAATCGATTTGTTTCGCGATCCACGGACAAGTGCAAACCTTTCTTTGAGATTATAAAAAAGAGCAAAATTTTTGAGTGGAGTGAGCAAGCACAAACTGCCTTTGAATCCCTCAAACAGCACCTTTCGTCAATTCCTATATTGCAAAAACCTACCCAAGGGGAGGACTTGTATTTGTACTTGGCGGTATCCGAATACGCCATCAGCTCGGTGTTAATCGGGTTAGATGGTTCTATTCAACATCCGGTCTATTACACCAGCCAAGCGTTACATGACGCCGAGCTCCGCTATCCACCAATGGAAAAATTGGCTTATTCGCTAGTCACTGCGGCGCGGAAACTCCGTCCATATTTTCTAGAGCACAAGATTATAGTCTTGACGAACTACCCACTGAAGCAAGTACTACACCGACCCGATACTTCTGGTCGGATGATCAAATGGGCCGTCGAACTCAGTCAATTTGATATTATATACGAACCACGTACAACAATAAAAGGACAAGCTTTAGCCGACTTTGTGGTCGAATTCACACCTTCCATACGATTGGAAGTTATGGAAGATCAAGAATGGAAATTGTTCGTTGACGGCTCTTCCACCGCAGGCCGAGCAGGGGGCGGAATCGTGATAATCGATCCAAATGAAAAGTGCTACTACTCGGCCGTACGATTTCAGTTCCCTGCAACGAACAACAAAGCCAAATACGAGGTACTTCTGGCAGGCTTAGAGATGGCAGCTTCTATGGGCCTAAAACAACTATTGGTACACAGTGATTCTCAGCTGGTCGTTCATCAAATAAACGGTGAGTACGAAGCGAAAGAGCAAAAAATTGCACAATATTTGGACTTGGTCAAGAAGAGATTATCATACTTTAAGACAAAAGTCTTACATGTGCCCCGAGCCGAGAACATGCAGGCAGATGCCTTAGCTCGGCTCGGTTCCAGCCCAGGGACGGATGCCATCGCGGATGTCACTGTCACACAACTATCTGCCCCGTCACTTGGCGCAAAGAAGATATATACAACTGAAACCGCTGAGCAGACCTGGATGACCCCAATCATTCAATATTTAGAAAAAGGAGTTCAACCTGAAAACAAAGCTGAAGCCAGAACACTACGAACCCAAGCGGCTCGGTTTACACTTGTGGACGGCGTCCTGTATAAAAGAGGATACTCCGTCCCACTCCTACGGTGCCTTTCCGAGACAGATGCGGATTATGCACTTCGAGAGGTTCACGAGGGAATATGCGGAAACCACGCCGAGGGCTAGACATTAGCTTATAAATTAATACGGCAAGGATACTACTGGCCATCCCTAAAAAAGGATGCAACCGATCTCGTCAAAAGATGCGAAAGATGCCAAAGATTCGCACCACAGGTTAGATATCATCCTGAACAACTTACCTCCGTATTTAACCCATGGCCGTTTGCCAAATGGGGAATGGACCTCATTGGACCACTCCCCACTGGCAAAGGGGGCGTCAAGTATGCCATTGTGGCGGTGGATTATTTCACAAAATGGGCCGAGGCGGAGCCTCTGGCGAAAATAGATGAGGAAAAGATTGTGAGCTTTGTATGGAAGTCCATTATCTGTAGATTCGGGATACCACATTCGATCGTTACAGACAATGGGAAACAATTCGATAACCGGAGGTTTCGAAATTTTTGTGAGGGCTTCCGCATCAAAAACCACTTCTCAACTCCATACCATCCCCAGTCGAACGGACAAGTTGAGGCCGTTAATAAAATACTCAAGTATATCTTGAAGGCGAGATTGGAAGAATCTAAGGGAAATTGGCCGGAGGAATTACCCGGTGTACTGTGGTCATACAGAACGATGCATCGAACGGCCACTGGAGAAACACCTTTTTTCTTTGGCTTATGGAACAGAGGCGGTGATTCCTGTTGAGATTGGAGCCCCTACCTTCAGAATTGCAAATTTTTCTGAAGACGGCAATGAGGCTGCGCTCCGAACCGAGCTAGATCTGCTCGAAGAAAAAAAGGTGCAATGCCGAGATGAAAAACGTCGTGTATAAACAAAGGAGCGAAAGGTACTACAATTCGAAAGTAAAGGAAAGGAGATTTCAGGTCGGCGACCTTGTGTTTAAAAAGATAATGGGTGTTGAACCCAGCCCATTGAAGCCAACCTGGGAGGGCCCATTTCGGGTCAGCCACGTTTTATCTGGTGGGGCGTACAAGCTAGAATATTTGAGTGGAGAAAAATTAATGCATGCATGGAATGTAGCATACCTGAAACGGTATTATCAATAAAGATCTCGGTTTATGACCCAGTTAGGATTCCAATGGATTATCCTTTCATCTGATATTTTGTGAGCTCTCTAAAGGGAAACGAAGTTCTTACTCACCTCGGCTATGTGCCGAGGACAGTAAAAAATTGCCTCAGCTGAAGCTGAAGGCTGAAAAGTCATCTTAGGTACATCCTCTTTACGCAAAAAAAAAAATAAAAAATAAAAGGCAACCCGCCCACAATGCGGATCTATTCTTACAAAACAAAGACTTGGTTACGCACCGAGCACAAAACAAAGACTTGGTTACGCACCGAGCATAAAACAAAGACTTGGTTACGCACCGAGCACAAAACAAAGACTTGGTTACGCACCGAGCACAAAACAAAGACTTGGTTACGCACCGAGCACAAAACAAAGACTTGGTTACGTACCGAGCACAAAACAAAGACCCGATGTACACACCGGGCACAAAATGAAGACTTGGTTTATACACCAAGTACCAAATACAAAATAAATATTAGGCTCATACACCGAGTACGAGAATCAATTAAGGCGAGTAAAGCCCCTTATTCAGAAGCACTGGGAACCGAGCCCCGTACTTGGGGATATAAAAGGAAAAAGAAGACAAGCAACAATCTTACAAAAAGGAAAAGAGCCAAGCACATACAAAAAGCTTGAAACACATATGCAGGTGAGAAAAAGAAAAGTTCATTTCTACTTCAAAATTATTTACACAGGGGGGGGAGCCCATTACATATCAAGGCACGAGGCCAAATCACCTACCTACGAGTACATATGAAAGCTTGTAAATAAAAAGGGGCAAACATCATTAAGACTGAGCAGGGGGCGGAATTTCAACGGCACCGCTGGAGGCAACTTCTTCGTCGTCCGGAGGAGGTGAGCCTTGAACATTGGGGGCCTCGGCAAAGCTCGGACGGAGAGCGTCGAGATCAGCCTCCAAAAGGGCTAAATCTTCTTCAAGCTGAGCAACAGTCCGCCCGGCTTTAAACGAATCAAGGATTTCTTTAAGGCTGGTCGCGTGGCCGCAGGTTAACATAAATGCATACTCCTCAGAGTCCTTGTAAGCTTCAACGGCCTGTGTGCGAGCTTCTTCAATTTGCCGACGAGTAGTTTCTTCGACCTCTCTGCGCACATCGGCTAGACGCCTCTCCATTTCCTCGGCCCGGGCAGTGGCAGCACGTTCCAGCTCGACAACCTTAGCCCTAAGCTCCTCTTCACCCCTACGGGCCTGATCTCGCTCTACCTCGGCCCTCGCAGCAGTTTTTCTCTCAGAATTGGCCCGAGCCGTAGCCTCATCCGCTTAGGTCTTTAACGATTCTTGTACCCCTTGAAGGGTAGCATAGGCCTCCTGCAAGTCCCCGTGCCGCCTTTCCAGATCGGCGTATTTTTTCTCTAGCTCGCGAGTTCCCCCAATCGCATGCCATAAGAGCCCAATCATCCGCCCAGACATTGCCATGGCGTCATCGAATTTGTTCTTGGCTTGATCCGAGCTGCACTGCTCGATACCTTTGTCCAGGCACGAGCCGGGACACTCATCGCGCCCGACCCACCTCCGGTAAAATTCTCGACTGCTCCTCCGTCGGCGTGGCACATCGAACAAATTCCACAAACCATCGAGGGCGTAGTCCAACCATTCCCTCGCAATATTCATCTCTCACTTGACTTGGAGGGATGAAGTGACCTTCCCTGCCAAAGTCATCTGAGAAAGTTCGCGGACCTCCCCCTTTCGGGGCCTGTTCAGGACGTTCCGGCACCGTTTGACCAACCCCTTCAGGCTGCCCGGGCTCCTCCAACACAATCCCTCCTCTTCTCCTTTGAAGAGGAGGCTCTACAGCCTCCGGCACTCCATCAGCGGGACGTTTATCGGCCCGGATATCTGCTCTCCGAGCCGCCTCCGCATCTACAGGGCAACTGGCAGTCGCCCGAGTTCGCCGCACGACCGTGTTCCTCACGCTGCGAAGGCGTGCACGCAAATCCAAGCCACGCCCTACAAAAAGCAATCACCGTTAAAAAGGTCAAAAGAAAACGAAATAACATTTCAAAAGGAAGTGTAAAAATACAATGTTTACCTCGAACGGCAGCCACACTCGGTGGCTCTGGAGTCTGCGTTTGCCCAACGGGCGCAGATGATCTGCCCATAGGACTAGCCGTCGCAGGAGACGACGCAGATCGCTCTGTTCTCGCCGGCCGCTCCCCCGGAGAATGGGGTCGTACTTCATTCACACGGGAGGGTTCTCTGAGCTCTCTCTCAACCTCCACCTCCCGCTCGGCCGCCTCGTCCCGATTGCCCCTCGGTCTCGGGGTCGGGTCGGCAGGCAGAGCAGGCCTCAAGCCAGCTGCGGCCAAGTTGGCCTCGATAGCCAACCTCTCAATCCGCCTGTCCATGATGCCCCGGGCCTGGATGTTTTCCAGCCTTCGAATAAAGGTGGCCGACAGAGGCCCCTTTGACGCCCGGTTCTCTGTAAAGGTAAAAAGACAAAGATCAATTACAAAAGGAAACAGTAAAAAGCAAAAGCAGAGAAAGGAGAAAAGATAAACTTACTGTAGCCAAAAACAAAATTTGATGGAGGATGAAGAACAATTTCCCTTTCTCCATCTCCCACGCGAGCTTGCCACTCGCCGCTCACCCAGAGCCACTTATCCTTCCACTCCTTCAAAGATGAAGGGAGACCTTCCACCAAGCCGTCCGGATACCCCAGTCGGGTTTGTACATAATACCACCCGGACGGCTGACCCCGAGATGAAGGAGTCGCTCGCCATATAAAGAGCTCATTCATCTCTTTGAATTTGGGGCGAGGATATTTTTCTAGGTGGAACATCACCAGGAGGCCGATGATCCTGCCCCAAGAAATAGGGTGCACCTAGGTCGGATGCATGCCCCACTTGCAAAACCACCGCGTAAGGAAAGCCGGCAGTGGAAATCTCAACCCGTATTGAAGGCTGGCGACAAACACGGCCAAGCAACCCACTGATGGGTACTGAGGAACTTCTGTACCGTCCGGTACACAAAATTGATGCCACTTGGAATACGGTACCTCCGCCGGAACTCTTCCACCTCCCGGATCATCAGCATGGTCGGGATATCGTTTATATCACTCGGCATCCACCGAGGCTCGACACGAAGACGAGGACCTCCTCCTTGCCGGCCGTTGCCATTACGATGGCCCATGGGCCCTAGTGGCCTCTCCGGCCTCGAATCACCGGAGGGTTCATCTACCCGCTCCGCATTGTCACGTTCCGGCTCCGATGTGTAGGTCCCAAGGGGTGTAAGTGTAAGGTTTAGAAGGGGGGGTTGAATAAACCTTACCAGATTTTCGATTTAGTCCTTTTAAATATTCGAGTTGATACTACACAATTTGTGTCCTTGGTGGACGGTGATTTAGATAATCGTAGAGTTGGTCTCTCAACGGACTCAACCGATTTGTTGATGGAATAACTCATTTGTTAAGTCTAAATTAACTCAATCGTGGTTTGTTTTTTGGAAGACTTAACACCCTTAAGTTTGATTAAGCAAGGATTTAGTGCTTGGTTTAGTACTTAGAAATTATCAAGTGGATAGCAAATTTATCGTGATTTAAACAATTAAGATGCGAGAATTAAAATCTTTGAAATGTAAATGACACAATAAAATTTTTATAGAGGTTCGAAGATGGGGTAATTCTTCTACTCCTCTCTTCTCCAACTCTGGAGGAATCCACTAGGTATTGATCAAGATACAAAGTGGTAGCAGTCCGGATACAAAGTCTTGATCACACAAACGGTGACTTGATCCTTTGGGACTCGGTCCGGAGACGCCTTGATCACTGGTGGCTTCTCGACGACTCGGCTTCTTCTTCGCAGCATTTTGCGCTTGCTACTACTGACTCACTTGCTCAAGCTCTTTGGATTTGATCACGAAGCCCTCCAAAAGCTCAAGACTTGGTTCGACCCTGAACCTTCCTACAATCCTTCGTGGAGTGTGGACCCCTTAATTTTTTAGTATTTTCCTCTTCAACTGATTGAAGTTATCTTTCTTTCACATGTGAGTGTTGGATTGATGTTCTTCGTAGCGTAGGCTTGAGGATTGAGAATATTTCAGATTTTCTAATAATTGCTTGAACGTTTTTGGTTCTGGTCCGTTCTTAGTTCCTTGATATCTTCTTCTCAAATAAACTCCTCAGCTTTTTATATTGATCTTTCAAAAATTTGCCCGTTGAAGAGATATGCTTATTTTTGAAAGTCACTTGCAGTCGTTGGCTTGTCTTGTTGCAGTCTTTGGATTGCCATTTCCTCGTATGAATTGTTCTCCAGCTTTTCAGAGTTCTGACACGGTGTAGTGCTTCCCATTGGTTAATTCCTTTTGCACGCTTCTGGGACTGAGCACTTCGAGAAAGGTAGTATGGAGATATTACTTGTTTAAGTAATTCTTTTGATTTCTGTGCAACAGATCTTTTTCAGTTATCTCGACTTGATTGCATTTCTTTGCTTTCCCCAGGTGACTTAGAGTCAGCTTCCAATCATTGGATGACTCTTTGTCACTTCAACTTGAGACTTGGCTCTTCTTGAGTTGACTTGATGATACTCCACTCACCGCATCTCACCGCTTCTTGATAGAGTTCCGTCTACTCTTCTTTGCCATACTCAATTGTCTCGCGGTGAGTCTTCCTTCTAGTTCTCCAGTTGTCTTCTTGCATGTTTGGGCGTAGCTGACTTAACTCAGCTTGATCAGCCCTATTTATTACAATGCATTTTACAACAAGAATGGGGTGCCAACTTCCTATTCTAAGTTTTACATGGCATTCATCAAAATCTAAACAATAAATTTCCTAACAATTTCCCCCTTTTTGATGATGCCAAAACTTAAATCATTCAAAAATGCAAATAGCAAAGATACATACTGAGATAGTGTATTTACATAGAATGTATGCGTAGAATCAATCCTTTTATTGATCATGACATTCTTGTTCTTTTACACAACTGTTTACAAAGTGTATCAGAGCAAACATTTGTCTACACAAAAAAATGAAGAATTTATAGCTTTATTACAGAAGACTTACATAGTATGTATTTACATGATAAAATGCATGAAGGGGTGGACAACTACACTTCATCTTCTTCATTTTGTCTCCTTCTTTCATCTTGTTCAAAGATCTTCTCGCTTCTTCTTCTTTTTTCTCATCGTCATTTGCTTTTTTTTCTTCTTTTCATATGCCTTCCTGGCAGCTTCATCTCTTCTTAATCTCTCTTGTCTTTCCTCCCATAGCTGAGTTTGTCTCTTGTTTTCTTCTTCTATTCTTTTCGCATACTCAGCATTACTTTTAGCCACTTGCAAATTTGCTATTTGGTCAAGGCCGGCCCAGTAGATCCCTCCTTTCTTGCCGGATCTATGTACTCAATATTTTGGGCGGAGGCCTAGGTATGAAACCTCTTCCTCCAAAAGATTACTTTTTCCTCTTCCTCTCGGGCGTGTATTGTCTTGGGGTCTTCTTCTTTCCAAAGTGACTAGCGAAGTGACCAGAGGATCGCTGTAGTCGTCGTCTGTCGCCTTCTTCACATAACGTGAGACCCTTTTCCCAAGATACAAGTCCCAAGCTTGAGCCATAGACATATTTGCAAAATATCCTTCGATGCGGCGTTTTAAATTCATCAACCGATCGTGGCTCGTCCCGACATCCGAGATGGCATAAGTGTCTCTGTCTCTTTGGAATGCCTCCATGTTCTTTCAAGATGTTCATAACTCGGGCATCCATTCTTCCTTCCACTTCCTTCATCCCCGCTTCAATTGTTTTTCTCTTTTCACCATAGATATAGCAAGAGTGTTGGAGTGGCAGAGTCATAGGGAGTTTCTTTGATAATGTCACTGTGACAAGACCTTGTTGGGGGTTTGTGCAATCATCAAGGTCACATCGCCGATCCTTCCCCTCAACAAGCTTTCCTTTCTTTTGTTTCAACACTTCCTCGGTGACTTTCCCTTCGCAATTTGCTGCTCCTCCTTCTCAACTTGAGATCCCTCCTGTGCCTTTAGGTATTCCTCTTCCCCTTTTTGGCATCATCAAAGGAGAGAGGAACGCCCGGAAACAGACTTGCAAGCGGGAAGTCGAGCTGGCGATAGTTGAGTTTTGTCTCGAGTCCTGCGGAGTATGTAGTACGAAATTCGGATCGAGTAGCGTTGGACTCTCTTTGAGATTAGCTTCATTTCAGCCATGAGAAGGCTGAATTTTCTATCCATATTTGCTTCCGGACCACTCGAAGATCACTCTTATTTTGCTCACGCAGTGAGCCTTATCTCGGCAGTGTGTGAGCTTCATGCATGTGCTCAATGTGTTCTCTCAACTTCGTTTGCATCGCATTCTCGGCTCTCCATACCAGCCACTTGTTGAACAATGTCCTGAAGTATCTAACTTGTTCCACACGCATTGTTTTCTTCTTTGTTGCCACCATTCCCCGATCCTGTTTTGTGATGCCTCTCAAGTCGCAGTAAGATTTGCATCTCTGTTGTCCGATCGCAAGTCCATAGAGGCCTGGTGCCTCTCCATTCGTTCAATCTCAAGCAAATAATGCCTTGAACACTTCGCGAACTTCATTTGATTCTTCCCAGATTCATCGATGGCCACGCAGCCGTCAAAGTCATAGTCATTTGGAATGATGGTACCGACAAAATGACAGGAGCTGGTCTATGGTAGCGTCGCGTTTCGTTTTTCTCGACTCTTCATGGAGGTCGGGTACCTCCGGGGAAAAAGGAAATGATTCTACAAAGGATTCATCACCGCCAACCGGAATTTGTTCAATGATGAGCGGTGCGCGGGAAGTTCCTTTTGGAGTCGAACTCTTTGCGGTGACTTGGGGAACTGCGCAGATGGACTCTGTTTCACCGGGTCTCTGTTGTGAAGTGGACCCAACTTGCTTCGAGCCTCATTGTCTCAACAGCCTTCGACCGTTGGTCTCATTTGGTTTCTCCAATTGAGTGAATGGTCCTCGGCCTTATCGAGCGTCATCGGACGATGATGATATTTCCATTGGTGGCTCATCATCAAAATTGAAAGTTTGACGAGTAGTCTTGAGATCGACTTGCTCGTCTGGCCGGGAACATCCGCACCGAGTCTTTTGGATCTGTCACGGGGATGACTCGGCTTCTTCGCCGCTTCTTCCGATCCCGGAAAAGTTACATCGGGATTATCTTGGGAATCATGAAGCGCGCTTATCTCCTTCTCGGATGGATCAATGATAGCGGGGAGGGATGTTCTCTACTTGACTTCTTTACCCGGGAAGTCTCAACCTCCCGTGGGCCTTCATTTCCTCCCTACGGTCTCAACTGCGTAGTGAGGCCTTGGACCTCCCTTTCGATAGTGTCATTTGTCTTAGGGTCTTTTGTGGTGGCATCCATTGGAGTCTCAACCCCATGGATTGCACTTTCATCGCCCAGTGTTAACTCCCGGTCTGTTCCTTCCTCGTGCCTCGATCGCATCAAGAACGCCATTAGCCTTCGAGTAGTTGACACCTCACCGAGACATCTCAATCGTCCGAGCTTCGTTGATGGTAACTTGCTGTTCGTTTGGTGGTTGTACTTTCTCCACTTCGCCTCCTTGATTCGTTGTGGAGTCATCCGCAACATTCTCCGACCTTGCCGCGGTGGAGGGAGTTTTCCCCCGGGCGCACCACCGAGTGACTTGGAATGGGGTCACTCATCTCCAAACTCCCTACTGTTTCTATTGAGTGTTCACCGTTGGGGCGGTGGTAAGACACCTTCAATAGGGGTTGGCTCGATTTGGGGTCCCCACTATCCCGTTTCATCGCCATCTCCTTATTGCCTTTTTCCGAGTGAGTGGGGAAGTGGTGGCAAGCAACAACGGTGGCGATTTTTGAACCACTCCCATTGGATCAATTTCAGTGTGTTCGAGGACTCTCCTGGTCCCTCCATCAATCTTTGCTCGTGAAGGATTCTCGATTCGTGCAATGCTTTTGCATTTGCAACTCTTACGTAGGCTCAGCGAGTTCGATCCTCATTCTTCGCCGATAAGACATCAAGGAGAGGGTGTGTGTGTTGTGGTGCCGGGAGATAGGGCGATGTTGGCCTTCTCACGTGCCTCGCCTTCCTCCGCTTGTCTTTCCTTCTCCTTGTCCTTAAGGATCCGCAGGATATCTCGTGCGATTTTGTCTTCATCCGATCTTTGGGATCACGGTGGTTAGTCCAAGGAAGTTTAACAATTCCTCTTCTTCTTCTATAAACTCGGGCCGTTGGAACTGTTCCCTTGATTTACTTAATTTCCATTTCCTCCACTCACGCAGACGATTTTGGATGTCGGGGTAAGGTGGGGATAGGATCATCACATCACTATCACTCTATCGCTTCGTCTTGTGTCTCAACCGCTGCGCGGACTACAACTATTTCTTGATTGGCCTCTCTTTGATCGCCAGCAGACTTGGTCGTTTCATCAATTACATCCGGAGACTCTACTTCTCCAGCCAGTCTCCGATATCTGCTCGGTGAGTGGCCGACTCGGCCGGTTTCTCAAGCTCGAAGTGCTTGATGATTCTTCTTCGTCTCCTAGTTTGTACCGGAGGGATTTCTGGTTCGAGACGGTTTCTTCGAGTCTTGGGCGGCGGGGGCGGTGCTAGTGTTTTCTTACGAGGAGCGGCCGTCTTGGCTTATCGTTCTCCTCCTTTTGACGATCGGAGAAGGTATTTGAGAGTCCTTCTCGATCTCTTCTTTGAGGCGGGAGAGACACGGCTGCGGGGCGGGTGACTCGACTGCAGGCGGGAGCGAGTTTGACTTTCTTTCTTTGCGCGAAGCGGAGTCTTCTTCTTTAGCAACCGCAGGGGCAACTTTCTTCTTTGGTGGGGAGGAAACTTTGTATCTTCGGGTCGGTGATTCCCCCTCACTCGTGTCGCCTCTCTTGGCGTAGGCTCTCTTCGTGCGCGAGAGAGGTTTGATCTCGAACATCCTCTTGTTAACATGGAACGCCTTTCCATGTCTAAGAGGGACTCCTTTCACCTCCATCATCCGGCCAATCACAGGCCATATCCTAGGGATCCTCCAAATGTGCCATCTTCCTTGAAGGATTTGTTCCCTACATTCTCGCATAGTCTGCTTTGTAGACAAACTCAAATTTGAGTTTATTTTCCTTTCTTCAATGATCGCAGCCATTACGATCAACTTTGCTTTTGATTGGTCAAAGCCGCCAAATTTGATGTCAATACATTTGGCGACTATGTCCAATGACTTGTGATAGTCCTCCTTCAAAGAGCCTCTTATTTTTCAGTATAAACTATTTTATCAAAGATAGTCGGGCTTAGCTATTTCTTTCCAAGCAGCAGTCAAGTTTACATCAGCTTCGTTAATTTCTGATGCTCCTTCCGTTGGTAATGAGCAGTGTTCAGCCAAATCCTTGGCAGAGATGGTGAACTCCTTTCCGTGAACAGATGACTTTATTCCTTCATCGTGAATCTGGGCGTTCACATAGAATTGTGTGACCTCCTCCACATAGGTCATCGAAAATTCCATCATCAGAAACGATTTCAGCCCGGTCGTTTGGAGTTTTTAAGCTATTTTCTTTATGAGGGAGTCATTGGACCCCTGTTTGACCATGCCCTCGAAATCCACGGTAGACCCGGTGTGGATTTGCTTTCCTAACTTGATAAAATCATAAGTTGGTGCCATTTTTCAGGATTTTATCGAAGAAAACTTCGGGATTGATTTGAAGATAGACAGGGGTTTTTGAGAGAATTTTTGCTTCCGAGAGAGAGAGAGAGAGATGAACAGTTTTGATAGTGTGTGAGAGAAACGGCGAAAATGGTTTAAGTATGGTTTATGAAAGGACGTGCGGTGGTTTTGAAATGTGATCGAAATCAACGGCTTAGATTTTGCACGCCTATTTAGCATTTAATGTCTCGTATTTAATGCGGCAAAGATTTATATCCAATCATAAGCTTGGTGTGCGGCTTTATGTCCAGACACATCATCATTATGTCGACGTCATTCTTAAAAACATTCCCGCTTAGTAAAAACGATGCGTTTTTGTCACTTTGCTCATAAGTGACTCAACTTATCCTTTAGCCGATTTAACTCCTCTTCTCACAGTTCTCTTAGTGACTACCTAACAATGACTTAGTATAGTTGTCTTTCCAATACGGTGATGTACTTAGTGATTTGTGAGTTGACTCTTTTCCTTTTTGTGTTCCATTTCTTTTCTTTGAGTCTTCTCAATGTTAACTCACTCAATTAACCCCAACTCATGCTTGAGTTCTTAATGCGCTTCTCCATGGGTATCGGTAACCATGTATGTAGGGGTATGATTGGCTCAAATCTTGACTCACATAACGGTTTTGTGAAGATGTCACCAATTGTTTATCGAGTTGAGATATATTCACGATGATGTCCTTCTTTTCAACATGATCTCTTATGAAGTGATATCGACATCGATATGCTTTGTTCTTGAGTGCAACACAGGATTTTGAGTGATTGCAATTGCACTTGTGTTATCACACATGATTGGAATCTCTCTTTCTTCAACTTCATAGTCTCTCATTTCTTTGTCTCATCCATAGGACTTGGGCACAATATACGCCGCAGCCTATGTATTCTGCTTCACTGTGTAGAGGTGGCAATTGAATTTTGCTTCTTGCTAAACCAGAAATCGCCTGTTTCCTAGCATTTGACATGTGCCTCGAGGTGCTCTTTCTGTCAACTCGCATCCAAAGATAGTCGTAGTCGAATAGCCAATTAGCTTGAATCCACCTTCCTTTGGATACCATAAGCCAACTTCTTGGCTTCCTTTCAAGTATCTCGGTATTCTCTTATTTCTTGTCATATGGCTCTCTTTTGGAGCAGATTGAAATCTTGCACATACACCTACAAAGAAAGATGATGTCCGCCCGCTTGCTTTGTAAGATAGAGCAATGATCCAATAAGTGCTTTGTATCTTGTTTGATCTACAGGCTTGCCATCCGCATTCATGTCCATTTTGGTGATGTATTCATTGGTATTTTCACGTAAGACTTCTCCTCCATACCAAATTTCTTCATTAAGTCTCTCGGTGTATTTTGTTTGACTTATAAACGTTCCATCCTTCAGTTGTTTCACTTGGAGTCCAAGGAAGAATGTCACTCTCCCATCATGCTCATTTCAAATTTACTTTGCATGAGGTTTGAAAATTTTTCACACTCTTTGTTTGTGGATCCAAAAATGATGTCATCCACATATATTTGAACAAGCAAAGATACTCTTTTTGTCTTGAATTCGAAAAGTGTTCTATCTACTTTTCCTTTTGTGAATCCATTTTCGATTAGGAATTGTGACAAAGTATCATACCATGCTCGGGTGCCTGTTTCAATCCATACAGGCTTTCTTGAGTTTGTATACCTTATCTCCAAGAGTCTTTCGCTCAAATCCTCGGAGGTTGTTCAACATACACTTCTTCTTCCAATAAACCATTTAGGAATGCACTTTTTACATCCATTTGATATACAATGAAATTCTTGTGAGTGCATAGGCAAGAAACATCCTTATAGCTTCCAATCTTGCTACAGGAGCAAATGTTTCATCAAAATCTATTCCTTCTTCTTGGCGGTATCCTTTGGCTACTAGTCTTGCTTTGTTTCTTACCGTAACCTTCCTCGTTCATCTTGTTTCGAACACCCATTTAGTACCAATAACATTTTGATGTGTGGGTCTTTGAACTAATTCCCATACTTTATTTCTTTCAAACCGATTCACTCTTCTTGCATAGCTTGAATCCAATGTGTGTCGCCCAATGCTTGTAACACATCTTTGGGCTCTATTTGTGAGATAAAGCATGTGAACATAGCTTCTTGTTGAGTTCGGATCTCGTTTTGACACCTTCTCTTATATCTCCAATGACAAGTTCTCGTGGATGGTCTCTCACCCATCTTACATCAAAGTTGAAGTAAATTAGTCTGGTTCGATTGTCTAGCAGCACTGCGTTCTTTGTGGATCGCTCTCTCGTAATCACTTACCTGCAAATTTTCCATTTGCTTTTTGAGATTCACTATCTCATCTTCATCCGAGTTAATAGTTCCACTTGACCCAAGCGTAGGGACTCTCTTCAGATGGTTGGATGATTCAAACTTATCGGTGACTCTTCAATGTCTTCTCTATTTACATTTGGCTCATCGAATACCACATGAATGGATTCTTCTGCAACCATAGTCCTTTTGTTGAGTGCTCTGTAGGCTTTGCTTTCAGCTGAGTATCCCAAGAAGATACCTTCATCAGCTTTAGCATCGAAAGCCTTTAGATTGTCCTTGCCATTGTTGTGGATGAAGCATTTGCATCCAAATATTCTAAAATATGCAACATTTGGTTTTCTTCCAGTCCAAATCTCATAGGGAGTCTTTGTCAGCTGTCTGTTTATCATACATCTGTTTTGAGTGTAGCAAGCTGTGTTGATTGCTTGACCTAAAATCTTTTTGGTAATCCTGCTTGACTAACATGGTCCTTGCCGCTTCTTTGAGAGTTCTTCTTTCTTTCGCAACTCCATTCTCGCTTTGTGGAGTCCTTGCTGGCCGATAGTTCATGACCAATACCATTTTCAATACAATATCGAGTTATTATTCCATTGACAAACTCGGTTCTCTCTCGTTAGATCTTATTTTGATAATGGTTTGGCTCTTCTTGTTTTGTATTCTCTTCATCACCGTGGTAGTTTCGCAGAGTTTCTTTCTTTTTACACATGAATATTGTCCATGTATATCTTGAGTAGTCATCTACTACCACCAAGGTGTATTTCTTCCCACTTATGCTAGCCGGGTTCCTTTGGACCAAACAGATCCATATGTAGCGGTGCAATATTCTTGTTGAAGATGGACATGTCTTTTCTTTGAATGATGATTTGATTTGCTTTCCCATCCGGCATGCATCACATATACTCTCATTCTTTTATCGAGTCCGGAAGTCCTTCCACAAGATTACTTCGTGCAAGCTTGTTAATCGTTTTGAAGTTTAGGTGACTTTCTGACCCAACTTGATTCAATTTGTGCTCTTTGCTAATAGACAAGTCTTTGTGTGTAGCGGTTGACCAATCTACTACATACATGTTCTTTTATCGCATCCTTGCAACACAACTTCATTCGTTTCAAAAGATCCTTGATTTGGCATATACCCATGTTAAATCCAACATTATAACCCTTGTCACAGAGTTGGCTGATGCTTAACAAGTTGAAGTTGAGTCCTTCAACATATGCAACATCTGAGATTTCTAATCCGTTCCTTTTGATAGATCCAATGCCTCTTATTTCACCTGGAGCTTCATTTCCACCAAATATGACTTTTGCTCCTTTAACTTCCTTGAATTTTGACAGATTTTTCTTGTTTTCTGTCATATATGTCCGGAATGTACCGCTATCCATGTACCAGGTTCCTTGGCACTCATTTGTTCTTGAACCGCAATCAAGGAAATTAAGTTTTAGGTACCCATATTTGTCTGGGTCCTGAGGGGTTAGAGTTGTAAGATGATCCAACCAACTTATAGCCAAATGATTTGACTCTAAGGGGTTGCCATCTATCAGTGCCATAATCATAATTAATCTTGGCAAATTGCTTGGGGATTTTAGGTTCATACAAATTTTGCCTGTCTCTTTTGTCTCGTATGCTGTGTATATGTTTTAGCAATCGCCTTCTTTGGGTAATTGTGGTGTCTCGAGTGTAGTGCCTAGGTGCATATGTGTCCGATGAAAGCTCTTATACTTTTGGAATGGCCTTTTTTGAGTTCTAAGCCTTTGCCATTTGGGCTTATATTCCATAAGTCTATGCTGATAGTTTACATTATTCCAATCAGCTTGGCTAGGATATTTTCTACCATTCCCATCATATGTATTTCTTTTATAGATTTTCTGGGGTTTTTGGTAGCTCGCTTTTTCTTTCTGAGTATTTTTGTTTGGAGTTTGCTTTGAGAACTCGATGAATCTCTTCTCTGTTTTGTCCTTTCAAAGACACTCAACTCGGCCGTTTTCCTTTTCCTTTATAACCAAGGCCAGTTTGCTTGTAATTGTGCTTTGAAGTGAATGTGTGTGTAACATTTAGAGTTTTGGATTTTTTTGACTCTTCATTGCTTGAAGATCCTTTTTCCAAAATCACTTTTGGAGTTTGACATAGCACAGAGGAATTAAATCCTAAGCTTGTCTTGTCTCCACATTCTCTTTGACTTATAATAAGATCATCCAATGATTTAGATGCCTTAGTGAATGAGGCAATAACATTTTTGAGGTCATTCTCCCTCTTCTCTATGGCAGCAATTTCTGCTATTAACTTAGCATTTTCAGCCTTTAAACTATCATTCTCATCAGCTATTTGACTTAGAGTACTCAGCTCCTTAGTCGACTTTGAGTTTGGCTCTTGAGTAGGTTGTTTTCCTCATTCAATAGTGTGTGTGAGGATTTAATGTGTTCAAAATCTTTCATCATTTTGCCTAATGAATCATAAAGATCAGTGGGTGATGAAGTGTGTGTGTCACGATCACTATCACTAGAGTCCGAGCTTGATGAGTTAGAGTGTACCTCATCTTCTTGGTCGGAGTTGATTCTGTTCCTTGGCCATTAAACGGATCAGGGCTTCTTCTTCTTGAGTCACTTGAGTAGTCGCCTTCTTCTTTGCTCTCGAATCATTGTCTCTCTTGACTTATTGTCTCGGTGATCTCTGCGGCCATCATTGCCTTTTTCTTTTCTTGTCTTCTTTCTCTCAAGACCTTTCTTTCTTTCTTCATTCCTGTATTTGTTGACTACAGGATATGGGCGATCAATAGCATAGTGACCTGGTTGTCTCTGATTCAAAGATAGATATTCAACCTTTTGATCACTCTTTCCATTCTTGGATTGTCACCCTTTGATATTCCTTTTGATAACTGTTCTCTTGGTTGGCCTATCTTCCTTTGACTTGGAGGAGCCGAGTGTCTTTCGGAAGATTCACCCTTTCCTCTCTTGTAGTTCTTATTGAAGAACTTGTTGAACCTTTTAACCATCGGGGCTATTTCTTCGGATCAATGACTTCTTTGACCTCGGCTCTCTTCCCATCTTTAACAATTAGAGCATTTGTTTTGGGTACACTGTTGTCTTCTTCTGGTCTTTTCTTCTCAACTCAAACTCGTAGGCTTTGAGATCCGAGAATAATTCATGATTGGATGTCTTTGATAGGTCCATGGAATGTCTCGGTGCCATGACCTTCATTTCCCATTCAATTTGGAAGACTTTTTAGGATCTTCATACACATTTCTTCTCGTGTATATTCCTTTCCAAGTGCGAGATAGCTCATTGGTGATTTACGTGAATCGAGCATCCAGTTGATCCAGGTTTTCTCCCGAGATCATTTTGAAGTTCTCAAATTTCTGTACAAATGACCACCGATAATTTGTTTTCTTTGATTTGCTCACGAGCCTTCACAAATCAATGTTAGCTTGTCCGATTTCTTTAGCCGTTTTGCATGATTTGACTTTATTGAACATGGCTTTGTCCAAGGTTTTGTAAAGGATGTCCTTGGCTACATTGTCCGGTTGTATCTTTTTTTGTCATCATTTGTCCATTGAGTTCTTGGTTTTTCAACCATGATGAGTGCGGGAGCAACATCCCCTTCTCCTTCAGTTTGACTCTTCTTCTCAATTGTGTTCACCTTTAAGATTTGCAGTGGCCCATCTTCTATCACTATCCACATGTCATCATGTAATCTTTGATAGATGAGCCTGCATACGAATTTTCCAATCATCAAATTCTTCAATTGTGAACATAGGAATGCGTGTCAAATTTGCTTCCATGATAATAACTTTTAATGATAAAAAGAGTTTTGAAAGTTTAAGTGCTAAAGCAGACTTTGAAAAGTTTGGAGATCTAGTTCAGTAACCAGTGCGGAAGGCTCAATGAACCAACCGCTCTGATACCACTTGTAGGTCCCAAGGGGTGTAAGTGTAAGGTTTAGAAGGGGGGGTTGAATAAACCTTACCAGATTTTCGATTTAGTCCTTTTAAATATTCAGAGTTGATACTACACAGCTGTGTCCTTGGTGGACAGCTGATTTAGATAATCAGTAGAGTTGGTCTCTCAACAGACTCAACTGAGTTGTTGATGGAATAACTCAGCTGTTAAGTCTAAATTAACTCAACTGTGGTTTGTTTTCAGCGGAAGACTTAACACCCTTAAGTTTGATTAAGCAAGGATTTAGTGCTTGGTTTAGTACTTAGAAATTATCAAGTGGATAGCAAATTTATCGTGATTTAAACAATTAAGATGCGAGAATTAAAATCTTTGAAATGTAAATGACACAATAAAATTTTTATAGAGGTTCGAAGATGGGGTAATTCTTCTACTCCTCTCTTCTCCAACTCCTGGAGGAATCCACTAGGTATTGATCAAGATATACAAAGTGGTAGCGATCCAGGATACAAGTCTTGATCACACACGGTGACTTGATCCTTTGGGACTCGATCGGAGACGCCTTGATCACTCGGTGGCTTCTCGTACGACAGCTTCTTCACAGGGCGTTTTTGCCTTGCTACTACGACTCACTTGCTCAAGCTCTTTGGATTTGATCACGAAGCCCTCCAAAAGCTCAAGACTTTGTTCGACCCTGAACCTTCCTACAATCCTTCGTGGAGTGTGGACCCCTTTAATTTTTCGGTATTTTCCTCTTCAACCGATTGAAGTTATCTTTCCTTCACGGGTGAGTGTTGGATTGATGTTCTTCGTAGCGTAGCTTGAGGATTGAGAATATTTCAGATTTTCTAATAATTGCTTGAACGTTTTTGGTTCCGGTCCGTTCTTAGTTCCTTGATATCTTCTTCTCAAATAAACTCCTCAGCCTTTTATATTGATCTTTCAAAAATTTGCTCGTTGAAGAGATAGGCTTATTTTTGAAAGTCACTTGCAGTCGTTGGCTTGTCTTGTTGCGATCTTTGGAATTGCCATTTCCTCGTATGAATTGTTCTCCGACTTTTCGAGTTCGACACGGTGTAGTGCTTCCCATTGGTTAATTCCTTTTGCACGCTTCTGGGACTGAGCACTTCGAGAAAGGTAGTATGGAGATATTACTTGTTTAAGTAATTCTCTTGATTTCTGTGCAACGGATCTTTTTCAGTTATCTCGACTTGACTGCATTTCTTTGCTTTCCCCAGGTGACTTAGAGTCAGCTTCCAATCATTGGATGACTCTTCTGTCACTTCAACTTGAGACTTGGCTCTTCTTGAGTTGACTTGACTGATACTCCACTCAGCTGCATCTCAGCTGCTTCTTCAGTAGAGTTCCCGTCTACTCTTCTTTGCCATACTCAGCTGTCTCGCAGCGGAGTCTTCCTTCTAGTTCTCCAGTTGTCTTCTTACATGTTTGGGCGTAGCTGACTTAACTCAGCTTGATCAGCCCTATTTATTACAATGCATTTTACAACAAGAATGGGGTGCCAACTTCCTATTCTAAGTTTTACATGGCATTCATCAAAATCTAAACAATAAATTTCCTAACACGATGGGTCCATGTTCTCTTCTTCCTGCTGATACTGCCTAAGATCAGTGCTTGGAGATCCTTCGTCGGAACTCTCTTGTGCCAGTCCGGGTTGATACACCGTTCCTTCTCTAAAATCGATCACTGGCGTCGGATAGAAAACAATATACGTTCGCTCCAAAAACGTTCCACCTTGAGAAGAATCTGGAGAAGATATCTGAATGATGCTCGGACTATGAGGCGGAGATGGCCGTGCTGGTGGGAAATAAACAGAAGGTTCAGAGGGGGGATCTTCGATTTCAACCTCTATACTATAACTACGACTTCTACTATCCACAAAAGAAGACATTTTATAGGTAAATGGAGAGTGTTTCGAAAAAATACCTAAGTTCGGAGTCTCTGAACTTTGGAAGCCGACCCAAAATTTCTGCTCGGTCTTAGTCACTCTGGCTCGAAGGTTAATGGATGCAAAAGTGGATAATGGAGGGAAAAAGAGGTATTTATAGATAGATTTCCCTCGATAAACGAAATGTTTATTCGAAAAGACGCGCCTTTTTTAAACTCAAAAGCCGTCAAACATGTCAGAGAACGTCGCGTCCCCACGCCCGCTGACAGAACTGATGTACCTTTTCGATTCCTGCGCAAGATTGGTCCAACCACAAGATGCCACGTATCCGTCATTATGGCAACCCAATTAATGCGCCGTTTCAGGCATTAATCACCACGCGACAGATGTCAGGAATGAACAAAACCTTTAAGAAATCCGCCTCCCCATTAAATGTTCATCATTAGCATTAAAGTTTAACTCCGACTTCAGAAATTCTTCCCTCGGAATTAAACTTGGGGGCCTTTGATGACACCCGAGCCGAGCTGGAAGAAATTAATCCACGTCATCAATCCAGCACACGTCCAAGTAGGGGACCTACGGGTGATGTTAGTAACGGTGTGCGGCGACACGTCATGGATTAGGCTCGGCCACCACCGAGCTCAACCACAGCATGACTGCCGAGATCCGAGCCCCGAGCCCCAAGCACAAATTTCGGCGAGAAACGCATGCGCGACAGACTTATAAAAATAATCACTTGCCCATGCTTAACACTTTATTGGTATCAGAAACTGCCACATGTCAGAAAGTTATAAAGAAAAGTCGACAAGTGGCAAGATTTGACTGACAGGCACAGTTAGAGAGGGACATGTGTCTTTCTTTAATTATTTTACTAATTAATGACTAGTTAGTGCAAAGATGACTATTGTAAACCCACTTACTCAAAGGGGTATAAAAAGTCTGATAGAGATAAAAAGAAGGCGGGAAGACAAAAAGAGAAAAAAAAGCGAGATTGTAAGAAAGACCGACCCCAATAATTCGGCTCGTCATTATGCAAAAAAGGCAGAATTAGCAATAAATAAACACACGTTACGCACGTTTATATTTCCACGTGTTAAATCTTTTACATATTTTTGCTTGTTGACCAAAACGCACGTCAACACAGGGTGAAGAAGATTTAGGTAATTAAGTTGATCTCCTTAACTATTAATTTTACATTCCATCTTACTTTGTACTTCAGGTGTTTATCCTGGCTTGAAATATGAATCTTGTTTAAAATGAAAAATTAAAATAATAATAATAATAATAATAATAATAATAATAATAATAATAATAATAATAAAAATATTAAGAAGACAATTATGTAAATTCGAGTAGTGTGGTTTTATGCTTGATCTGAGCAATGAATTTTAGGTTACTAAAAATATGAAGTGGATGAATATGATGAATCTAGTTGTAGTAATAATATTGCTTGTCCAAAAAAAAAGGAATAAAAATAATGATAAATAATTAATTAATTAAATGAAATGAAATACAAGATATGTATAACTGGAAGAAGGAGTGAAGACTGCAAAAATATATTAGAACTAATTTACGTAATTAATTAAGTTAGGCAGTATATAAGTAACAATTAATGAAGTATACTTGGAAATGACCTAGTGCTTATTTCGTAAATATAATTAATTAGGTTATAACATGGTTTATCATTATGCTTTACAATTGTAATAAATTGATGCTTAAGTATTAAGAGTAATTAAAGTGATGTAAGAATGAATTCAGGATAAAACTAAAATATAAATAAACAAGGTATAGGTTATATGATATATGACTAATTGATATCTAGTTAACTTAAGAATTCGAGGTATTTCACCATATTAGGTGTAACAAGTTATACAATTGACATTAGGAATTTTAACACCCTGTATTACTACAAATCTTTCACACAAAAGATCACGTAAGGTTGGGAAGAAAAGTAAACATTTACAAGCCAGTAATTAAGAAACGGTCGACGCAAGGTAAGTAAAAATCCATCTGCAACTGTAATGCATGAACATAGTATTGTTTGAATTGATTGTATTATATGTGACTGTGGTATCTTGTGAAATATACGTGGATATTATATGTTGCATAATTGGCTTATATGATGTGGCAATATGGTGCTTGGTGCGACATTGAACATGTCATTCACAACATTTGCATGTGCATGCATATTACATGAGGATGTTTGCATGTACGAAAATATTTTCTGGAAGAAAATGAACGTTTATTGACCACTGCTAGTGCACCGAGGCACGCTGGGCGTGCTTATGATATATGTTTAGGTATAGCAAGTGGGATACTTCCTGGTGAACACAGAGCTAGATAGGAGATGGGCTCTTGGTGGGTCACAGGAGGATGGTCCATTTGTGAGTACCTATGTGATGACCCTGCGGGATGGGATACTTCTTGGCGGACAGAAGGGACGCAAGTAGGGGACCCTTGGCTGGGCCGTGGGAGGATGGTCCACACGTAACATCATAACGATATTATTGGCCATTTGATTATTGCTGTGTGCAGAGCTCTTTTGGGGCCCAAATGAAAGAAAATAATTTGAGAAAAGTGTTTTGATCCAAGGATTTTACAAGCGAGCATTACATGTTGAAAAAACATCACTATTCTTTGGACATGCATGATTTTTACTTGCTGAGCTTTAGCTCATGTAGTTCATGCATTGCAGGTGAGCATGACAATACCGAGCTGTTAGCTTCATCGGGCAGCGCCGAGCTTCGCCAGTTTTGAGGGTCATGGATATGGATGACGACCTGTCGGGCTTGTTGTTGGGTTCATGTTGATTTTGCTTCTGTTGTGTTTATGAAAGAACTCGTACTGTTTATATCTTTTTCAGCTGTATTGTAAAAATATGTAAATTAGCTTGTTGGTTTGAGTTTTGGGTTTGTATATCTAGTCATCGTGTTTACGTACAAATAGGGTTGACTGGCCTTTTGCCTCTAAATGATAAAATCTCTGTTGCAGTGTGCAGGGTTTGTTTCGTTGATTGTCTGTTATTAAATTTAAATACAGGAAAAGAAAAAAAAATTACACGTTTTAAAAAGGCTTTGTGGTCGAGTTGTGTTATTTATATATTTTCTAATAGTAGCAATAGGGGTGGGCGTCACACATACTTTATTTCGCACAATGTTTCTAGATTCATCAATTTTGTTTTTGAAAATCCATTTAGTACCAATCACATTCACATTGTTAGGTCTACGAACTAAATACCACACATCATTCTTGGAAAACTGATCAAGTTCATCTTGCATATCATTGATCCAAAATTTATCTTTCAAAGCCTCGGTAAGATTCTTAGGCTCAAAATTAGAGATGAAACAACAAGTTCTTACCAGAGTGCAGTTTGAGGACATGTATGCTGACCTTACCATCTCGCGATAGTTTTTCTTTTCTTTTCTCCGTGTACAAACACCTTCAGTAACATCACGTATCACTTGTGTAGTTAGGAGATTCTTCTAGATTCTTCTAGGTATATATCTGGTACAGTCAATCACAAGATCATCAAGTACCTGGTTTTGTTCAATCTCATGTTTAGATCATGTTTCTAAGTCAATTGGCAAAGGTATCTTTACAGGTGCTGCTTCAGGTGTTTTAACATCTAAGGAACACTTGTAATAACATCTGTTGTAATATTTGGTTCAACTTCAGTTTCAGGAATTTACTCAGATGTATCAATCGTCTCAATAAAATCAGAGACATTATATTCTTCAGTCTTTCCTACAAGGTCAGCCATATCATCGAAACAACATTCATAGTTTCCATAATAGTCCTCATTCGAAGATTAAAAACTTTATATTCATGACTATTTACGGAGTAGCTAGCCCAAGAAAAGACTCTTATCGCTCTTAGAATCAAACTTAACAAGTTGATCTCTATCATTCAACACATATCAAACGCAACCAAACACATGAAGGTATTTAAGTTTAGTTTATTGCCTAAAAGAATCTCAATACAGTGTCATAATACTTCGTTTTCTTAAATAAACACGATTAGTAATATGGCATGCATTGATCAGGGTCTCAGCCTAAAAGGGTATGGTTGATTTTTTGGAACTTAACATAACTCATGCCATTTTTTGCAATGTTCAATTCTTCCTTTTCGCCACCCTATTTTGTTGTGGAGTTTTGGGTACAGAGAATTTAGGAGAATACCTTTTCTATCACAAAAAGATGAAAAAGATGCATTTTCAAATTCTTCACCATGGCCAGTTCTAATCCTAGCGACAGTGACATTGTACAAATTACACCCTTTTTTGTGCAAGTTTTTGAAAGACTCAAAAGCGTCAGATTTTTTATGTAAAAAGTTCATCCAAGTATAACGAGAGAAGTCATTAATACACACAAAAGAATATTTCTTGCTTTCAATACTCTCAACCTCAATAGGACCCATAAGATCCAAGTGGAGAAGTTCAAAGCACCAAGTAGTATTAAAGTGTTGTGACACTTGGTGAGACACTCGAGTTCGCTTACCTTTTTGACAAGAACCACACACATTTGTATTTTTCGTGTTCAGCTTAGGCAAGCGTCTTGCAACTTCATATCTAACTAATTTATTAATCATTCTGAAATTCAAATGTCCTAACTTTTGATGCCACAAACCAATTTCATTCAAGTTCACACTATGATATGCATGAATACCACCAAATTTGTAACAATTACTAGTCAATCTTAAACCTGCTAAAATGCAAATGTTAGAATCATCAAAGACTTCACATGAATTATTATCAAATTGTCATTGCATAGTTAGCTTATAACCAAAGAAGATTTGTCTTAAGCCCTTCAACGTGTACAACATTTCTAAGCTTTGGAAGAATTTTCACATTCAGAGTGCCCTTTCCAAAAATCTGTCCACGTACACCACCTCCATAAGTATCCTTACCTTCACCAAAAGACTCATAGTCTGTTAGGTAGTCAATGGTACCATATGGTGAGAGCATCTGCTATCAAAGTACCATGAACCTGCAATGTTGGATCACAAGGATGTATATATAACATTGCATATCATTTCAGGTTTATAGAACCAAATAGATTTTGAAAAACGTGGGTGTTGCTAGAAGTGTTAGAGACTGTAGGCCTCAAGGGATGAGTTGTAAAGTTTAGAATGGGGGGGTTGAATAAACCTTACAAAATTTTTGAACTTAGTCATTTTTAAATAATTTTACAGAGTTCACTCAAATCAGCTAAGTCCTTAAGGGACAGCTAGGTTGGCTTTCTTCAGCGAAGTTACCCACTCAACAGACTCGACTTAGCTGTTGATAGTATGACTCAGCTGGATCAGCTAACACTTAACTTTACAGATTGATTTGGTTTTTGTTCAGCAGAAGACTTTTCACCCTTAATGTTTTAAACTTGTTTTCAACACTTATTTTTAGCAAGGTTATTATCAGTTGAGTTTAGCAGATTTAACTTAACATCAGATATCAATGATATGTAAGAAAGTAAAATGTTGTAAGTAAAAATGACACAATCAATTCTATAGTGGTTCGAGGATGGGGTAATTCCTCTAATCCACTCTTCTCCAACTCCTAGAAGAATCCACTAAATAACAGATCTGGTTACAAAGCAGTTACCAATCCGAGTTAGCCTTGATCACACAGTTGGGTGCTCCTGGGAATCAGCTTCTTCACAAAACGGTTGTCTTGCTACTTCAGCTCCCTCGAACTCTTCGAATTGATCACATAGCCTTCCAACGAGCCCAAAGCTTTTGATTCGAACTTGAACCTTACTACTTCTACTTCATCCATGTAGAGTAGACCCCTTTTGTTCTTCAAACAGTTTCCTCTTCAACTTGATGAAGTATTCTTTCCTTCACTGAGTGTGTTGGATCGAGTTCCTTCGATTTTAGGCTTGAGGGATATCTTTGAAAACATGAGAGTATTTGCAGGTTTGCTTGCTTGAATGCTTGTTTATCTCTTGAAATTCGTTACTTTCTCTCACTTGCTTCCTCAGCCTTTTATAGTGAGGATTCAAAAATATGTCCGTTGAAGAGATAGACATATATTTCAAATCATACTCATAGGTTGTTGGCATGTCTTGTCCTTGCAGCATTATTGGTGATCGTACCATGTTTTTAATGCTCTGCAGCCTTTCCTTGGTCTCTGCAAGTTTTCAGGTACATCCTATTGGTTCCTTGCTTTTTGCACTCTTTCAGCAAGACAACTTTATTGCTGGCAGCCTAACACAAGCCTATTTCCAGCAAAGTCTTGACTTGTATTGACAACGAATCTCTATCAGCTTTCTTCAAGTCTTGTCTGCTGCAAATCCCTTTGATATTCGAGTCCAATCATTTTGGAATGACTTAGCTGTCAGTCAGCTGACTGAGACAGCTTTTCTGTCACTTGACTGATTCTTCACTTGGCTTCACACAGCTGACACACAGCTGGGTTTTCACTTCAATCTTCAGTCGACTCTTGTATTTCTTCAACTTAGCTGACTTCAACTCAACTCATGCAGTCCTATCTACTACAAGTTAAATTACAAGGAAAATGGGGTGCCAACTTTCTATTCTAAGTTTTACATTGTATCATCAAAATCTAAACATAAATTTTTCTAATGATTTCCCCCTTTTTGATGATGCCAAAACTTAAATAGTTACAGCAAAATAAGCAGTGCAGTAAGAAAGAATGTGTGAGTAGAATATGTCAATTTTATTGATCATATCATTCTTGTACTTTACAAATGCACTTTACAAAGCTGTTACAAAGATTACAATTGTATCAGAGTTCATTATTAAACTAAAATACAACAAGTATCATAGCATATCACGAGTTTGAGCAATATGATATTACAAGAATACGTACAAAACTTGTATTTACAATTAAGTAAAGTACACTAAAGAGGTTTCAACCGTCTTCAACGCCTCAGCTGCTTCCTTCTTCTCTCATCTTCTTCATCTCTTTCCCTTCTCTTCTTCTCATAAGCTCTTTTTGCAGCAGGGTCTTCCCTTCACTACCTTTCCTCCCATTCTCGATTCAGTCTCTCGTTCTCAGCTTCTTGTCTCCTTCTAGCTTCTTCATTTTTGCGCTCCACTTCCATAATCGCAAGAGTGTCGAACCCAGCCCAGTAGTTGATTCCTTTCTTCTGAGGATCAATGAATCTTACATCTTTAGGTCTTTGCTGTGGTGGAGTGCCTCTGCCTCTTCCACGACTTCCAAACTTTCCCCTTCCTCTGTATAACTCAGCTCCTCCTCTAGGAGTGTACTGTACGGGTGTCTTTCCAGTCGAGTAACTATTAGAACTCTGTTGCTTCTCAGCTGATCTGCACAACTCGAGTCCTCTTTCCCAATACAAGTCCCACGCCTGTGGTAGAGTCATGTTCTTGAAATAGCATTTAGCATCTAGAGTTTGTGTAGCACCCTTTCTAGCTTGCTTGGATATTAATGCGTAAATAAGAAATTAAAATAGAAATACTCTGAAGAATGCTTAAAAATACGGAATAATAAAAATCTTACTTCTTTTGAAAACTTTGCAGTGGTATTAAATGATTATAACTGAAATAATTACTTGTCCAAAAATATTCATTCTGAAAATAAAATAACATTCGACATCTAATAAACTAAAAGGTCAAACTTTATAAATAAGAGAAACTGAAAGACATGAAATCATGAAAAACGTGAGTTTCCGATTCATTGCGTTGTGCCATCTCCTTCCTCATCTGGGTTCTCATCTGAAAATATTCAACATTCATGGAATGAGCTAAAGGAGCTCAACAAGTAATCTCATGCATGAATGCATGCCTAATGCAATATCTTATATTTATACCTTGAAAGACTTTATATTTTCTTTGCTTAAAAACCTTTCAAATTCATACTTAAAACATTGTCTTTCTTTTCTTAAAACGTTCTTAGGACACGAGCTCACTCGGTAACACATTATTCTAATCAAGGTCGCAATGGGCCTTGTTATTTGGAACTCGATTAATGATCGCGAAATTCTTACCGCAAGCGTACGGTGTTAAGTTTTAGTATAGGTTTTGAAAGTAGGGTTATCGTCTCCACAGGGATTGTTATTAAATTTTATACTAAGTACTATAATTAAAATAGCTTAATTCTATCTAGAAATCGAAAAGATATGGATTGTAGTTAAACTAAAAATAAAACTAAAAATAAGCAAATAATTGGCTCAGACAATTAATCAAACACTTAGAATATGAATTCTAGAGGGTTGATTTCACCTAGTTATCCCCTATGCTTTCAATCAAGTTTATTAATCACAAGTTATTAATCTATAAGCCAATATTCCTACCGGTTATCACTTCATCTCTCGAGTGCCAAGTGATTCTAGGTTCTAATTCTGATTTCAATATCTCTATAAAAATCATAAATTAAACCCTAATACGCTCAATGAATATTCTATCACAGGCTTCAAAAGATTCATAAATCTCTCGATTCTATGATACCCTAGGTTGTGCTATTCTATTGTCAGACGTTCAATTACCTCTCTCGAGCGTCAAATTAAACACACCAAACAATCTAAATTATTGATTAGATAATCCAGATGCAATTAAATCAAATAGCACAAATAGATTAATAAATATGCGAATTTCATAAACTGGAAATCAAAACATAGGTTCAAACGTAAGTTACATCAATCCCCTAGAAATATGGGTTTAGCTCATGTTGGATGTACAAAAATTCATGAAGAAATAATTATACATCTCAAGAAATTGACAAAGAAAAACAAAGAAAGAATTGAGAAGAAAAGAGAAGGAATTCTCTCTGTGTCCAAACGAGAAGTGCCTCCAATTGCCGTCCCGAACCCTAGCTTCGTGTCTCTTGCCTTGCGTTGTGCTCAAAATAATGTCCGACCCCCCATTTGTACGTCTACCGTGGTGTATTTATAAGTCGAGCCCTCGAAAACGCGTCAAAAGCCCAAGAGATAGAATCAACCCACGTTCAGCCTTTATCGCTGCTGCGCCCCATCTCGCGGCTGGCATGCGCGGCGTCGCGCCCCTGGTGCTGGTTTTGTCGCGTGCCGCATGCAGGTATTAGCGATATTTGCAGCACGCTTTGTTCTATTCGCTTCGCTGATTGTGCACGCGCCGCATGCATGCCGCTGTCTGTTCATTGTTCGCGTGGGTGCGCTGCAGCCCTTCATTCTCATTTGCCATCGCCATCCTTCCCGCGCCCTGTTTCGTTTTTCGACCCCGTGACCAAGGGCGCTGGGTTTTAGCCTGCGGCGCTCTTCTATGAGTATTATTTTTCCTTTTTTTTCACTTCTAAAATTGCGATCTTCACCGTCCAAACACGTTTTTCATCATTCTTAATCAATTTCGGCATCCAAGATTGTCCCGACTCTCAAACGACAACTAATTAAATGAATTCGACTCAAACGACACTAAAAACACCCGAAAACAACGTAAATTCCTAGTCTAGAGCACTCAATACATTGATATAAAACCAACTTAACAATTAACATTTTGCCCGAAGGCCCGTTTCCATTCATTTTGCCCGAAGGCCCTTTCCTTTTAACATTAACATTAGCCGCAAGCGGCACATTGTCAAAATGCCGGTCCCCCGTGTCCATTTCCCACTCAGTCCAGCATCATAGAACAATGTGCACCCATTTCTTTAAAAAAATATTATTAATTATAGACCTTAAAACTTGACTTTACTTAATCTTTCTATGCTCATGAAATGCTATGTACATATATTAACTTGATGCATGAACCTAAGTTATGCGACTTCAATTGAATACGAACATAAACCTGAAGGGGATAAACATGATAATTAAATCACATTAATTAACAGGCATATTAAATGTAAACATGACTTGAAACATGTAAATTAGGTGTAACACCCTCACCCCTGTAACATGTATTTATATAGCACAAAACTATAGTTCATAGGCAGTACAACTGTACCACACATAAGATTAATACGTTAATCATCAGCTATAACCTTTTCTTCTCGCAAGCGGAATCACCTTAAAAGATTTCACAACAAATATTTACACACGTGCATTTATCCATATTGCATAACATTAACGACCGTGCTCTTTTATATACAGACCAAAATAGACTCCCTATATGAAATGCAAATGATGAGCTGAGGGAGAAGGATGGAAATCCAGCCGGCCGACCTTTGATCCATGCTTTAACTTCTTTCACACCTCACGGATCAACTTTTATCTACAGCAACTAAAAATTGACAACATTGCATTTGGTGAGTTGCAAGCTCAACAAGTATAATCCAATAACAAGTTATTTAACATCACACAAGCATATTGTCACAATCACAATCATTTCACACTCTTTGTTCATAATATTCATAACCACATAAATGCACGTGCTTAGTCATATTCTTTTACTGTTATGGGCCAGCTAATACCAAGAATAAATCGTGATCACGAAGATGGCCATGGCACTCTGTAATTCTTTATTTCACGTAGAGTTCAGTGAACTCGGGGTGGCCGTACGGTGCTCTGTAATCCAGAAATTCTGGATGACTGTAATTCTGTGATTCAAGGTCATTAGTGGGCATAACAGAATCCATTAATCTCTGATGAATGCATTTCCATAATCACATATTTGCTTTCCGTATCAATAACATCTGTAGAGATCGCATATCTCATTTCCATATCAATAACATCATTGGAGATCACATATCTCAATTCCATTTCAATGTCATCACATAGAGATCATATATCTCAATTTTATATCCATCTCATCACATAGAGGTCATATATCTCAATTTCATCACAATATCATCATAGAGAATCATGCAATTCACATTAGGGCACGATAAGCTACTAATCATTGTAGCCAAATAAGTAAACAATTCTTTCCAACACATTAATCATATAATCACACAAGTCAAATAACAAGCTAAAAGATTATACTCACCGTGGTAATATTATCCCAATGTTATTCTTCGGTCCTATCCGCTCTTCTTTTGAGATTTTGTCCTAGTAACATATAAGAATTGCATAATCACATTCAATATCATAGATTTAGGTCTAATGATGTCGTTTGTACGCAATCCTTAATCAATGCCTTTAAGCGTATTCTAATTAGTATTACTCTTAACTAAACTAAAAACATATCTCAATTATATTCAATTTCACTGTGTAATAGAACATTAATTAGATATATCTAAAGTAAACCAGGAATCTAGATATATGTATATAATCCACTTCCAAATATTTTCAATGCATTTTCATTTTATCTATTGTCATCAAGATTTTTACTTTTTGTAATCAATAAATAAATATCATACTCTGTTCACCAACCAATATAAAATCATGTAATATGTATACTTGACCTTCTTTTCTTTTTCCCCTTTTTTTTGTAATAACGAATAAAAACATGTAATATATATATATATATATATATATATATACTTGACATTCTAGTTATTCTCATAAAATTCAAAACCTTATAATCCTTTGCAATTATATTAACATTTAATATATGCATTGGTACATATATTAGATTCCTTTAACTTTTTTTTTTCCATTCAGTACACGACCGAATATTAAAAGAAAAAATTTAACATTACAAATATTTCATTATGACCGAATTCAGATAAAGGAAAAACAATAAAATAGTTTTGAAGTCACTTACCAATTGTTCCCTCATATGCAAGTCTATTCTCTATCTTTTTATTTCCTCTCTTCTTTTTTTTTTTTTCAATTCTATCTTCTCTCTTCGTTCTATTACTCTCTGCCGAGCTCGCTCTATATTTCCTTGGCTCTTCATCAGTGTGTGTGTTGTGTTCGTACACTTAAACCAAATAAGATAATAAATATGGATGTTTATCCAATTTTGTTGTTAAGGCAGTGGGAATATATATGCATATATAGAGTATATATCCAAGTATATTATATGTGTTTGTTTAATTTATGAGACAATCCTCACGACACGTACGAGCACCTATATCTTAACTATTTGCTTGGTCTGTTAAATGGGATAAGTCAAGATTAACATACACACATTATATTATACTGTACATAATTGTCCCCATGTATTTAAAGCTGACATCCCACACCACAAGTATATGTATATCTATCTATGAATGTATACCGACTTGATCACTCTTAAGCTATTTTCATTACATATATGGGTCTACGTGGGTGTTTTCTAAGAAGCCAAGCAATACCCATGTATATTGGTGGTGGAAAGAAGCTAATTAGTTGTCAATATATATCCATTATATTACATATTAATATTTGAGTGGTGATAGGATTTTTGACTAAAAACTAGATGGATTAGTCTTTGGGGTCAACACACATGTATATATTTTCGTCTTATATATATATGTATATTTTCAATTCCTTTTTTTTCATAAACATATAAATAATGTACACACATAAATATAGTAATACAAATAATTTGACTTTATATGCCCTCTAACGTGAATATGAAATTTCAAAATGCATATAATTATGCGTAGGAATGGTTTATCATAATAATTAAAATGCAAAGATTTGGGTTATGACATTAGGATAGACCTACATTAAAGATACTCAACATTAATTGGGGAAAAATATTATATTCAGTTAGTTAGGGAAAAACCCTACATTCAATTAGTCAGGGGAAAACCCTATATTCAATTAATCAGGGATAAACCCAATGCTCAACAAATCAAGGAAACCTTACGTTCAATTAATTAGTGAACTCTAGAGTCTAGATTCAATTATACTTGGGGAAAAGTCATACGTTCACTTCACTTAATTAGGGGAATACCCTACATTCATTTAATTAAAGGAAATCCTTACATTCAATGATTCAAAACTATCTAGGGGTAAATCCTGCATTCTGTTAGTTAGGAAAAACCAGGTATCCAATTAGTTAAGGGAAACAGTACATTAAACTAATTTGGAAAAACACAACATTAAGTTGGTTAGGGAAAAACTACATTTAGTTACTTGGGAAAACTCTATATTCAATAATTCACTTATTTAGGGAAAGGCTTATGTTCCGTTAATTAGGGAAAAATCCCACATTCAATTAATAAGGGAAAAACTCTATCTTTTAATTAACAAACAAAAACCACATTCACACAATCAAGAATAGTTAGCGACAAGGCAATTTCATTAACACATAAAGTCTTATCACATAAAGCGGCAAGCCAATTTATCAAATCAATACATAAATTCATATCACATAAAGCGTCAAGCCAATTTATCACATCGACACATAAATCCTTATCATATATAGCGGCAAGCCGATTTATCGCATGAATACATAAATACTTATCACATAAGCTAGCAATACTTGTAGTCAACATGATAAGGCGACAAACATTGTAATCCATTAGGATAAGGAGACCATTCTAAAATTAGCGTAATAAAAATCATGTGACAATGATACAAACCAAAATCTACATGAAAACTAAGGAGATTACATGCCTGACTAACTTATGGATAATAAAATTCTTTTCAGGCCTGTATCGAATCAACCGCGTTGGGGAAATCACTTTTCTTTCTTCTTTCTCCCTCTTCTCTTTTTTTTCTGTTCCTTTCTTCTTTCTTCACTGTTTTCTCCTCTCTACGTTCTCTCTTTTTTCTAATCGTGTATTATGTATTTTCTGTGAGTTCTCAATGTGTGTGTTTTACATGTATTATATATGTGTTTTAACCTACTCCTAATTGGGCTAGGTTTAGAGTACATGGGCTTATTATTAACTCACTAACAATATGGACTTGATTTATTATTCAAATCTAATTAAAAGTCCAATTATTCATTATAAGGCCCAAATTAAATGAATCCTCAGTCTAATTAAAAAGACACTTTTATTATCTGTAATTTAATAAATTAACTATCAAGTAAAATCATTAATAAATTTCTAATTCTCCATTATTATTCCAAAAAATAAACTAATAACATAATTAATAAAATCTTGTTACGGCATAAAAATCCGGGACGTTACATTCTCCCCACCTTAGCTAAAGTTTCATCCTCGAAACTTTGAAACTTGTCAAATATAAATGAATGAAAAAAATAAAATATGAAGGCATGAAAACAAGTCTCCTATTCGATGGAGTAAAAGCATTAAAGGCATAATTAAACACAAAATTAAATCAATGAAAAGGAACGAAACATATTATGGATATATCAAATAATAAATACTATCTCATGCACATTCACATAACCATACATTTCATAGAGACATAAACATATAAATTCATAAGGACAATAAATGTAAAGCTTACCAAGTTGCGGATGGAGATGCTAGAAGCGCGACTTGGAACCCATGATTTATTGACTTTAAACTTGTCATAAATTAATTATTTTAAAGTCTACAGAACCGATTATAAAAATCCTGGGCTGTGATACCACTAAATGATGCGACCTTTCTTGCTTACTTGAATTTTAATGCGAAAATAGCAATTAAAATAAAAGAAATACTTTAATAGAATGCTTAAAAATATGGAATAAAATAAATCTTACTTCGTTCAAAAGTTTGCAGCGGAATAAATACTAATAATTACTAGTCCAAAACATTTGTATTGAAAACACAATGACATTCAATGTTTAATGAACTAAAAAGTCAAACTTTGAAAATAAAAGAATTCCATTGACATGGGTTCCCCGAGTCACTGCATTGTGCCATCTCCTTCCTCATCTGGGTTCTCATCTGAAAACATTCAACATTCGTGGAATGAGCTAAAGGAGCTCAACAAGTAATCTCATGCATGAATGCTTACCTAATGCAATATCTTGCATTTATACCATGAAAGACTTTACATTTTCTTTAGTTAGAAACCTTTCACATTCATGCTTAAAACATTGTCTTTCTATTCGTAAAACGTTCTTAAGACGCGAGCTCACTTGGTAACACATTGTTCTAATCAGGGTCGCAGTGAGCCTTGTTATTTGGAACCCGATTAACATTTTGCCCAAAGGCCCATTTCCATTCGTTTTGCCCGAAGGCCCTTTCCTTTGAACATTAACATTAGCCACAAGTGGCACATTGTCAGAACACCGGTCCCCCGCACCCATTTCCCACTCACTCCAGCATCATAGAACAATGTGCACTCATTTCTTTAAAAAATAATATTGTTAATTTTAGACCTTAAAACTTGAATTTACTTAATCTTTGTATGCTCGTGAAATGCTATGAACATACATTAACATGATGCATGAACCTAATTGATGCGACTTCAATTGAATACGAACATAAACTTAAAATGCGTAAACATAATAATTAAATCACATTAATTAACAAGCATATTAAAAGTAAACATGTGCTATGAGCCCCATTACTTATGCATTTCATAAGGGCTGGACTAATCTTTGGATGGAGTCTGATTCTACATATGTTGTGGATCTTTTTCAATCTCTGGTTAGTTCCATCCCATGGCGTTTGCTTGGACAGTGGCGCTACACTCTCTTTATGATTTCCCAGATGAATTTCGTGGCTTCTCACCTCTATCGAGAAGGAAATCGTGTGGCGGACCAGCTCAACAAACTCACGTGTGATTCTACTTGGTGGGATGTCCCCCCGGTGAATTTTATCTCCCTGCTCACGGATGACTATGTTGGACGAGCTCAGTATAGATTTGTTAGATAATGTTGAGATATGCTTATATTTTGGTTGTATGGCTTTCATTTTCTCGTCGGGGTACTCTTTTCCTACTAAGGATTTTCCCCAATAGGGTGGATTTTACCTTGGTAGATTTTTAACGAGGCCCTAAATATTGCGCTACCTGGTCGGCTTGTGACCAGGACCTTTCTTTTCTTTTATTATAATTTCGATCTTATTTTAAAACAAAATTCAATAAAAAAAATAAACATGACTTGAAGCATATAAATGAGGATAGACCTACATTATAGATACTCAACATTAATTGGAAAAAAATCTTATATTCAGTTAGTTACGGAAAAACTCTAAATTCAATTAGTCAGGGGAAAACTCTATATTCAATTAATCAGGGATAAACTATATGCTCAACTAATCAGGGAAACCTTACGTTCAATTAATTAGTGGGCTCTAGAGTCTAGATTCAAATATTATTGAGGAAAAGTCATACGTTCACTTAGTTAGGGGAATACACTACATTCATTAAATTAAAGAAAAGCCCTACAATTAACGATTCAAAACTATCAAGGGGAAAACCCTGCATTCAGTTAGTTTGGAAAAACCATGTATCCAATTATTTTAGGGAAATAGTACATTCAACTAATTTGGGTAAAACACAACACTAAGTTGGTTAGGGAAAAACTACATTCAGTTACTTGGGAAAACTCTATATTCAATAATTCATACTTATTTAGAGAAAGGCTTATGTTCAATTAATTAGATAAAAATCCCACATTCAATTAATAAGAGGAAACTTTATCTTCTAATTAACAAACTAAAATCATACATTCACACAATCAAGAATAGTTGGCGACAAGCCAATTTCATTAACACATAAAGCGACAAGTCAATTTATCACATCAATACATAAATTCTTATCACATAAAGTGGAAAGCCAATTTATCACATCAACACATAAATTGTTATCATATAAAGCGGCAAACCAATTTATCACATGAATACATAAATTCTTATCACATAAGCCTGCAACACTTGTAGTCAACATGATAAGGCGACAAACATTGTAATCTATTAAGATAAGGAGACCATTCTCAAAGTTAGTATAGTAAAAATCATGTGACAATGATACAAGCCTAAATATACATGAAAACTAAGGAGATTACTGGTCTGATTAACTTATGGATAATAAAATTCTTCTCAGGCCTGTATCGAATCAACCGCATTGGGGAAATCACTTTTCTTTCTTCTTTTTCTCTCTTCTCTTTTTTCCCTTTTCCTTTCTTCTTTCTGCACCGTTTTCTCATCTCTGCGTTCTCTCTTCTTTTTCTAATCGTGTATTATGTATTTTCTGTGTGTTCTCAATGTGTGTATTTTACATGTATTATATATTTGTTTTAACCTACTTCTAATTGGGCTAGGTTTAGAGTACATGGGCTTACTATTAACTTACTAACAATATGGACTTGATTTAATACTCAAAACTAATTAAAAGTCCAATTATTTATTATAAGGCCCAAATTAAATGAATCGTCAGTCTAATTAAAAAGACACTTTTATTATCCGTAATTTAATAAATTAAGTATTAACTATCTAGTAAAATCATTAATAAATTTCTAATTTTCCATTATTATTCCATAAAATAAACTAATAACATAATCAATAAAATCTCGTTAAGGCATAAAAATCTGGGTCGTTACAGTTTTGAATCTCCTCTAGTGATCTAGGTTCAGATCCTACATCGGGCATCGTGTTTTCTCGAGGGGGTCTTACAGCTGGGGAATCTCTTAATAAACCAGCTGGGACCTCAATCCTTGCTTTAATATCTTTGATTCTCAGAGTGCTTCTCAGCTACCTTATCGAACTCAGCTTCTATGGCTTTTCTTGATTGCCTGACTGCCATTTCAACTTTCTCTTCTACGGTCAGCTCCTTCGGTAGTTTGCTGATAATCGAGGCTGTGACTTCACTCTGTTGTGGGGTCTTAGCAAATATTATTTTCAAGGGAGGTTTCTTTAATGAACTACATTTCCCCTTGCTTGCTTCCCCTTTTACTCCTTCATTATCACTCCACTTCCTTTCCTTCAATTCTTCTTCCCTCTTTTTGGCATCATCTACCAAGGGGTAGAGCCAAGTTAGGGAATATACCACTCAAGAGTAGATCAATCTTGTTATTTTTCATGTCATGCTTATCATGAGTTTTGGAGTATGCTGTTCTAAATTCTGATCTCAAAGCCATGGTCTCGCTACCATCGCCTTCATCTCTCTGCCGGAGCACATTTATCTGCTATTAAACATTGGCCTCCATTCTCTGAATTTCTGATTTGTGCTGAGCCTTGAGCAACTCCATATCCGACCTATGCGATTCATCCATCCTAAACATGTGGTCCCTTTACCTTTGTTGGAACTTGGCAATATTTGAGCTCCAGATCACCATTTTCGAGAATAGAAATTCAAAGTAGGTAACCTGCTCACGCGTTAATGCCTTTGTCTGTCCAATCCATTCTCTAATTCTTAGTACTGTTCTTCATATATCTCCAGTGATAGTAGTGTCTCTGTTGTCTAGTCGTTGGTCCAATGCTACAAAACCATGCTCCATCTTTTCTATTTCAGCACAGATGGCTTTAAAGGCCTTTCGAAAGTCAGTTGCATCAGCGGGCTGTTCCTTTGGCCATACAACATCGAAGTCAAAACCAATTGGCACCATATAGTCTCACCGAGTTTCGATTTTTCTCGGTGAGACTTGGACATTGTATGTGGCACGTACCACGGCTGACTCGACTTTGAAAGGAATGTGGGCTTCAAATGGAAAGTATTTTGCAAACAAATCCTCAGGGAAAATTGGAATCTCCACGTCCTCAACCTTTGGAGCCTTTCCCTTCTCTTTCAAGATTTCCTCAGCTCTATTTGCCTCAGCCGTTTTAGCGTCATCTCCCTCTTGAACAGTTATGTTAGCCTACTGAGTTGACTGATCCTCAGCTGTCTTAACAGCTTCCTCGACATCAATTGTTTCTTCCTGTTGAGTTGGCTGGTCCTTGGTTGACTCATCAGTTTCATTGGAGGGTGATATTGGGGATGGGCCATCAACCATTGTGAATTGCATGGGAGTAGCCTTAGCACTGGTTTGACTCTGGTTTGCCTGTGCCTCCTTATCAGCTTTGTCCTTATTAGATTTGTCATTGGGGCTGGACTCAGCTTCATTGTTGGGAAATTATTTTGTAGATTTTGATGAATGCCATGTAAAACTTAGAATAGGAAGTTGGCACCCCATTCTTGTTATAAATTGCATTGTAATAGATAGGGCTGGTAGAGCTGAGTCAAGTCAGCTATGCCTGAACATGCAAGAAGACAACTAGAGACTAAAAAGAAGACTCATTTGTGTGAGGCATTTGAGTGTGGCAAAGAAGAGAAGACAGAACTCGATCAAGGTGCAACTAAGATGCGGTGAGTGAAGTATCGTCAAGTCAACTCAAGATAGCCAAGTCTCAAGTTGAAGTGACATGGAAGAGTCATCCAATGATTGGAAGTTGACTCTAAGTCACCTGGGAAGGCAAGGAAATGCAATAAGTCGAGATAATCGAAAGAGATCCATTGCACGTAAATCAAGAGAATTACTTAAACAAGTAATACTTCCATACTACCTTTCTTGAAGTGCTCGATCCCGAGAAGCATGCAAAAGGAATAAACCAATGGGAAACATCGCACCGTGTCGAACTCGAAAATCAAGAATCGTTCATACGAGGAAATGTAAATTCAAGGATCGCAACAAGACAAGCCAACGACCACAAGTGACTTTCAAAAATAAGCCTATCTCTTCAACGGGCGATTTTTGAAAGATCACTATAAAAGGCCGAGGAATCACTCGAGAGAAGGTAAATCGAGCCGAACACGAACATTCAAGCTAACATTTGAATCAGAACCAAGAATACTCTCAAGTCATTCAAGATCAATCCTCAAGCCTACATTACGAAAGAAATCAATCCAACACTCACTGTGAAGGAAAGACAACTTCAATCAGTTGAAGAGGAAACATTTGAAGAATCAAGGGGTCTACATTCCACGAAGGATTGTAGAAAGGTTCAAGGTCGAACCAGGCTTAAGCTATTTGGAGGGCTTCGTGATCAAATCCAAGGAACTTAAGCAAGTGGGGTGTAGTAGAAAGGTATCGCCCCGTGAAGAAACCGAGTCGCACGAGAATTTGTGTGACCAAGGCATCTCGGATCGAGTCCCAAAGGATCAAGTGTTTGTGTGATCAAGACTTGTATCGGGATCGTTAACCACTCGTATATTGATCAATACTTAGTGGATTCCTCAAGCGAGTTGGAGAAGAGAGGAGTAGAAGAATTACCCCATCTTCGAACCTCGATAAAAACTTATTGTGTCATTTACATTTCAACACTTTAATTTCTCGTGATCTTATTTTTATATCTCACGATAAATTTGCTATCCAATTGATAATAAACTGAGTGCTAAAACCAAGTATTAAAACAAACTTAACCAAATTCAAGGGTGTTAAGTCTTCCGCTGAAAACCTATCACAATCAAGTTAAGTCTTTAGTCAAAATAGCTGAGTTATTCTATCAACAGCTCAGTCGAGTTTGTTGAGTGACTAACTCTGCTGATTAACTAACTTAGCTTTCCATCAAGGACTCAGCTGTGAAGTATTAACTCTGAACATTTTTAAAAAGTACTAAATCGAAAAATTGGTAAGGTTTATTCAACCCCCCTTCTAAACCTTACACTCACACCCCTTGGGACCTACAAATGGTATCAGAGCGGTTGGTTCATTGAGCCTTCTGCACTGGTTACTGAACTAGATCTCCAAATTTTTCAAAGCTTGTTTTAGTACTTAATCTTTCAAAACTTTTCTATTCAGCAAAGTTATTATCATGGAAGCAAATTTGACACGCATCCCTATATTCACAATTGAAGAATTTGATGATTGGAAAATTCGTATGCATGCTCATCTATCAGCATTACACGATGAGATGTGGATAGTGATAGAGGATGGGCCACTCCAAATCTTAAAAGTGAACACAATTTGCAAGGAGAGCCGCGGTGAAGAAGAGAAGAAGATGTTGCTCCCAGACCAGCGATGGTTGAAAAACCAAGAGCTGGATGGACAAATGATGATAGCAAAAGATATAACTTGGACAATGTGGCCAAGGACATTCTTTACAAAACTTTAGACAAAGCTATGTTCAACAAAGTCAAATCATGCAAAACGACAAACGAAATCTGGGACAAGCTAACCTTGATTTGCGAATGCTCAGAGCAAATCAAAGAAAATAAACTATCTGTTGTTGTACAAAAATTTGAAAATTTTAAGATGCTTGCAGGAGAAACCTTGGATCAGCTGGATGCTCAGTTCACGGAAATTACCAATGAACTGTCTGCACTTGGAAAGGAATATACACAGAAGGAAATGTGTATGAAGATTCTAAGAAGTCTCCCAACTGAGTGGGATATGAAAGTCATGGCCATGAGACACTTCAAAAACATCCAACCATGAGCTATTCTCAGATCTCAAAGCCTACGAATTTGAGCTGAGAAGAAAAGACCAAGAGGAGACAGTTGTGCCCAAAACAACTGCTCTAATTGTTAAGGATGGCAAGAGAGCTGAGGTCAAAAAGGTCATTGACCAAGAGGAGATCGCACTGATGGTTAAAAGGTTCAACAATTTCTTCAATAAGAACTACAAAAGAAGCAAAGGTGAATCCTCCAGAAGACACTCAGCTCCCTCCAAGTCAAGGGAAGACAGACCACCCAAGAGAGCAGAGCATCAAAAAGTTGAATATCAAAGAGCCGACAATCCAAGGATGGAAAGAATCGATCAAAAAGTTGAAAATATATGGCGGAACCGCAGCAACCTGGTCACTATGCCATTGAATGCCCATATCCCGTAGTCAACAAATACATGAATGAAGAGGAAAGAAAAGTCTTGAGAAAGAAGACGGGGAAAAAGAGAAGGCAATGTTGGTGCAGAGATGCCGACTGATCAAGTCAAAAGACATCGCCGACTCAGAGAGAGTAGTGAAGCCGACTACTCAAGTGACTGACGATGAAGAAGCCTTGATCCGTCTAATGGCTAAAGAACAAAACCAACCCGACCAAGAAGATGAGGTACACTCTAACTCATCACACTCGATTCTAGTGATAGTGATTGTGACACACACACTTCATCACCTCTTGATCTTTATGATTCATTAGGCAAAATGATGAAAGATTTTGAACACATTAAATCCTCACACACACTACTAAATGAGGAGAATGACTACTTAAGAGCAAAACTCACGGTGACTAAGGAGCCGAGTACTCTAAGTCAAATAGCTGATGAGAATAAAAGTCTAAAGGCTGAAAATGCTAAGCTAATAGCAGAGATAGCTGCTATAGAAAAGAGGGAGAATGATCTCAAAAATGTGATAGCCTCATTCACTAAGGCATCCAAATCATTGGATGATTTTATTATGAGTCAAAGAAAATGTGGAGACAAGACAGCTTAGGATTTAATTCCTCTATGCTATGTCAAGTTCCAAAAGTGATTTTGGAAAAGGGATCTTCAAGCAATGAAGTATCTCTAAAATCCAAAACTCCAAATGATGCACACACATTTATTCCAAAGCACAATCACAAGCAAACTGGCCTTGGTTATAAAGGAAAAGGAAAATGAATTGATTGAGTATACCGAGAGGACAAATGAGAAGAAATCCAAGCAGAGTTCCTCAAAGAACTCCAAACAGAGATACTCAGAAAGAAGAAACAGAGCTACCAAAAACCCTAAGTTCTATAAAAGAAACACATATGATGGGAATGGTAGAAAATACCAAGCCAAGCTGATTGGAATAATGTGAACTATCAAAGAAAGACCTATGGAATATAAACCTAAGTGGCAAAGGCCTAGAACTCGCAAAGGCCATTCCAAAGGCATAAGAGCTTTCATCAAAGACTCATATGCACCCAAGCACTACACTCGAGAGATATCACAACTACCCAAAGAAGGCAATTGCTAAAACACATACACAGCATACAGACAAAAGAGATTTTGTATGAACCTAGAACCCCAAGCAATTTGCCAAAATTAATTATGATTATGGCATCGATAGATGGCAACCCCTTAGAGTCAAATCATTTGGCTATAGGTTGGTTGGATCATCTTACAATACTAACCCCTCAGACCTGCACAAGTATGGGTACCTAAAACCTAATTTCTTAATTGCGAGGTTCAATGAGCGGTGAGTGCCAAGGAACCTGGTACATGGATAGTGGTTGTCCGCGGACACATGATTTGGAAACAAGAAAAATCTATCAAAATTCAAGGAAGTCAGAGGTGCAAAAGTCATATTTGGAGGGAATGAAGCTCCAAGAGAAATAAGAGGCATTGGATCCATCAAGAAAAATAGATTAGAAATAACAGATGTTGCATATGTTGAAGGTCTCAATTTCAACTTGCTAAGCATAAGTCAACTCTGTGACAAAGGCTACAATGTTGGATTCAATATGGGTGTATGTCAAATCAAGGATGCTGAAACTAATGAAATAGTATTGCAAGGATGCAGACAGAAGAACATGTATGTGGTGGATTGGTCAACTGCAACACCAAGCACTTGTCTGCTAGCGAAAAGCACAGGTGAATCAAGTTGGCTGTGGCATAAGAAGCTGAGTCACCTGAACTTCAAAACATATAACAAACTTGCCAGGAGTAATCTTGTAGAAGGACTTCCAGACTTAGTATACAAGAATGAGAGTATATGTGATGCATGCCAGATGGGAAAGCAAATCAAATCATCATTCAAAGAAAAGACATGTCCATCTTCAACAAGAATATTGCACCTGCTACATATGGATCTGTTTGGTCCAGTGGAACCAGCTAGCATAAGTGGGAAGAAATACACCTTGGTGGTAGTAGATGACTACTCAAGATATACATGGACAATATTCATGTGTAAAAAGAAAGAAACTCTGCAGAAACTACCACAGCTGATGAAGAGAATACAAAACAAGAAGAGTCAAACCATTATCAAAATAAGATCTAACAGAGGAACTGAGTTTGTCAATGGTATAATAACTCAGTACTGTATTGAAAATGGTATTGGTCATGAATTATTCGCACCAAGGACTCCACAAAGAAAATGGAGTTGCGAAAGAAGGAATAGAACTCTCAAAGAAGCAGAAGGACCATGTTAGTCAAGCAGGTCGCCTAAACGATTTTGGGGTGAAGCAATAAACACATCATGCTATACTCAAAATAGATGCATGATAAAAGACATACCGACAAAGACTCTCTATGAGATCCTCGGGACAGGAGAAAGCCAAATGTTGCATACTTCAAAATATTTGGATGCAAATGCTTCATCCATAACAATGGCAAAGATAATTTAAAGGCTTTTGATGCTAAAGCTGATGAAGGTATCTTCTTAGGATACTCAGCTAAAAGTAAAGCCTACAGAGTGCTCAACAAGAGGACAATGGTTACAGAAGAATCCATCCATGTGGTGTTTGATGAACCAAATGTAAATGGAGAAAACATTTAAGAGTCAGTTGATTAGCTGAATCAACCAACCATGCAGAAGAGTCCCTATGTTGAAGCTGAAGCTGGAGTTATAAGTCCAGATGAAGATGAGATAGCTGAGTCTCAAAGACAGCTGGAAAATCTGCAGCTAAGTGATAATGAGAGAGCTGATCAAAATAACACAGCTGCAAGGCGACTGAATCCAGCTAACTTACAACAACCTGATGTAAGATGGCTGAGAGATCATCCACCAGAACTAATCATTGGAGATGTAAGAGAAGGTGTAAAAACTAGATCCAGAGCTCAACAAGAAGCAAAGTTCACTTGCTTCATCTCACAAATAGAACCAAAAGATGTGTCACAAGCATTGGATGACACACATTGGATTCAAGCCATGCAAGAAGAGCTAAATTAGTTTGAAAGGAACAAAGTGTGGGAATTGGTTCAAAGACCTACCCATCAAAATGTTATTGGCACTAAATGGGTGTTCAGAAACAAGATGAATGATGAAGGTTCTGTGGTGAGAAACAAAGCAAGATTGGTAGCCAAAGGCTATTGCCAAGAAGAAGGAATAGATTTTGATGAAACTTTTGCTCCTGTAGCAAGATTGGAAGCTATAAGGATGTTTATTGCCTATGCAGCTCACAAGAACTTTATTGTATATCAAATGGATGTAAAGAGTGCATTCCTTAATGGTTTGTTGGAGGAAGAAGTATATGTTGAACAACCTCCAGGATTTGAGCAGAAGACTCTTGGAGATAAGGTATACAAACTTAAGAAGGCTTTATATGGATTGAAACAGGCACCCAGAGCATGGTATGATACATTATCACAATTCCTAACTGAGAACGGATTCACAAAAGGCAAAGTGGATTGAACGCTCTTCATAATTCAAGATGGGAAGAGTATACTGCTTGTTCAAATATATGTGGATGACATCATCTTTGGATCCAAAAACAAAGAGCTGTGTGATAAATTCTCAAATCTCATGCAAAGCAAATTCGAAATGAGCATGATGGGAGAGCTAACATTCTTCCTTAAACTCCAAGTGAAACAGCTGAAGGATGGAACCTTCATAAGTCAGACAAAATACACATGTCAAATGCTTGGAAGTAGGCTAATTTCCTGGTTTAGCAAGAAGCAAAATTCAATAGCCACCTCTGGTTGAAGCGAGAATACATAGTCAAGGGCAAATTTGTTGCCCAAGTCTTATGGATGAGACAAAGTGAGAGACTATGAAGTTGAAGAAAAGGAAATTCCTATTATGTGTGACAATACAAGTGCAATTGCAATCACTTAAAATCTTGTGTTGCACTCAAGAACAAAGCACATCGATGTCAGATATCACTTCATAAGAGACCATGTTGAAAAGAAGGACATCACCTTGGAATATATCTCAACCGATAAGAAGTTTATGACATATTCACAAAACCATTATGTGAATTAAGATTTGAAGAACTCAAGCATGAGTTAGGGTTAATTGAGTGTGTTAACACTCGTAAGACTCAAAGAAAAGAGATGAAACACTTAAAAGAGGAAAAAAAGTGAACTCTTAATTCACTAAGTGAATCACCAGATCGGAAAGTCTTGTTACCGAATTAGCCGACGGTGAGTCACAAGGAGAGAAGTGAGAAGAAGGATTGAATCGGCTAAGGAGTAAGCTCGATTATTTATGAGCAAAGTGACAAAAACGCGGTCGTTTTTACTAAGAGGGAATGTTTTTAAGAATGACGTCAACATAATTATATGACGGTACAGTCAAAAAGCCGCACACCAAGCTTTTGATTGGATATAAATTTGCCGCACTAAATGCGAGAACTTAAATGCTAATTGGCGTGCAAGATCTAAGCCGTTGATTTTGATCAAATTTCAAAAACCACCCGCACGTCCTTTCATAAACCATACTTATACCATTTCGTCCGATTTTCTCTCACTTTACCAAACTGTTCATCTCTCTCAAAGGCAAAAGAAAGAAACTTTCTCTCAAAACCCTACAACTCCTCAAGATCATTTTCTAAGATTCGTTCGGTAAAACACTGAGAAATGGCACCTACTCATGATTTCTTCAAGCTAGGAAAGCAAATCCACACTGGGTCTACTGTGGATTTCGATGGTATGGTTAAACAGGGGTCCGACGACACCCTCGTGAAGAAGATTGCTGAGAAGCTGGAAAAATCTGGATTAAAACCATTTTCGACGATGGAGTTCCCAATGACCTACGTAGAAGAGGTCGCACAGTTCTACGTGAACGCTGAGGTTCACGATGAGGGCACCAAGTCCTCTGTTCATGGTAAGGAGTTCACCATTTCGCCAATGATCCGCGTAACATCGCTTGCTGCGGAAGGAGTGCCGAAAGTTTATGAGGCTGATGTTGACCTAACTGCTGCTTGGAAGGAAGTAGCCAAGTCTGAATGTGCTGCGAAAGTAGTCTACACGGCTAACAAGAGCCTGCTGAAAGAGGACTACCACAAATTATTGGACATTATTTCCAAATGCATAGACAGTAAATTTGGCAGCTTTAACCAGCTTGTCCAAAGCTAAATTGATCGTAATGGTTGCGATCCTTGAAGAAAAGAAGGTGAATTGGGCCGAGTTTGTATACAAAGCAGACTGCCGCTGAATATGGGAACAAATCCTTCAAGGAGGATGGTACGCGTTTGGAGGTTCCTCGGGATACGGCCTGGTAATTGGCCGGATTATGGAAGTAAAAGGGGGGTACCTCTTCGACATGGAAAGGCATTCCATGTAAACAAGAGGATGTTTTCGATCCCCTCGGCGCACGTAAGAGAGCTTACGCCAAGAGGGTCGATACGAGTGAGGGGAATCGGTGACCCAAGATTCAGTGCCTCCTCACCTCCCAAGAAAACTGTTGCTAAGAAAAACGCCGGGCAGAAGAAAGAAAAAGAAATCCGCACATGCCCCGCAGCCGAGTCACCTATCCCCGCGGCCGTGTCTCCCGCCCTGCGGCCTGATGGAGAAGGAACCATTAATCCCTTCTCCGGTGATCAAGAAGAAGAGGATCGCCACAACAAGGAAGCGTGCGCTCTAAGACAAGCGAAGGCATTTACCTTCAACGAACTGGAGGAAATGGAACCGATATTCCTCTGGTAAAAACAAAAAGAAGAAGAAGAATTTCCAAGCTCTCCGAGCTTGAGAAGACGGCCGAGTCCGCCACTCGGTGGAAAAGATACCGAGATCGCTGGAGAAGTAGTAGTCTCCGTGGTTATCGATGAAACGGCTAAGTCTCGATGAGGCCGATCAGAGAGGCAATCAAGACCTGCAAATTGAGTAATGTAGTGAGGAACAAGGAATAGCCGAGACAACCGAATCACCTATTGATAGGGTTGTGACTCCGTGAACGGAGGCTATCAAGATGTCGAGCAAAGAAAGTTTGCTACCCTCAATCCCCGAGCTCGAGGGACAAAGCAGGGAGATGATGACGGGGATAATGATGTGATGATCCTATCCCCACCATACCCTGACATTCAAAATCGCTCATGAGAGTGGAGGAAATGGAAGCCGAGTCGATCCGGGAACAGTTCCAAAGACCGGAATTCATTGAAGAAGAAGACGAATCGATGAACTTCCTCGGATTGACCAATGTGGTGCAAGCTCTTGATGAAGAAAACTGTTTGGACATTCTAAATATCTTTAAAGAGAAGGAGAGAAAGAAAGGTTGGCGAGAAGAAGCTAAGGCACGTGAGAAGGCCAAAGATCCGCCTCTCACCGGCACCACGTAACATACACATCCTCACCTCGACATTCGATCAAAAAGTGATGAGGATCTCGGACCTCGTTGTCGCCACGGAAGAGTTGCAAATGCAGAAGCAATGCAAGAATCGTAACCCTATATGAGCAAAGAATGATGGAGGGACCAGGGAGTCATCCAAATCACGGTGGAGATAGATCCTATTGGAGTGGTGCAAAGATTGCCATCTTTGTTGTCGCCGCCACCACTTCCCGACTCATTCGGAGGAAGGTGTTAAGAGAAATGGCGATGAAACCGGGATTGTGGGGACCCCGGTCGAGCCAACCCCTAATGAAGGTGTCTTACCACTGTCCCAACGGCTGAATACTCAAGTGGGAATAGCCGGGAGTCCGAGACGAGTGACCCCATTCCAAGTCACTCGGTTGGTGTGCCACGGTGAGGAGAAACTCCCTCCACCGCAAAGGTCGGAGGATCTTTGGTGACTCCACAATGAATCTCGGAGGCGAAATGGAGAAGGAACAACAACAGAATACACAACAAGTTGTCATCAACGAGGCTCAAACGATTATGATCGTCTCACTGAGGTGCCAATCGCTCTCGCGCAGCCAATGACATCGCCGATGCAAATCGAGGCACGAGGAAGGAACCGCCCGGGAGTTAACACTGGGCAATGAAAGTGCAATCTTCGGAGTTGAGACTCGGTGGATGCCACCTCAGAGACCCCAAGACAGTGACATCGTCGAAGGGACTCGGCGTCAAGGCCTCATTGCAGCTTGAGGCTGAGGGAGGTAATGAAGGCCAACGGGAGGTTGAGACTTCGGGGTAAAGAGATCAAGCACGTAACATCCCTCCTACTATCATTAATCCATCGAAAAGGAGATAAGTGCTCTTCACGATTCCCAGGATAATCTCGATATAACTTTTCTCGGGATCCGAAGGTGAAGATGAAGCCGAGTCATCCCCTATTGCGATCCAAAAGACTTTCGGTGAGGATGTTCCAACCACGAGTAAGTATGACCTCAAGACTACTCGCCAAACATTCAACTTTGATGATGAGCCACCCATGGAAATATCATCATCGTTCGATGACGCTCGATATGGCCGAGGACCACCAACTCATTTGGAAAAACCAATTTGAGACCGACGGTCGTTAAGACAAATTGAGGCTCAAGCAAGGTCGGGTCGACTTCACAACATCCGCTTGGTAAACAGAGTCCATCGCAGCAGCTCCCCATGCTGCAGCAGGTTCGACCTCACAGGGGACTTCACGAGCACCAATTATCATTGAACAGATTCTAGTTGCCCGTGATGATCCTTTTGTAGAATCATTTCCCTTCTCTCTGGAGGTACCTCACCTCCCTGAAGAATCAGCTAAAGATCGCGAGCGCTTCCACAGACCTGATCCTGTTATTCCATCAGATACCATTGTTCCAGTTGACTATGACTTTGACGATGATTGGCCGTGAGCTAAAACAGAGATGACAGCTGAAGTTCGGGAAGTCTTCAAAGCCTTATTTGCCGAGATATAAAAGATGGAGAGGCACCAGGCCTCACTGGACATGAGGCTGGATAACAGAGACGCCAACCTTACTGCTGATTTGCGAGGCATAATAGTCAGGATCCGGGAATGGTGGCAACAGCAGCAGACAATGCGTGTGGAACAAGCTCGATATTTCAGGACATTGTTCAACAAGTTGCTAGACTGGCAGGCTGAGAATGCTGATGCAAAGACAAAATTGCAAGAGCACATCGAACAAATGCATGAATCTCACATCTAAAAGATAAAGCTGTTGCGTGAACATAATAAGAACGAGCTCCTGCGCGTGGAAGAGAACATGGATCAAAAATTCAGTCTTCTCATGGCTGAGATGAAGTTGGTAGCAATGTGAATCCAACACCACCCGCTCCGAGTTCCGTGGCAAAGATACTCCCAAAGAGATTGAAGCGCAACTCGACTATCGCCAGACTAGACTTCTTGCTTGCTAGCTTGTTTCAGGGGTTCCTCTCTCCTTTGATGATGCCAAAAAGGGGAAGAGGAATACCTAAAGCGTGAAGGGATCTCAAATCGAGAAGGAAGATGCAATTTGTGAAGGAAAAAGACAGTGAGGAAGTAATAAGAGAGAAGAAAGGAAAATCATTGAGGGGGAAGGTTCGAAAGATGTGGCCTTGATGATTGCTAAAACCCCCCAACAAGATCTTGTCACAGCTGATATCATCAGCAAACTCCCAGTGACTCTACCACTCCAACACTCTGCAGTACCTATGGCCGAAAAGAGAAAGGCAGTTGAAGCAGGGATGAAGGAAGTGGAGGGAAAGATGAATGCCCGAGTTATGGATATTCTGAAACAACATGGAGGCATTCCAACAGACAGAGATACCTATGCCATTTTAGATGCCGGAACCGAGCCAAGATCTGTTGATGAATTCAGACGCTCGCATCTGAAGGTTACTTCGCAAACATGTCCATGGCTCAAGCCTGGGATTTGTACTGGGAAAAGGGTCTCAAACTATGTGAAGAAGCTGACAGCAGGCAGACATCGGGATCACTCTGCTGGTCACTCGCTAGTCACTGGGAAAAGAAGACCCCAAGACAATACACGCCTGCAGGCGAAGAAGAAGCAAAGTGGTGGAGGAAGAGGTTTCGACTAGATCTCTCGCCCAAAAACATTGAGTATATAGATCCGGGGAAAGAAAGGAGGGATCTATTGGGCCGGATTTGACGAAATAGCCAACCCGCAAGTGGCCAAGAATAATGCTTGAGTATGTGAAGAGAATTGAAGAGGAAAATAAGAGACAAACTCAGCTATGGGAGGAAAGACAAGAAAGACTGAGAAGAGATGAAGCGCCCAGAAGGCATATGAGAAAAAGAAGGCAGCTCAAGATTAGAAGAAGAGAAAGAGGTCAGAAGATGACAGAGCTGAAGGAGATGAAAGAAGGAGGCAGCGAAGGAGATGAAGTGTTGTTGTCCACCCCTTCATGTATTTTACTATGTAAATACATTCTATGTAAGTCTTATGTACATCGAATAAAACTGTACAATTTCTATACTTGTGAAGATATAGAACAACATGGTTACTTTAAGTTCCATTTAAGCTCTGATACATTTTCTTTTGGTTCAAGCTCTGATACACTTTGTAAACAGCTATGTAAAGAACAAGAATGTTATGATCAATAAAAGATCGATTCTAAGCATACATTCCGTGATTCTACATTTGTCTGTATGTATCTTTGCTGTTTAATTATTGTATGAATGTTTTAAGTTTTGGCATCATCAAAAAGGGGGAAATTGTTGGGAAATTATTTTGTAGATTTTGATGAATGCCATGTAAAACTTAGAATAGGAAGTTGGCACCCCATTCTTGTTATAAATTGCATTGTAATAGATAGGGCTGGTAGAGCTGAGTCAAGTCGCCTATGCCTCGAACATGCAAGAAGACAACCGGAGACTAAAGGAAGACTCATTGAGGAGGCGGTGAGTGTGGCAAAGAAGAGAAGACAAGAACTAGACTGAAGGTGCAGCTAAGATGCAGCTAAGTGAAGTATCAGTCAAGTCAACTCAAGATAGCCAAGTCTCAAGTTGAAGTGACAGAAGAGTCATCCAATGATTAGAAGTCGACTCTAAGTCACCTGGGAAGGCAAGGAAATGCAAGTCAAGTCGAGATAATCGAAAGAGATCTCAAGGTTTGTAAATCAAGAGAATTACTTAAACAAGTAATACTTCCATACTACCTTTCTTGAAGTGCTCACCCGAAGCATGCAAAAGGAATAAACCAATAGGAAGCATCGCACCGTGTCGAACTCTAAAAAGTCAAGAATCGTTCATACGAGGAAACGTAAATTCCAAGGACTGCAACAAGACAAGCCAACGACCACAAGTGACTTTCAAAAATAAGCATATCTCTTCAACGGGCGATTTTGAAAGATCACTATAAAAGGCCGAGGAATCACTCGAGAGAAGGTAACCGACTGAACCACGAACATTCAAGCTAACATTTGAATCGTAACCAAGAATACTCTCAAGTAATTCAAGATCAATCCTCAAGCCTACATTACGAAGGAAATCAATCCAACACTCACCGTGAAGGAAAGACAACTTCAATCGTTGAAGAGGAAACATTTGAAGAATCAAGGGGTCTACATTCCACGAAGGATTGTAGAAAGGTTCAAGGTCGAACTAGGCTTAAGCTATTTGGAGGGCTTCGTGATCAAATCCAAGGAACTTAAGCAAGTGGGTCAGTAGCAAGGCAAAACGCCTGTGAAGAAGCCGAGTCGCACGAGAAGCCACTTTGTGTGACCAAGGCATCTCTGATCGAGTTCCAAAGGATCAAGTCACCGTGTGATCAAGACTCAGATCTGGATTGTTAACCACTCGTATATTGATCAATACTTAGTGGATTCCTCCAGGAGTTGGAGAAGAGGGGAGTAGAAGAATTACCCCATCTTCGAACCTCTATAAAAACTTATTGTGTCATTTACATTTCAAAGACTTTAATTTCTCGTGATCTTATTTTTATATATGCCGATAAATTTGCTATCCAATTGATAATCAATCGAGTGCTAAAACCATGTATTAAAACAAACTTAACCAAATTCAAGGGTGTTAAGTCTTCCAATGAAAACCTATCACATCAAGTTAAGTCTTTAGTCAAAACAATTTGAGTTATTCTATCAACAAATTTCAGTCGAGTCGTTGAGTGACTAACTCACGATTAACTAACTTAGATGTCCATCAAGGACTCAGCTGTGAAGTATTAACTCTGAACATTTTTAAAAAGGACTAAATCGAAATATTGGTAAGGTTTATTCAACCCCCCTTCTAAACCTTACACTCACACCCCTTGGGACCTACATTCATTTTCTGATTCCAAGAATCAAATATCAATATTTTCCTGGGAATCGTGAAGGGCACTGATTTCATCTTCTTCCTTAACAACCTCTTCATGAGGGGCAGTCACATCCTCAACTACTTTCTTATCGAGGGAAGTCTCAACCTCCTCCAGGCCTTCATTACCCTCAGCAATCTCAACCGCTGATGGGACTTGTACATCCAGTTGTGCAGTCTTAACTGCAGTAGGGTCTTCTGCAATTATCCCTTCAACAAACGGAGATGCTTTAGGGTCTTTAATTGCTCCTTCGGAGTCTCAACTCCTTGGATTGCACTTTCAAGGCCAGGAGTCTCAACTCTTGTGGCCTCACTTCCATCTTTTGCTTTAGCAGCATCAGCAGCGTCATCGGCCTACATGGCAGTTGAAGTTTTAGCTGAGACAGTCGAACCGTTCGAGCTTCGTCAACTTCACTTTGCTAAACGTTAAGATTCTCTCCATTACCTCCTAACTCCTTTAAAGGTTGGTCTCCCACAACATCCTACGACCTAGCTGTGGTGGTTTGAGTTTTCTCCTCAGCCGGCACACCAACTGAGTCTTGAGTAGTGGGATTACTCAAAACCTGAGACCCGGTTGTTTTTCCAATTGAGTGTTCAGCCATCCGGGAAGGTGGCTTAACACCTTCTACAGAAATTGGCTTGGCTAAGTTGCCCGCTTCATCACCTTCCTTAGGTTTATCGCCAAACTTCCCAGAATTTTCTTCCTCAGAGTGCACGGGAGATGTGGTTTCTTGAATGTTTTTCACCATCTCCATTATGTTAGGGCTAGGGGTAATCATGAAAGATGAGGATTCCCCAGGGCCCCTATTCAGGTGTTGCTCGTGCATCTCCTTGGATTCCCTTATAGCTTGCTATAGCTCAGCTCTTTCGACTTCAGCAACAGGGTCCAATTCTTCCACATCGCTGCTAATAGCTGATTCCAGGGCATGCGCATGAGCATCTGTGAATGGGTAATAATGGGGCTTTTGCGATTCAGCAAGAGCCTTGCCTTTTCAACCTCCTTTATTTTTGCGACCTCCTTGATTGCGGCCAACATGTCTGCACTATGTCATCATCCAGTGCAGATTGAACATCAACTCCCAAGAATGATAGGAGATATTCTTCCTCTTCAATGAATTCAGGCTATTGAAATTGGGATCTGGCTTCACTGAGCTTCCACGATCTCCATATACGCAACCTTTCTCGAATCTTAGGATATGCAGGAGATAATATTACAAGATCATTATCATCTCCTTCTTCCTCCTGCACGGATGCAAGTGGAGCATGTTCCTCCTCAGGTGTTTGTGCATCAGTCTGAGGGGACTGAACAACTAACTCTTCGGGCTGCTTAGTTGTGCTTGCTCCTTGTTCTTCAGCTGTATCTCGAACAGTTGAATCTTGTTCAATTGGCTGACCCTCGTCAGCTAACATTATTTCAGTTGTGAGTGTTGCACCACCTACAACTTCCTCAGACTTCTTTTCCTGAGCTGCAGCAGTCTCCTTCGCTGGTTGAATGCCAGATTCAGCTAACTTCTCAAGTTCTGACTTCTTGAATAATCTTCTTCTTTTGGTTGGAACTAGAGGGACTTATGGCTCCACATCTTCCGGCTCATCAAAGGTGAAGGCCTTTTCGCCTGTCGTCTGCTTCTTGGACACAGCTGCCTTTCTAGGCATAGCAGTGCGCCTCTTATTCACGACTGGAGAAGGTACTAGAAGTTCCTTCTCGTCCCGGCTATTAGGCGGGGATGGTTCGGGATGGATGGTGCATGGGCGTGTGTTTTCTAAAAAAACATTTGCATGGGCGTGCTCTTCTTACCGCAGCAGCCTCTCTTCTTCTTTTGGATTGGCTACGAGAAGGAGGGGCGGTTGCAAAGCAGTTGTCCTGGGGATAGGATCAGCTGACTCATCTTCATTGGTGTCAGCCCTTCTAGCATGAGTTTGTCTCTGAGCTCCAGAGAGGTTAGCTTTAAACATCCTCTAGTTAACATGGAATGGCTTCCCATGCCTTAGTGGAATCCCTTTCACCTCCATCATATGGCCAATGATCAGGCCATATCCCAGCGAACTCAAGAACAGACCATCATTTTTAATAGTCTTCTTCATGACGCTTTGACAGATTCTGCTGAAGATGAACTCAGCCCAGTTCACCTTCTTCTCCTCCAAGATCGCAACCATCACCGGTAGCTTCGTCCGAGACAGTTGATTGAAGCTCCCAAATTTCATATCCACGCATTTGGAACAATGTCCATCAGCTTATGGTAGTCATCATTGATCAATATCTTCTTGGCTATGTAAACAGCCTTAGCAGCAGACTCTGGCTTGGCAATCTCCTTCCATGTCGCAGCCATGTTTACATCTTTTTCAGCAATGTCCTTCATTCCCACTGACGGCAGGTAGCAGTGTTTAGTTAAGTCTGCAGCAGTAATCTTAATGTCCTTGTTGTGGACTGAAGACCTAATCTCCCCATTGTGAACCTCAGTGTTCACGTAGAACATTGCAACTTCCTCTAAGTATGTGTGAGAGTATTCCATCGTGAGAAATCCACCCCCCCGATTTCTCTAGTTTCGCAGCAATCTTCTGAACCATGGCCTTAACAACTCCCTATATCACCATCCCTTCGAAATCCACGGTTGAGCCAGAGTGGATTTTCTCGGACATCTTGACGAAATCATAAGTAGCAGCCATTTTCTTGAAAAATAACCGGTGAAAGAATCGCATAACAGATACTTGAAAAAGTAGGGTTTTGTTGCTTTGCAGAGAAAAACTTGATCTTTCTTGGTGGAGAGGAGAGTATTGTGAGGAGAGAGAAGGTTGAATTTTTGGTTTATATGAGACGTGAGGGGACGGTTTTAGAATTTGAAAAGTTTGATCAAATCAATGGTCATGATTAAACCTTTGAAACTGCATTAATTTCCCCGCATTAAATGCAACAACATTTATATCCAATCATAGGCTAAATGTGTGCAGGCTTTATATTGACACAATAATTATGCTGATGTAATGCCCAATAACATTCTCGCTCGCAGAAAATAACTCAGCTATCTTCCAAAAGTGACTTAACTCTGCTTCTCTCTTCACATAATGATCACTTAGCTATCAGCTAACTCGATATAGCTAATTTCTCATCTAGGCTGTTTTACTTGGCTGGAAAGTGAAATTTTGCTTATTTTTCATTTCTCTCTTCTTTGACTCTGTTGATTGAGTCTTTTGAGTCTCCTAACTCAGCTCAATCAAACCTAACTCATTATTATGCTCTTCAAATCTTTATTCACATAATGGCTTGGTGAATATGTCAGCTAACTGCTTATCAGTAGAGATATATTCCAAAGTAGTGTTTTTCTTTTCAACATGATCTTTTATCAACATGATCTCTTATAAAATAATATTTGACATCAAGGTGTTTTGTTCTTGAATGCAATACTGGATTCTGAGTAATTGCAATAGCACTAGTATTATCACACATAATTGGAATCTCTTTTTCTTCTACATCATAGTCTCTCAGTTGTTGCCTCATCTATAGAACTTGGGCACAACAGCTGCCCGCAACTATGTACTCTGCTTCAGCTATGGATGTAGTTATTGAATTTTGTTTCTTGCTGAAACAAGAAACCAATCTATTCCCAAGCATTTGGCAACTACCTGATGTACTTTTCCTGTCCACTCTACATCCAGCATAGTCTGAGTCTGAGTAGCCTACCAGCTTGAATCCTCCAACCTTTGGATACCATAAGCCAACTTCTTGGAATCCCTTAAAATACCTTAGGATTCTCTTAGTTGCAGTCATATGGCTCTCTTTTGGTGCAGATTGAAACCTAGCACATACACCTACAGCAAAGATGATGTATGTCCTACTTGCTGTAAGATAGAGCAATGATCCAATGAGAGCTCTATATCTAGTTTGATCAACAGCTTTGCCATCTGCATCCATATACATCTTAATTGAAGTGTTCATGGGGATCTTCAATGATGACTTATCTTATATACCAAATTTCTTCATCAAATCTCCGGTGTATTTGGTTTGACTTATGAATGTTCCATCCTTCATTTGCTTGACTTGAAGTTCTAGAAAGAAAGTCAGCTCTCCCATCATGCTCATTTCAAATTTCCCTTGCATGAGGTTTGAAAACTTGTCACACAGCTCTTTATTTGTGGATCCAAAGATGATATCATTCACATAAATTTGAACAAGCAGTATTCTCTCCTTATCTTGGATTCTGAAGAGTGTTCTATCAACTTTTCCTTTGGTGAATCCATTGTCAGTTAGGAATTGTGACAATGTGTCATACCATGCCCTTGGTGCTTATTTCAATCCATACAGTGCTTTTGTGAGCTTGTAGACTTTGTCCCCAATGGTTTTCTGCTCAAAACCTGGAGGTTTTTCAACATATAATTCTTCTTCTAAAAGTCCATTTAGGATTGCACTCTTCACATCCATTTGATACACAGTGAAGTTCTTGTGTGCAGCATAAGCAAGAAACATCCTTATTGCTTCCAACCTAGCAACATGAGCAAAGGTTTCACCAAAATATATTCCTTCCACTTGGCAAATACCCTTTGGCTACTAGTATTGCTTTGTTTCTTACTACAGATCCTTCCTCATTCATCTTGTTTCTGAATATCCACTTAGTACCAATAAACTTTTGGTGGGTAGACCTTTGAACTAATTCTCATACTTTATTCATTTCAAACTGATTCAACTCTTCTTGCATAGCCTGAATCCAATGTGTGTCATCCAATGCTTGAGACACATCTTTAGGCTCTATCTGGGAAATGAAACAAGTAAACATGGATTCATGTTGAGCTCTGGATCTAGTTTTTATTCCATCTCTAACATCTCCAATAATTAACTCAGGTGGATGGTCTCTCAGCCATCTCACATCTGGTTGGAGTAAGTCTGCTGGATTCAGTCGTCTTGCAGCTAAGTTGTCTTGAACAACTTCTTCACCATCATTCAGCTGCAGACTTTCCAGCTGTCTCTGTGATTTAACTATCTCATCTTCTTCAGGATTGAGTGCTCTTACATCTGCATCAACATAGGGACTCTTCTGCATAGTTGGCTGATTTTGGTTCTCAGCTAACTCATCTATGTCTGCTCCATTTACATTAGGTTCGTCAAACTCCACACGGATAGACTCTTCTGTGACCATAGTCCTCCATTTTAGCACTTTATAAGCTTTACTCTTAACTGAGTATCCCAAAAAGATACCTTCATCAAGTTTAGCATCAAAAGCTTTTAAGTTGTCCTTGCCATTGTTGTGGATGAAGCACTTACCAAAGCTCTTGAAATATCCAACATTTGGATTTCTCCCTGTCCAAATTTCATAGAGAGTTTTAGTCAATTACCTATTGATCATGCATCTATTCTGAGTGTAACAAGCAGTATTGATGGCTTCAGCCCAAAATCTCTTAGGCAATCCAGCTTCAGCTAACATTGTCCTCGCAGCTTCCTTGAGAGTTATGTTCCTTCTTTTAGCTACTCCATTATACTGTCGAGTTCTTGCAGCTGACAACTCATGAGCAATACCATTTTCAACACAATACTGAGTTATAATCCCATTAAAAAACTTAGTTCCCCAGCCAGATCTTATCTTTATAATGGTTTGACTCTTCTCATTTTGAACTCTTGTCATCGGCTGAGGTAATTTCTGCAGTGTTTTCTTCTTTTTACACATGAAGATAGTTCATGTATATCTTGAGTCATCTACCACCACTAAGGTGTATTTCTTTCCACTAATGCTGGCTGGTTCAACAGGACCAAATAAGTCCATGTGCAACAGATGTAATATTCTTATTGAAGAAGGACTTGGCTTGTCCTTAAAGGATGACTTGATTTGCTTTCCCATCTGGCATGCATCACATATACTTTCTTTCTTGTACACTGAGTTAGGTATAGGTCCCAAGGGGTGTGGTGTAAGGTTTACAGGGGGTGAATAAACCTTACCAAATTTTCACTTTTAGTCTTTTTAAGATTTTCAACAGAGTTGACTCAAATCGCTGTGTCCTTGGGGGACATCTTGGTTGGCTATATTCAGCTAAGTTACCCACTAAACAGAAAGTTGTTGATAGTATAACTTGGAAGACTTAACACCCTTTTGATTGATTAAAGTTTGTTTTTAACACTTGTTTTAACACTTGTTATTTATCAGCTCGATTAGCAAATTAACAATCAACAGATATAGAAAAATATATGCAAGAAAGTAAGTATTGAAAGTAAAATACACAAGTAATTTTTATAGTGGTTCGAGGATGGGGTAATTCCTCTAATCCACTCTTCTCCAACTCCTAGAGGAATCCACTAAGTAACAGATCAAGTTACAAAGCAGTGAATAGTCTAGAGACAGCCTTGATCACACAGTTGGCTTATCCTGCGACTCAGATTCTTCACAAGACAGCTGCCTTGCTACTTCAGCTCCCTTCAAGTCTTTGGATTTGTTCACACATCCCTCCAACAAACTTGAATCTCCTAGTTTGACCTTGAACCTTTCTACAACTCCTTCAACTTGGAGAGTAGACCATTTTTTGTTCTTCAAATGTTTCCTCTTCAACTGGTTGAAGTTGTCTTTCCTTCACAGTGTGTGTTGGATCGAGTTTCTTCGAGTTTTAGGCTTGAGGAATTTTATGATAAGCTTTGAGAATTTTGCAGGTTATGCTTGCTTGAATATTGATTGAAAGATCAGTGTCATTCGTAACCTTTTCTCAAATGCTTCCTCAGCCTTTTATAGTGCTTATTTGAAATTTGCCCGTTGAAGAGATAGGTCAATTTCAAATGGCACTTCTTGTTCGTTGGCTTGTCTTTTCTTGGTCTACAACATTTGTGATGTTGACCCTTCCTCGTATTAATTGGCTCTGCAGCTTTACAGGGTCTGACACAAGCTTCAGTGTTTCCCATTGGCTTTTTCCTTTTGCATGTTTCTGGGACAAACACTTTAAGACCTGGCAGCTTGGACATATTGCTATATCGAGTAATATTCTTGACTTTCTTCCAACGGACCAATGTCAGTTGTCTCAACTTGACTGCTGCCTTTACCCCTTGTGACTTGAGTCTGCTCCAATCATAGGATTGACTCAACTGTCACTTCAACTGATAGACTTGGCTTCTTTCATTGACATGACTGACATTTCCTTAATTTTCACACAATTATTCCTCAGCTGATTCTCCTTCAGTCGAGTCCTTGTCTTCCTTCATGGCCATACTCAGCTTACACATAGTAGAGTCTTCACTCTAGTCTGCAGTTGACTTCTTGCATTCTTGACTTAGCTGACTTCACTCAGCTCTTTCAGTCCTATCTATTACAATACATAATTACAAGGAAAATGGGGTGTCAACTTGCTAGTCTACGTTTTACATGGTATCATCAAAATCTAACAAATAAATTTCCTAACCATTTCCACTTTTTGATGATGCCAAAACTTAAAACAAACAAAATACGTAAACATCAAACACAAACAGTGGAGTAACAATGAATGTATGCTTTTTGAATAATCAATTTTATTGATCAGAGCATTCTTGTCCTTTACAAAGATTCTTACAATATATAACAGAGCTTTATACAAGTATAACTTTACAGCGTATATCTAAGCTAAGTTACAAGGAGAATGAACATTACAAGGAAATACTTAGAGCCATTTTACAGGGAAAACTTACAGCTATGTATTTACAGCAAAGTAAAATACACGAAGGGGTTCGCAGATGTCTTCAACGCCTTGGATGCTTCCTTCTTCTCTCTTCTTCAGTAGTTCTCCTCCTGTCTTCGTCAGCTCTCCTCCTATTCCTTTCTTCTTCCTCCTTCTTCTTCTTCTCATAGGCTCGCTTAGCAACAGGGTCATCCCTTCGCTGTCTTTTCTCCCATTCGCGATTCAGCCTTTCATTCTCTGCCTCTTGCTTCTTCTTAGCTTCAACAATCTTGCATGCAACTTTCATGCTAGCAAGATGATCATGTCCAGCCCAGTATATGAGTCCTTTCTTCTGTGGATCCACATACATGATATCTTCTGGTCTCGGCTGTGGTTGACTATTTCTCCCACTACCACCATGTCTACCCCTTCCTGACTCAGCTTCCCTTTCTCTGGGAGTATATTGCACTGGAGCTTTTGATTTTCCAGCCGAGTGACTGCTCGAACTTGGCTGCTTATCGTCTTGCATAGCTCAATTCCCTTCTCCTAGTACAGATCCCATGCTCGAGGTAGAGTCATATCACGAAAATAACCTTCTGCTTCTAGAGTCTGGAATTCCTCTAGAGATCTGGGCTCAGATCCAGCATCAGGCATAGCTCTTGGGGGCTTTATAGCACAGTAATCCTTTCTGGCTAGAGGACCATCATATTATTTCCTGATATCTTGGATGCGTGCAAATTGCTTCCTAGATACCTTCTTGAATGCAGCTTCAATGGCCTTCCTTGATTCTTTCATTGCCATCTCAGCTTTCTGTTCAACGGTCAGCTCTTTTGGTAACTTGTTGAGAATTGAAGCATTGACATCTCCTTGTTGTGGGGTTTCAGCAAACATGAGTTTCAAAGAAAGATTTTTCGAACTTCCTTCCCCCTCAGCTATATCACCTTTCTTTGCCTCCTTATTACTCCCTTTCTCCTCCTTTAGTCCCTTTAAGGCCTTATCTTCCCCCTTTTTGGCATCATCAGCAAACAAAAGGGTTAGGCCAGGGAAAAATCCGCTCAAAAGAAAATCCTGTCGGCTGATTGTTGAATTCTGCTTGATATCTATTTTGGATTGGGCTATTCGGAATTCTGACCGGGTAGCCTTCGACTCAGTTGCCACCAACTTCTTCTCTGCCATAAGAAGACTGAACTCGGTTTATGTTGTCCTCAGGCGTGTAATTTCGCTCTGATGGTGCGCCTTAAGCAACTCCATGTCCGACTTATGTGAGGTTTCCATTTTGACAATGTATTCCTTCATTCTCTCGCTAAAACTTTGACGATTCGCACTCCAACCAACATCTTTGCAAACAAGGCTTTGAAGTAACGGACCGCTCGAGCGCATGGTAACGATGTGCAGCCCATTCCCTCGATGCGAAGGACAACTCCTCTAATGTCTTCGCCGAGGTTGCATCACCATTGTCCAAACGAAGATCCAATGATGCGTGGTTGCGTTCTATCTTCTCAATTTCATCACAAATATTCTTGAAGGCATTTTGAAACTCGGCTATCGAAGCTGACACTTCTTCCGGCCACACTGCATTAAAATCAAAACCCATAGGTACAATCGTATCGATTGGAATGATGGGCTCTTCTTGCACGGTATATTTCTCTTGTTCTCGGCGATCACTTCCATGTCCGCAATTCGACATTGAATGGAAAAATGTCTTCAAAGACATCGTCTCGAAGAAAAGGAATCCCGAGGGTCCACGCCTGGGGGCTTTCCTTTCTTGTTGCATTTCATCGCCTCTCGTGCCTCGCCGAGCAGTGTCATCGGCAGATAACACAACTATGGGAGCCTGCGATAGAGCTGATTGAGTCATTACTGTTGCAACTGTGGTAGCTCGCAGTGATCAGATGTTTGATTGGAGCAGCTTGTATGGATCTGCTTTCGGTGATTGAGCCTCAACTATCTTAACAGCTTCGTCGGTCTTAGTGAGTTTTTCCTTTTGAGGTAACGGGTCCTCAGCTGTCTTAACAACATCCTCGGAGTGTCATGTGGCCTGAGGCAATAGCTCATCATCAAAGTTGAATTTCATCGGAGTTGTCTCATCATTGACATTACTCCGTGAGTTAAGAACATCCTCAGCCTCGTCCATTGTAGAATCTTCATTATGAGTGGACTCGGCTTCATCCTCTGATCCCATAAAAGATGTATCAATATGCTCTTGGGAATCATGAAAGGCGATGATCTCCTCTTCTGCATCAGCTCCTTCGACTTGAGAAATGTTCTCCTGTTCTGGTTCCTTACCTAAGGAAGTCTCAACCTCATTTAGGCCTTCATTACCCCCAGCAGTCTCAACCGCTTTGGGGCCTTCTACAATCCCTTCGACAGACTCAGTTGTCTTGGAGTCTTCAATGGCATCCTTCGGAGTCTCAACTCCTCGGATTGCACTTTCATGGCCAAGAGTCTCAACTCCCATGACCTCTTTTCCATCCTTTACCTTAGCTGCATCAGAAGCTTCATCCGCCTGCATTTCAGAGGAAACCTTAGCTGGAATAGTCTCAACCATTCGAGCTTCGTTGATTTCACTCTGCTTATCCGTAGTTTGCTCGCCTTTGCCGCCAAACTTCAAAGTTTTGTCTCCCACAGCGACCTCCGCCTCGGGCCGTGGTGGAGAGCTTCCCTCGGTTGGCGTCACCGAGTGAACGATAATGGGGTTACTCAGCGCCTGAGACACGGCTGTGTTTTCTATTAAGTAGTCAGCCGTTGTGGCAGGTGTCTCAACACCTTCTACGGGGGTAGGCTTGGCTTGGGTGCCTGCGTTCCCAGCTTCATCGCCGTTCCCCTGAGAGCCATCTTGAGAATGCACTGGGGACGTGGTCGCTGCAGTGACATATGCAACCTCCTGCGCCACTCCCAACGGGTCGATCGAGGAGAGATTTTGGAAGACTCTCCGGACCTTCTTGAAGATTTTTCTCATGCATGGCTCGGGATTCTCTAAACACTGTTGTAACTTGGCCTTTTTTTCGATCGGTGCCGGCAGGTCCATCTACTCTAGATCGTTGCTGTCACTAGACTCCATGAGATGTTCCTGGGTTCCAGTTTGCATACACATCTTGGATTTCTCCAAGGCTTTGGCTTTCTCCAGGGCTTTCTTCTCATCCTCTTTGATAGTGCGGAGAGCATCCATGCAGAAATTTTCATCCAGGGCATATTGGACAGATACATTCCCAAGGAAGCTTAGAAGCTCCTCTTCTTCGTCGATGAACACTAGACGAGTGAACTACTATATGGAGTAATCTAGCTTCCAACTTCTCCAATTTCTTAGCCTTTGTTGGATGTCCGGATAGACTGGAGAGTACATAATTAGATCGTCATCATCATCCTCTTCGGCCTCTGGAATAGTAGCCAACGGAGCTTGCTCCTCCTCAGGTTCTAAAGCATCAGTCTGAGGGGGTGAGACAACCTTTTCTTCTTGTGTCTTGGTTGTCTCAGCTCCTTCCGTCTCCACAGCTGTTTCCTAGACAGTTGGGTCTTCAATAATCTACTGATCTGAATCAGCAGTCTTCATGGTCTCATCAATCTTCTCTTGAGACTGCTCCTCTTGAGCATCGCTAGCCTCGTGAGCCTCGGTTGACTATCGGACTCGGCTGGCTTCTCCAGCTCCGACATCCGAACCAGCCGTCTTTGCTTAGTAGGAAACAAAGAAATCTCTGGTTCAACATTTTGAGGCTCTTCACGGGTGAAGGTTTGTATTTCAATATCACCCTTCTTCGATGCAGCTACCTTTCGAGACTTGGCAGTGTGTCTCTTCCTCACTACTCGAGAAGGAATTTGGGGTTCCTCCTCAGTCTCGGCTGCGGTGGTAGGGGCATCGGCTGCTCGGATAGGTGCTTGGGGTTTGGCTGCTGAGGCAGGTGCCTTCTTGGATTTGGCCACTGCGGCAGGAGCAGGTTTGGCTGCCGCAACTCTCTTCTTCGAAATCGGCTTAGGCGAGAGAGCTGGAGCAAACGCATCTATTTTTTCTTCTGGGTCAGCTGATTCCCCCCACTGGTATCAGCTTTCCTTGCATGGGCTTTCTTCTATGCGCCAGAGAGGTTTGCCTTAAACTTCTGTTATTCGCATGGAAGGGCTTTCCATGGCTCAGTGCAATTCCCTTAACCTCCATCAAATGGCCAATGACAAGGCCATACCCCAGGGAAAAACCAAAAGTCCCATCCTCCTTGTAGGACTTGTTGATCACATTCCGGAATACTCGGGTGAAGACGAACTCAGCCCAGTTCACTTTCTTATCCTGCATAATCGCAGCCATCACTATCAGCTTTCTCCGTGATAGTTGGTTGAAGCTCCCAAACTTCATATCCACACATTTGACACGATGTCCATCAACTTGTGGTAATCATCCTTAATAGAATCCTTCTTAGTCAGATACACTGACTTTTTGTAGCATACTCGGCCGCAACTTCCTTCCAAGCTGCAGCCAAGTTAACATCTTTCTCGGTGATATCCTTCAAACCTTCTGTCGGCAGGAAGTAGTGTTCGGCAATGTCCTTGGCAGTAATCTTGATGTCCTTGCAGTGGACGGATGAGCGAATCTCATCATCATCAACCTTGGCGTTCATGTAAAACATGGGGACCTCCTCCAAGTACGTGTGCGTGAAATCTATCGAGATAAAGTCCTTCAGACCGGACTTCTCAAGCTTATTTGTGATCTTCTTCACTAGGGCCTCATCAGCGCCCTGCTTGATCATCCCCTTAAAGTCCACTGAAGCACCGGAGTGGATCTTCTTATAAAGATTTGTGAAATCATGAATAGCAGCCATTTTCAAAACGATCGGACGGTGAAATAAGCGAAAAACTTGATTTTTAGAAAATAGGGTTTAGTACTGTTGCAGAGAGAGTTCTTCCTTGCTTGCTGAAGACGAGAGTGTTTGTGTGAGGAGAGAAAAAATGAATTTTGGTATATATGGGACTCACAAGAACGGTTTTTGGAATTTGAAAATTTTGATCAAAATCAACGGTCAGGATTGACTCTTCAAAACCGCATTAACTTCCCCACATTAAATGCAGCAGCATTTATATCCAATCATATGGTTTACTATGCAGCTTTTGTACTGACAATCATAATTACGCTGACATCATCCTTAAAAACATTCCCGCTCGAATAAAACGACTGTGTTTTTGTCACTTAGCTCATAAATCATTCAACTCTCAGCTAACTCGATACAGCTAACTTCCCGACTAGGCTGTTTCACTTGGCTGATATGTAAAACTTGCTTATTTTCTATTCTCTCTTCTACATCTCACGATTGAGCCTTCTGAGTATTCTAACTCAACTCAATTAACCCTAACTCATTCTTGAGCTCTTCAAACCTTAATTCACATAATGGCTTTGTGAATATGACAGTTAATTGCTTATCAGTTGAGATGTATTCCAAGCTGGTATCTTTCTTTTCAACATGATCTCTTATAAAATGATATCTAACATCAATGTGCTTTGTTCTTGAATGCAACACGGGATTCTGAGTGATTGCAATGACATTAGTGTTATCACACATAATTGGAATCTCTTTTTCTTCGATATCATAGTCTCTCAGCTGCTGTCTCATCCATAAGTCTTGGGCACAACAGCTGACCGCAACTATGTACACTGCTTCAGCTGTGGATGTGGCTATTGAATTATTTTTCTTGCTGAACCAAGAAACTAATCTATTTCCAAGCATTTGACATGTACCTGAAGTACTCTTCCTGTCAACTCTACATCCAGCATAGTCTGAGTCTGAGTATCCTACCAACTTGAATCCTCCTTCCTTTGGATTCCATAAACCAATTTCTTGGCATCCGTTCAAATATCTTAGGATTCTCTTAGTTGCAGTCATGTGACTCTCTTTTGGTGCAAATTGAAATCTAGCACATACACCTACTGCAAAGGTGATGTTTGGCGTGCTTGCTGTTAGATAGAGCAATGATCCAATGAGTTCTCTATATCTGGTTTGATCAACAGCATTGCCATCTGCATCCATGTCCAGCTTGACTAATGTATTCATAGGAATTTGCACTGATGACTTCTCTTCCATACCAAATTTCTTCATTAAATCTCTGGTATACTTGGTTTGGCTTATGAAGGTTTAATCCTTCAATTGCTTGACTTGAAGTCCTAAGCAGAAAGTCAACTCTCCCATCATGCTCATCTCAAATTTGCCTTGCATGAGTTTGAGAACTTGTCACACAACTCTTTGTTTGTGGATCCAAAAATAATGTCATCCACATATATTTGAACAAGCAATATACTCTCTCCATCTTGAATCCTGAAGAGTGTTCTATCAACCTTGCTTTTGGTGAATCTATTGTCAATTAGAAACTGAGACAATGTATCATACCATGCTCTTGGTGCTTGTTTCAATCCATATAGTTCTTTCTTGAGCTTGTAGATTTTATCTCCAATAGTTTTCTGCTCAAAACCTGGAGGTTGTTCAACAGAGATTTATTCTTCTAGCAGTCCATTTAGAAATACACTCTTCACATCCATTCGATATACAGTGAAGTTCTTATGTGCAGCATAAGCAATAAACATCCTTATTGCTTCCGATCTGGCAACAGGAGCAAAGGTTTCATCAAAATCTATACCTTCTTCTTGGAAATACCCTTGGCTTTGTTTCTTACAACAGATCGTTCCTCATTCATCTTATTCCTGAATACCAACTTAGTACCAATAACATTTTGGTCGGTTAGCCTTTGAACTAATTCCCATACTTTGTTTCTTTCAAACTGATTCTGCTCTTCTTGCATAGCCTGAATCCAATGTGTGTCTTCCAATGCTTGAGACACATCTTTAGGCTTTATTTGGGAAATAAAACAAGTGAACATTGCTTCATGTTGTGCTCTGGATCTGGTTCTTATGCCATCTCTAACATCTCCAATGATTAACTCAGGTGGATGGTCTCTCAGCCATCTCACATCAGGTTGGAGTAAGTCTGCTGGATTCACCATCTCGCAGCTAAGTTGTCTTGAATATATTCTTCATCTTCATTAGGCTGTAGACCTTCCAGCTGTCTTTAAGATTCAACTATCTCATCATTATCAGGGTTGAGTGCTCTCGTATCTACTTCAATATAAGGACTCTTCTGCATAGTTGGCTGATTCTGCTTATCAGCTAACTCATCAATGTCTTCTCCATTCACATTAGGTTCATCAAAAACCACATGGATAGACTCTTTTGTGACCATAGTCCTCTTGTTCAGCACTCTATAGGCTTTACTTTTAGATGAGTATCCCAAAAAGATACCTTCATTGTCATTGTTTTAGATGAAGCATTTGCATCCAAATATCTTGAAATATCCAACATTTGGCTTTCTCCCTGTCCAAATCTCATAGGGAGTCTTAGTTCAGCTAACATTGTCCTTGTAGCTTCCTTGAGAGTTTTGTTCCTTCTTTCAGCCACTCCATTCTGTTGTGGAGTCCTTGCTGCTGATATCTCATGAGCAATACCATTTTCAACATAATACTGAGTTATTATCCCATTGACAAACTCAATACCCCTGTCAGATCTTATCTTTATAATGGTTTGGCTCTTCTCATTTTGAACTCTTCTCATCAGCTGAGGTAACTTATGCAGTGTTTCCTTCTTTTTACACATGAAAATTGTCCATGTATATCTTGAATAGTCATCCACCACCACTAAGGTTTATTTCATTACACTGGTGCTAGCTGGCTCAACTGGACCAAATAAATCCATATGCAACAGATGAAATATCCTGGTTGAAAAAGGACTTGGCTTATCCTTGAATGATGATTTGAATTGCTTTCCTATCTGGCATGCATCACATATGATTTCTTTCTTGTATACTGAGTCTGGCAATCCTTCCACAAGATGACTCCTTGCAAGCTTGTTGATTGTCTTGAAATTTAGGTGACTCAGCTTCTTATGCCACAACCAACTTGATTCGGTTATACTTCTTGCTAGCAGACATGTGCTTGGTGTAGCAGTAGATTCAGCATCTTTGATCTGAAATATCCCCATGTTGAATCCTACATTGTAGCCTTTGTCATAGAATTGGTTGATGCTTAACAGGTTGAAGTTGAGACCTTCAACATAAGCAACATATGTGGTCTCCAGTCCATTCTTCTTGATGAATCATGTTCCTTTGATCTCCCCTGGAGCTTCATTACTTCCAAATATGACTTTAGCACCTTTGATCTCCTTGAATCTTGACAGATTCTTCTTATTTCCCGTCATATGTCTGGAACAGCCACTATCCATGTACCAGGTTCCTTGGCACTCAGCTATTCCTTGAACCTGCAATCAAGGAAATCAGTTTTTAGGTACCCATACTTGCCTGGGTCCTGGGGGGTTAGTGATATAAGATGTTCCAACCAACCTATAGCAAGATGATCTGACTCTAAGAGGTTTCCATCTATCAGTACCATAATCATAATGCACATTAGCAAATTGCTTGGGGGGTTTAGGATCATACAACTGTCTCTTTTGTCTGTATGCCTATGTGTTTGTTTTAGCAATTGCATTCTTGGGATAGTTGTGAAATCTCTTAGTGTAGTGCTTGGGTGCATAAGTGTGTTGATAATAGCTCTTTTGCCTTGGGAATGACCTTTGTTGAGGTTGAGGTCTTTGCCAATTTGGCTTGTATCCCATAGGTCTTTGCTGATATTTCACATCATTCCAATCAGATTGGTTTGGATAGTTTCTACCATTCCCATCATATGTATTTCTTTGATGAAATTTCTGGGGCTTTTGGTAGCTCTGTTTGGCTCTTACAGAGTATTTTCTATTAGGAGTCTGCTGATGGACCTGTCTGGATTTCTTCTCAGTTGTCCTTTCAGCATACTCTACTGGCTTCTTTCCTTTTCCTTTATAACCAAGGCCAGTATGATTGTAATTATGTTTTGGTGTGAATATGGGTGCAGCATTTGATGTTTTGGGTTTTTGGATTCCTTAATTGCTTGAAGATCCTTTTCTAAAATCACTCTTGGAGTTTGACTATGCACAAAGGAATTGAATCATATGCCTGTCTTGTCTCCACATTCTTTTTGACTCATAATAAGTTCATCCAATGATTTGGATGCTTTTGTAAATGAGGAAATCACATTTTTGAGATCTTTTTCTCTTTTCTCAGTAGCAGCTAACTCTGCTATAATTTTGGCATTTTCAGGCATCAGCTTAGTGTTCTCATCGGCTATGTGACTTAGAGTTCTCAGCTCTTTTGGCAGCTGTGAGTTTTGGATTTTAAGCTGGTTGTTTTCCTCATTCAAAAGTGTGTGTGAGGTTTTAATGTGCTCAAAATATTTCATCATTTTGCCTAATGAATCATAAAGATCTGTGGGTGATAAAGTGTGTGTATCACAGTCACTATCACCTAAATTAGAATGAGATGAGTTAGAATGTACCTCATCTTCTTGATCTTGTTAATCTTGTTCTTTGGCCATGAAGCAGATCAAAGCCTATTCCTCTGTATCACTTGAGTAGTCAGCTTCACTACTATCTGAGTCTGCTGCTTCTTTGCACTTGTCGTCTCAAAGTGATCTCAAAGAACCAACATGGCTTTCTTGTTTTCTTGTGTTCTTTCTCTGAAGACTGTTCTTTCTTCTTCATTTCTATATTTATTGACTGGTGGATAGGAACAGTCAACAGCAAAATGTCCCGATTGTCTACAATTCCAACATAGGTTTTCAGCTCTTTGATCAGCTCTATCGGTCCTTTGATTATCAGCTTTCTGATGTTCAACTCTCTTGGGCGGCCTGTCCTCCCTTGCTTTGGAAGATGCTGAATGTCTTTTGGAGGTTTCACCCTTGTTTCTTTTATAGTTCTTGTTAAAGAACTTGTTGAATCTCTTTACCATGAGGGCAATCTCCTCCTGGTCAATGGTCTCCTTTGGCTCAGCTTTCTTCCCATTATTGGCCAATAATGCAGCTTTCTTCTTACATTCATATTGACTTTAAGTTTTTCTATTCGCCAAAAATATTTTTGGTTCATACAACTGCAAGTGTACAGTGTAATTTATAGGATAATGGCAAGCAAGGTCGTATTCCTCAGGGATTGAATCTCGAAACACTTAGGCTATAATAACATTGTATTCCACTTTTATTGAAGCGACCGAAAATCAAGTTATAATAACTAAAAATTGAAAATTAAGAAAAAGTAATAAAATTAAATTTGCGAACTCCACAAGTATTTTCAACATCTTTAGGAACAACCTTAGGAACATAATCTCAACATGTTTCTTCAATATTAAATGCGGATAAAGTTTTAAAAACAAATTCATGCAATTCTATGGGTTCAATTCCCAAGTTAGTCTACTATCCCTTCTGGGTGGTGAATAAACAGTTAATTAATAACAATTGTAGGCCTCCCGGCTCGTTACAATCATTACTAACTCCCAAAAGATCTGTGAATTGAATGACTCCCCACAAACAGTTGTAGGCCTCCTGGCTCGTTACATCTGTTTATGTCTGAATCTGATTTCTGTCTTTGTTAGAACTCATCTCCCGAATTTCGCAATAACAAATATGACATGCAATTTATTGATCAGATAAAAAGCAATTAAAGAATAAGCACTCGAATTCACAAAATAGAAAGCATGAATTAATTAAGAAAACAAGTAATCATATTTAATACAAATCCACAGTTTCGATTATGCCCGTAAGATCCAAAAAATATGCCAAACATTGATTACAAACTCATAGACAAATTCGAATCAATATTTAGACATCATATAAGCACATACAAGAGTTCTTAGACAGAGAAAGAAAATCCCTTCTTGTCAGGATGGATTCCCCTTCCAAGCCCTCGAAGCTCTTGTGTTCCCTAGATGCGAAAGCCTTGTGTTCTTCGCGACCCAGCCTTTTGCTCTCAGAAGCTCTCTGATTCCTTCGTTCCTGTGTTATTTGATGTGTTTTTATTGTATCAAGTTGTGTATTTTCGTGCAAGCCTTGGGTCCCTTTTATAGATGCTTGAAGATATCACTTGTAGAGTTGGAACGGGAAGCAAACTCTGAAAAATGCGCTGAAACAGAGTCCCACACGGCCTGGCCGTCACTACAACATAAATGACATTAGGTAACACAAATTTTGTAGCACTTTTTACATAAGGTACATATGTAACACATGTTTCTAACACTTTTTACATTGTAATATTTATGTAACACTTTTGTAGCACTTTATCAATATGTAACGCTTATATGTAACACTTTTAAATAAGTAACACTTTTTAAGTATCACTTTTTTTTTAATTTCTTTTGTAACACAAATAGATATCACTTTATTTAAGAAGCACTCTTGGCAACACTATATTTTATTAATTGTAACACTTTTTAGGCTATATTTTAGTAACACAAAATTATATAACTATCATTAAATCATGTCAATTATTTATTTAATTAATTGATGTCACAAAATAGGTGAAGACAAAAAAAAATCACCAAACCTAAAAATTGTAGACATCATGTACTCTTTTTTTTACTGAATTTTTATTTTCTTTTTATAAAGTATTTTAAGTTTGCTTTTATTTATTTATTTTTTACAGAGGTAATTAATTCCGTCATAATACCGATGCAAAATGCGCATGTATGTATTTCATTATTATTATTTGTTTATTTTTTAATTTTTACTAACGGAGCATCGTTAATCTTTTTTTTGTTACTTTTTTTTAAAAAAAATTACCAATGAAAATTGATGTTGTCGGTAATTACTTAGGAATTTTTTCCATCGGTAAATTACTTTTTCATTATTTATTTATTATATAATTTTTTTACTGTTAGAACTTTTTAATCTGTCAGTAAATTAATTTTATATTTTTATATATTTTTTATTTTTATTGATAGAATATTGATCAGTCGATAAATTCATTTTCTATGTTTTTGATATTTTTAATTTTTGTGTCCTTTAATATATAACATAATATGATTTTAACACTATATACTATATAATATAAAATTTGATATATACAATGTATAATATAATTTAATGCATATATTATATAATACAATCATTATTATATAAACTATATTATATATACATATAATATAATTTTTATACAATTTTAATATATATATATATGTGTGTGTGTGTATGTGTATATATAAAACAAAGCAAAAATTGTAATAAGAATCAACTTATCTTAGTGGCAAACTGTCACTTCCACACATAACAGGTCATGGGTTCGAATATACTTGGTGGCAGAAAATAGTATTTCTACGAAGTGCTACAAAAAAAAAAGTGTATATTACAAATATAAAAAGTGTTACAAAAAGTGTTACATAAGATTCATATGTAACATTTTAGAAATATTGCTTCAAAGTGTTACCAATAGAGAATTTAATGTAACACTTAGAAAAAGTGTCACTAAAAGCTAATAAAAGTGATACCTTAGACTATAGGTAGCACGGGCAAGTGCAGCACCATAAAAGTGCTACCTATTGTCTATAGTAATATTTTATGGCTATTAGGTAACATTTTTTGGTTGTTACCTAATATCATTTATGTTGTAGTGCGTGTGGCACCACACGGCCGTGTGGTCCTATCTTCAGCCCTTCCTCGCATGGGCGTGTGAGTCTACACGGGCAGCTGGTGCGATGGCAACCCCTTTCCCACATGGTCGTGTGAGTTCACACGGTCCGGCCGTGAGGGCCTACTCCATCCTCTGTTTTCAATCCAACTTCACACAACCATGTGATTTTCACAACGGCACTCCACACGGCCGTGTGACACCACACGGTCTGGCCGTGGGAAGTGTTTTTGTCTACTTTTGTCGTCGTTTTGATCTTCTCTTCGCATTCGGCAATCTTATCCGGGCATTCCAACTCATATTTCTTCATTTTAAGGTCCGTTTCCTGCAAGATGTACAAGAATACGCAGTATCATGCCCTTTTAAGGAAATCAAGTAAAAACATAGGAAATATGCGTGCAAATGAATCAATTATATATCATTTTAAGCCCCAAAATGCACGTACATTTTACAACATCAATTTCCAATGGCCCGTCCTCTTTCACAAGCCACATTTCATCGTGTAAAGCGGATAGATGAGCCTGCATACGATTTTTCCATTCATCAAACTCTTCCACAGTGAACATTGGAATATGAGTTAGATTTGCTTCCATGATAATAACTTTTCTTTAAAGATGAAAGACTGAGAAAAACACAAGTGTTAAAACCTTTGAAAAAGATTGAGATCTAGTTCAGTAACTAGTGCGGAAGGCTCAATGAACCAACAACTCTGATACCACTTGTAGGTCCCAAGGGGTGTGGTGTAAAGTTTAGAAGGGGGGTTTGAATAAACTTTACCAAATTTTCACTTTTAGTCTTTTTAAGATTTTCAACAGAGTTGACTCAAATCAGCTATGTCCTTGGGGGACAGCTAGGTTGGTTATATTCAGCTAAGTTACCCACTCAACAGACTCGATAGAGCTGTTGATAGTATAACTCGGATGCTTAAGCTAACACTTAACTTTAGCTGATTTGGTTTTTAACAGCGGAAGACTTAACACCCTTTTGATTGATTAAAGTTTGTTTTTAACACTTGTTTTAGCACTTGTTATTTATCATTTAGATTAGAAAATTAACAATCAGTAGATATAGAAAAATATATGCAAGAAAGTAAGTGTTGAAAGTAAAAATGACACAAGTAATTTTTATAGTGGTTCGAGGATGGGATAATTCCTCTAATCCACTCTTCTCCAACTCCTGGAGGAACCCACTAAGTAACAGATCAAGTTACAAAGTAGTGAACAGTCTAGAGACAGCCTTGATCACACAGCTGGCTTCTTCTGCAACTCAGCTTCTTCACAAGACAGTTGCCTTGCTACTTCAACTCCCTTCTAGTCTTTGGATTTGTTCACACAGCCCTCCAACAAACGTGAATCTCCTAGTTCGACCTTGAACCTTTCTACAACTCCTTCAACTTGGAAAGTAGACCCCTTTTTGTTCTTCAAATGTTTCCTCTCGAACTGGTTGAAGTTGTCTTTCCTTCACAGTGTGTATTGAATCGAGTTTCTTCAAGTATTAGGCTTCAGGAGTTTTATGATAAGCTTTGAGAATTTTGCAGATTATGCTTGCTTGAATATTGCTTGAAAAATCAGTGTCATTCGTAACCTTTTCTCAAATGCTTCCTCAGCCTTTTATAGTGCTCATTTGAAATTTGCCCGTTGAAGAGAGAGGCCAATTTGCTAGCAGACATGTGCTTGGTGTAGCAGTTGGCCAATCCACGGCATACATGTTCTTTTTCCTTGTTCCTTGTAGCACAATTTCATTGGATTCAGCATCTTTGATTTGGCAAACTCCCATATTGAATCCCACATTATAGCCTTTGTCACAGAGTTGGCTGATCCGTAGTAGATTGAAGTTGAGACGTTCAACATATGCAACATCTGTGATCTCCAATCCATTTTTCTTTATGGATTATGTGCCTTTGATTTCCCTTGGAGCTTCATTTCCTCCAAATATGACTTTTGCACTCAGACTTCCTTGAACTTTAACATATTTTTTTTGTTTCCTATCATATGTTCTGAACAACCACTATCTGTGTACCAGGTTCCTTGGTACTCAGCTGTTCCTTGAACATGCAATCAAGAAAACTAGTTCTTAGGAACCCATACTTGCCTGGGTCCCGAGGGGTTAGTGCTATAAGATGTTCCAACCAACCTATAGCCAGATGATCTGACTCTAAGAGGTTGTCATCTATCAGTTCCATAATCATAGTGCACATTAGCAAATTGCTTGGGGGTTTTAGGATCATACAGATGTCTCGTTTGTCTATATGCCTATGTGTTTGTTTGAGTATTTGCTTTCTTGGGGTAATAGTGGAACTTTTGTGCTTGATGGGTTTTTTGCCTGGGTGCATATGTGTGCTGATAATAGCTTTTTTGCCTTGGGAATGGCCTATGCTGAGGTTGAGGTCTTTGCCATTTTGGCTTGTATCCCATAGGTGTTTGTTGATATCTCACTTGATTATTCCAATTAGCTTGGTTTGAATAGTTTCTACCATTCCCATCATATGAATTTGTTTGCTGAAATCTCTAGGGCTTTTGGTAGCTATGTTTAGCTTTCACAGAGTATTTTCTGTTTGGAGTCTGCTAATGGACTTTTTTTAATTTTATTTAAGTTGTCCTTTTAGCATGCTCTACTGGCTTCTTGTCTTTTCCCTTATATCCAAGGCCAATATGATTGTGATTGTGTTTTGGTGTGGGTGTTGGTGCTACATATGGTGTTTTGGATTTTTGGACTCCCTCATTACTTGAGGATCCTTTTTCCAAAATCACTCTTGGAGCTTGAGCATGCACAAAGGAATTAAATCTTATGCATGTTTTATCTCCACACTCTTTTTGAGTCATTATAAGTTCATCCAATGATTTGGATGCTTTTGTAAATGAAATAATCACATTTTTAAGATCTTTTTCTCTCTTTTCAGTAGTAGCTAACTCTGCTTGAGTCTTGGCATTTTCAGCCTTCAGCTTTGTATTCTCATCAGCTATGTGACTTAGAGTACTCAACTCTTTAGTCAGTTGTGAGTTTTGGCATTTCAGCTGGCTGTTTTCCTCATTTTATAGTGTGTGAGGTTTTGATTTGCTCAAAGTCTTTCATCATTTTTCCAATTGAATCATAAAGATCTGTGGGTGAGGAAGTGTTTGTGTCACTATCACTATCACTAGAGTCTGAATTAGATGAGTTAGAGTGTACCTCATCTTCTTGATCTTTTGGATCTTGTTCTTTGGCCATGTAAAAAAGGGGTAATTTAATCTGCCGATGTAGAGACAGAAACCAAGCCCGTCTTGGCTAAAATATGAAGCAGATCATAGCCTCTTCCTCAGTGTCACTGGAGTGGTCTGCTTCACTACTATCCGAGTCTGCTGGTTCCTTGCACTTGGCTAGTTCAGTAGTCTCAGCAGCCAACATGGCTTTCTTCTTTTCTTGTCTTCTTTCTCTGAAGACTCTTCTATCCTTTTCATTTCTATACTTGTTTACTGGTGGATAAGAACAGTCAACTAGAAAATATCCTGGTTGTCTGCAGTTCCAACACAGGTTTTCATCTCTCTGCAAGTCAGCTCTCTCAGCTCTCTGATTATCAGCTCTGTGATATTCAGTTCTTTGATGTTCAGCTCTCTTGGGTGACCTGTCCTCCCTTGCTTTGGAGGGTGATGAGTGTCTTCTAGAGGATTCACCCTTATTCCTTTTGTAGTTCTTATTGAAGAACTTGTTGAATCTTTTCACCATAAGGGCGATTTTCTCCTAGTCTATTGTTTCTTTTAGCTCAGCTTTCTTCCCTTCACTGGCCAATAGTGCAGCTGTCTTGGGCATAGCTGTTTTTTCTTGCTCCTTTCTTCTCAGCTCAAACTCATATTCTTTGAGATCTGAGAATAGCTCATGATTTGATGTTTTGAAGAGGTCCAAGGAATGTCTCAGGGCCATGACCTTCATTTCCCACTCACCGGGAGGGATAAACGATCTTCATGCACATCTCCTCTCGAGTGTACTCCTTTCCAAGAGTTGAAAGTTCATTTGTAATTTCTGTGAATCTGGCATCCAGCTGATCCAGACTCTCACCTGCAAGCATTTTAAAATTTTCAAATTTTTGGACTACAACAGTCAATTTGTTCTCTTTGATTTGTTCAGATCCTTCACAAATCAATGTTAGTTTATCCCAAATTTCTTTGGATGGTTTGCATGATTTGACTTTGTTGAACATAGCATTGTCTAAGGTCTTGTAAAGGATGTCCTTGGCAACATTATCAAGATTGTATCTTTTTTTTGTCTTCGTTGGTCCATTCACAACGTGGCTTTTCAATCATAGCAGGTATGGGCTCTATTGCAGCATCTTCTCCTTCAGCTGGAGGTGCTCTTCTTACAGCAGTGTTGACTTTTAGGATTTGCAGTGGCCGATCTTCTATAACTAGCCACATTTCATCGTGCAAAGCTGATAAATGAGCCTGCATACGAATTTTCCAGTCATCAAACTCTTCCACAGTGAACATGAGAATGCGAGTTAGATTTGCTTCCATGATAATAACTTTGCTTTTAAAATAAAAGCTTAAAAAAAACTCAAGTGTTGTAACTTTTGAAAAGACTGAGATCTAGTTCAGTAACCAGTGCGGAAGGCTCAATGAACCAACCGCTCTGATACCACTTGTAGGTCCCAAGGGGTGAGTTGTAAAATTTAGAAGGGGGGTTGAATAAACCTTACAAAGTTTTCGAACTTAGTCCTTTTAAATAATTTTATTGAGTTAACTCAAATCAGCTAAGTCCTTGAGGGACAACTAGGTTGGCTTTCTTCAGCAAAGTTACCCACTCAACAGACTCGGCTGAGTTGTTGATAGTATAACTCAGTTGGATCAGCTAACACTTAACCTTACAATTGATTTTGTTTTTGTTCAGCAGAAGTCTTTTCACCCTTAATGTTTTAAACTTGTTTTTAACACATGTTTTTAGCAAGATTATTATCAGTTGAGTTTAGCAGATTTAACTTAATAGCAGGTATCAATAGTATGGAAGAAAGTAAAATGTTATAAGTAAAAATGACACAAGCAATTTTATAGTGGTTCAAGGATGGGGTAATTTCTCTAATCCACTCTTCTACAACTCCTGGAGAATCCACTAAGTAACAGATCTGGATACAAAGCAGTTATTAGTACGAGTCAGCCTTGATCACACAGTTGGCTGCTCTTGGGACTCAACTTCTTCACAAAACGGTTGTCTTGCTACTTCAGCTCCCTCGAACTCTTGGAATTGATCACACAGCCTTCCAACGAGCCCAAAGCTTCTGGTTCGAACTTGAACCTTACTACTTCTCCTTCAACCTTGGAGAGTAGACTCTTTTTGTTCTTCAAACAGTTTCCTCTTCAACTTGATGAAGTATTCTTTTCCTTCACTAAGTGTGTTGGATCGAGTTCCTACGATTTTAAGCTTGAGGAATATCTTTGAAAGGTTGAGAGTATTTGCAGGTTTGCTTGATTGTATGCTTGTTTATCTCTTGAAATTCGTTACCTTCTCTCACTTGCTTCCTCATCCTTTTATAGTGAGGATTCAAAAATATGTATGTGGAAGAGATAGACATATATTTCAAATCCCACTCGTAGGTTGTTGGCATGTCTTGTCCTTGCAGCATTAATGAGGATCGTACCATGTTTTTAATGCTCTGCAGCCTTTCCTTGGTCTCTGCAGGTTTTCAGGTACATTCTATTGGTTCCTTTCTTTTTGCACTCTTTCAGCAAAACAACGTTTTTGCTGGAAGCCTAACACAGGCCTATTTCCAGCAAAGTCGACTTGTATTGACAACGAATCTCTATCAGCTTTCTTCAAGTCTTGTCTGCTGCAAACCCCTTTGACATTTGATTCCAATCATTTTGCAATGACTTATTGTCAATCGGTGGACCGAGAGACTTTTCTGTCACTTTTGATTCTTCACTTGGCTTCACACAGCTGACACACAGCTGGGTCACTTCAATCTTCAGTCGACTCTTGTATTTCTTCAACTTAGTTGACTTCAACTCAGCTCATGCAGTCTTATCTATTACAAGTTGAATTACAAGGAAAATGGGGTGCCAACTTCTTATTCTAAGTTTTATATGGTATCATCAAAATCTAAACATAAATTTTCCTAACAGAGACACTTTGATACTTTAAACAAGATTTTAACTTACGACAATATTGTCTAATATGGCCAGGCATATAACAATAATAACATACATAGTGCCTTTTTCTTTTTCGTGGTTTTTAATTAGAACATGTGGGTATTTCAAATGAAGAATTAGAAGCCTCAGAGTTTTTAATTGCTTTGACGAAACATGTGTTTTGTAGCCTATACCAGCCTTGTTATCACTTCTTAATGCCAAAATTACATCGAGTTTAGCTTTACTAGAATTCAATCTCTTCAAGGTATCATGAGATTTAGCAAGTTTTGATTTTACCTTTTCCAATTCTTCATCCATTCTAGTCAGAACCTCTAATCGAGCTGATACGCTTTTCTGTTCTTCATACTCCTTGGTAAGTTTTTCATTCTCCTTTGAGAGACATCCAAGTTGTTGAACATGTTTCAGCCAATCGTAATACAAATCTTTGTAGGTCTCTTCAATGTTCTGCTCTTCACCATCAAAGTCCGCAGCAACCTGATTATATGTTTCATCTATAGAGGTAGAGGTTAAGCAAAACGTATCTCAAGTGCTAGAGAAAGTGTACCTATCAGGTGTTGGAACATCTCGAGCAACACCATGAGAGACACCTGGTGGATGATTTGCAATGACTTTTTATCTTTGTTGATCGTCATAAGGGCAGTATTATCATCTTTCTAACATGAGTTCTCCTCCTCAGATTCACCATCACTCAATGTAACACTCATATTCATACCCCTTTTGCGCAAAGTGTTTCCACACTCATTTGTATAGTGCCCAAAACCAGTGCAAGCTCTACACTTAACCCTTTCAATATCAAATTGATTTCCATAACTATCTTGGTTCCTATCACGCATGCTTCTTTGGAGATATCTTGGAGTATCTGATTTAAAAGGTTTTTCGGGTTTAGAAGAAAACTGGTTTTTGATTTTATTTTTCATAATCTAACTAAATTTCTTAGCAAAGAAAGCCATCAACTCCTCACCTATTTCAGGTTACCTCCTTGGTTAATTGAGTTAAATCATTAGTTTCATCATGTAATACCTATAAATCAATGCTTTTTCCTTTGGGTTTTCTCTTGTTAACAAAGTTGAGTTCCCACGTCTTAAGGATCCATCAAGTTCGTCAAGACAAAGCTTGGTGATATTTGGCAATTTTTTATAGCAACAATCTTTATGTCAAATATTTTAGGAAGGGAACGCATCATTTTACATACTAATCCTAAATTCAAAATTGGTTCACCCAGAGATTGCGTTCATTAGTAATATCACGAAGTTTGCCATGATATGACGTGATGTCTTCATCCTCTTCCATCTTCAAGTTCTCGAATCTTACCATCAAGTGTCATAGCTTTGTGAGGCGAACACTTGCAGAGCCTTCAAAATGTTTTTGCCGTGCATCCCATGCTTCTTTTACTTCAGAATAGTTGGAGATAATTTTGAAATCATGTCCGCCGCTCTAAAAATACCATTGAGAGCTTTAGAATTCAAGTTCCCCAGTTGGACTTCTTTGTTGGTCCAACTTATTTCTCCTTTTGTTTATGAAGTCACCATCAATATCCATGATCTTTGGAGGAGTCCATACAGTCAAAATAGTATGCCAAGCTTTCTCATCAATCAATTTGATGAACGCACGCATCATTATCTCCCAAGTTGTGCGATTTGTATCATCAAGTATAGGGGGATGAAACACAGCAACTCCTTGAACATCCATCGCTTGCTCAAACACATGATCAACAATTAGGGAAATCAAGAGTTGGCTCTACATGCCAATTGAAAGTTTTATAGGTCCATATGTTCAAGGATAAAACACACAGAATAAAGACTGACACTTATACCATCTCGCAACGGATCAATAATAAGTTAGATATAAAATTTTGTTTGCAAGTAAAATATACTTGCAAACGTAAAGCTCATATCTGAGAAGATGTGTGATGTTCATTCAAAACGTATAAATATAAACTATTCAGATATTTATCAAAACAAAGATGGACGAAAAATCAAAATAAAGACTCTCAATCCTCAAAGATGTTATACTGAATAGCAACAACACTTCGGATAACACTTTGATCTATGTAACACTTCGATCTTTGTTTCTTCTCTCGAAAATCTCGACTCTCTGAATCTCTCGTGTATTCTCTCAAGGATGATAATTATGTGTGGTAGAAATTGTGAGGTACGACTTGTCTTTATAGAGGCATGTTCCAAGTTTCCATGTCCCTGCACAGATGGAAAGAGAGATATACAAGAACAATGATTCATATGTCATATAAGGTGATGACACCCGAGCCGAGCTAGAAGAAATTAATCCACGTCATCAGTCCAACGCACATCCAAGTAGGCGACCTGCGGGTGACGTCAGCAATGGTGCGCGACGACACGTCACGAATTAGGCTCGCCCACTACCGAGCCCAACCGCAACACGGCCGCCGAGCCCCGAGCCCAAATTTCGACGGAAACGCATGCGCAACAAACTCATAAAAATAATCTCACGCCCATACTTAACGCTTTATTGGTATCAGAAACTGCCACATGTCAGAGAATTATAAAGAGAAGTCGACAAGTGACAAGTTTTGACTGACATGCACAGTTAGAGAGGGACATGTGTATTTCTTTAATTATTTTACTAATTAATGACTAGTTAGTGCAAAGATGACTATTGTAAACCCTCTTACTGGAAGGAGTATAAAAGTCTGATAGAGAGAAAACTTAAAAGAAAAAAAAAGAGGAGAACAATTGTAAGAAAGAAGACCCGAATCCATTTCGGCATTATGCAAAAAAAGCGTAATTAGCCATAAATAAACACACGTTACGCACGCTTATATTTCCACGTGTTAAGTCTTTTACATATTTTTGTTTGTTGACCAAAACGCACGTCAACAAATTGGCGCTAGAAGGAGGGCCGTATTGGTCCAGTCATAATTCCAAGCAAAAGCAAGTCAAGTGAAAACCAGGTAAAAGTTTAACGTTTTCTAACGGACAAAAAATGAGTCACAAATGAGAAATGCCCGTTTGATGAAGAGCAACATTTGAACAACCAAACGGCCGGATTCTACGAATGGCCAAAATATGCTCCAAACGAGCGGGGAGCACTACTTTATTTCCTTTTGCTCGGCTAATTGCCAACCCAACTTTTGTATGAAAGAAATGAACCAACTCATATCACAAACTCTCGCTACCACAAACTCTCAAGCACCTCCTCCACTCCTTGCAAATACTAACCCACTCAACCCACAACTAAATGTTAATATTAATCCTCAAATTCCCGAGCTTCCTCATGACGAAGCCCAAGAAGCCAGTTCAGGTAATGAACAACGTGTCCGTCGTGACAGAAGAAGACCGCGAGAAAATGAGGAAGGGGAAAGTCGTGTAGCAGAGTCACTACCGGAGCCAACACGACATCGCCATGCTCACTCAGTGTTCGCCGGATGACTAGGAGTTAATCCTTTTCGCCCAGCTCGATCGATAAGTTCCGGCTCGGAGTTTAGGATGAGCGGGAGCGGCTTAAGGTCAATCAGATCAAGGCCCTAGCCTATGGCGAGAACGGGATGTAGAAATACACACCGCTGCGTCGTCGTCGAGCAATTGGAAGGCGGTCTGAAAGGCGAACAATCTCGAAGACCGCCCCAAGTAATGAACCAACCAGCTGTTATGTCGCCATTTTCCCCTGGAATCCTAGTGACCCCGTTACCGCCAAAGTTGAAAATCCCCCAGATCGGTCTCTACAATGGGGAAACCGACCCGACCACTCACGTTCACAAGTACTTAGCATGGATGGAATGTACGTCCTAGTGATGCCATCCTCTGCAGGGCCTTCCCCCGACTCAGGCGACCGAGCCCACCGTTGGTTTAGGACCTACCACGAGGATCCATTCGGGCATGGGGGATCGGCCTCCGCTTTTACGACGCATTTCTTAACGTCCAAAGTCCGAGCCGTACCTAAGGACTCCCTCGTGAACATCAAACAAGGGAAGGATGAGCCCCTGAAAAGCTATATCTCTCGGTTCAACAAGCAAGTTCAAGAGATGGAACCGGTGTCGGATGACACCATTTTAATCGCAGCCATGGCTGGACTTGCCCCCGAGACTTGGTTTAACTACTCCATCCATGAATCGGTGGCGACCTCGTACCAAGAATTTTTGGTCCGCGCGGAACGCCATATTTGCGCGGAAGAAGCCATGGCAAGTAACCGCCCCGAGCACCGGCCAGGGGGCGTGAGAAAGGACGGAAGGAAAGAACTAGCAGTAGGGCCGGGGTCGGGATTTAGACCATTCTCGGAAAACCCGACCATCGGATTTAGGGCTCGCCAGGAAGCGCGAGCCGAAGTTGCCGCACTGAGGAGTACTTTGACCCACACTCCATCACCATATGGGCAAGCACAGGGTCTAAATTTGTTACCTCCGGCTCAGCCTTTGAAAGTCGAGCCGACAAAATTAGATTCACGTCGATATTGTGCCTATCATAAATCAATAGGTCACGATACCGATGAGTGCCGAGATCTAATCAGAAAAATTATGCGGATTGTTCGGCAAAAGGCGGTCTTAAGAGATACGTTCATGAACTACCGCCCCACCGCACTAGCTCAAGGTGTCAATCCGGAGCGCATAACCGACCCGGCTGCCACTTACCACCCCCGAAAACCAGGCGGGGAGATCCTCATGATGTTGAGTGTAAATCGAATCAATACTAACACGTAGCCGAGGATAGCCGCTCCAATGAGAAAAAGGAAAGGCGATGTTAGACAGTAGCCAACGCCGAAAAGCAAGTTCGGGTGGCGGAAATCAAGAAGGCCAACCCACCGGCCATTTTGTGTTCTCGGATCACGGATGCCGACCAGGTGGTCCATCCTCATTCCGACCCCTGGTCACATGCACCGATTTTGGGTATTCCGGTCCACGAGAATTTTGATCGACTCTGGAAGCTATTCGTCGGTCATTTATGTCCGAAGCTTTTGAAGATTGAACGTGGACGATAGTTATATCCGTCCGTGCAACGATAGCATTCTGGGGTTTGGAGGAGGAAGGATAGTCCCGCTTGGGGAAGTTGATTTGCCCATCCAAATGGGACAAGGGTTGCATAAACGGACCGTCATGACAACGTTCAAGATAATCAATGCCGATTCGGAGTACAATGCTATCATTGGGAGGCCATTGCTTTATCATATAAAAGCAGCCGTCTCAATATATCATTTTTGTATAAAATTCCCAACATCTGATGGCGAGGCTATACATAAAGGGAATCAAAGGGAGTCACGAGAATTCTCTCTCAAACTCCGACCGGTAGAGATTAACGTGGCGGAACGAGGACAAACTAGTGGAACCACACAAGGCGATCCCATGCCCAAGGAGGAGTCCGAGCAGAAAGTGGTGATCGTTCAGGAGAGTAACCCAGGTCGTCGACCTGGGAAGGGGCCGATGATGGAAGAAGGCAAGCCGGCAATCGAGAACGAGACGGCCACTGAAGATGAATTGCCCCTGCAGATCAAAGAGGGGCAGAGCAAGAAAAGAAAATGGGCGGAACCAGTAGAACAGATTGATACAATCAATGTTGGAAGGCCAAGCGAGGGGCGCCAATTGCGTATTGGTCATGATCTCCCAGAACCATATCGAACCGAGATGATTGAGTTTTTGGAAAATAATCTTGATGTCTTCGCATGGACTCATGCAGACATGCCCGGAATTGACCCTAAGTATGCATGCCACTGCCTCAATATTGATTTAACGTTCCGCCTGGTTGTCTAGAAAAGGTGTAAGCTCGGCCCTGACAGACAAGCAGCGCTCGAGGCCGAGGTAAACAAGTTGATAGACAATCAATTCATCCGGGAAGCCCTCTATCCCCGATGGGTTGCCAATCCTGTTTTGGTAAAGAAGAGCAATGGCGATGGCGCACGTGGCGTGGATTTTCCTGATTTGAATAAGGCATGCCCTAAGGATAGTTATCCATTGCCAAATATTGATTATATGGTGGATGCCACCGCGGGACATGAACTGATGAGCTTCATGGATGCATACTCGGGTTACAATCAAATACGAATGCACCCAGAAGACGAAGAAAATACATCATTCTTCACTGCGGCGCGGAAACTCCGTCCATATTTTCTAGAGCACAAGGTTATAGTTTTGACAAACTATCCACTGAAACAAGTACTACACCGACCGATACGCCCGGTCGGATGATCAAGTAGGCCGTCGAACTCGGTCAGTTTGATATTATATACGAACCACGCACCGCAATAAAAGGAGGCTTTAGCCGACTTTGTGGCGAATTCACACCTTCCCTACGATTAGAAGTTATGGAAGACCAAGAATGGAAATTGTTCGTTGACGGCTCTTCCACCGCAGTCGGCGGCGGAATCGTGATAATCGATCCAAATGAAAAGTGCTACTACTCGGCCGCACGATTTGGTTCCCGCAACGAACAACGAAGCGAATACGAGGCACTTCGGCGGAGGCTTAGAGATGGCGACTTCTATGGGCCTAAAACAACTATTGGTACACAAAGTGATTCTCGGTGGTCGTTCATCAAATCAACGGCGAAAAGTCTACGAAGCAAAAGAGCAAAAAATTGCACAATATTTGGATTTGGTCAAGAAGAGATTATCACACTTTAAGACAAAAAGTCTTACATGTGCCCGAGCCGAGAACATGCAAGCGGATGCCTTAGCTCGGCTCGGTTCGATCGAGGGGCGGATGTCACTGTCACACAACTATCTGCCCGTCACTTGGCGCAAAGAAAATATATACAAGCAAAACCGTCGAATGCACTGGATGACCCCAATCGTTCAAAGTATTTAGAGAAAGGAGTTCAACACGAAAACAAAGGCTGAAGCGTTGAACACTACGAACCCAAGCGGCTCGGTTTACACTAGTAGATGGCATCTATACAAAGCGAGGATACTCCGTCCCACTCCTCTGTTGCCTTTCCGGGACGGATCAGATTATGCACTTGAGAGGTTCATGAGGAATATCGGGGAACCACGGGGGCTAGGCGTTGGCCTATAAATTAATACGGCAAGGGTACTCTGGCCATCCCTAAGAAAGGATGCAACCGGCCTCGTCAAAAGATGCGAGAGATGCAAAGGTTTGCGCCCTTGCAGTCGGATATCATCCGAGCAACTTACCTCCGTATTTAGCCCATGGCGTTTGCCAAGTGGGGAATAGACCTCATCGGACCACTCCCCACTGGCAAAGGGGGCGTCAAATATGCCATTGTGGCGGTGGATTATTTCACAAAATGGGCCGAGGCGGAGCCTCTGGCAAAAATAGATGAGGAAAAGATTGTGAGCTTTGTATGGAAATCCATTATCTGTAGGTTCGGGATACCACATTCGATTGTTACAGACAATGGGAAACAATTCGATAACCGAAGGTTTCGAAATTTTTGTGAAGGTTTCCACATCAAAAACTATTTCTCAACTCCATACCATCCCCAGTCGAACGGACAAGTTGAGGCCGTTAATAAAATACTCAAGTATACCTTGAAGGCGAGATTGGAGAGTCTAAAGGTAATTGGCGGGAGGAACTACCCGGTGTACTATGGTCATACTGTAACGACACATCGAGCGGCCACTGGAGAAACACCTTTTTCTTTAGCTTATGGAGCTGAGGCGGTGATTCCTGTTGAGATTGGAGCACATCGAGCGGCCACTGGAGAAACACCTTTTTCTTTAGCTTATGGAGCTGAGGCGGTGATTCTGTTGAGATTGGAGCCCTACCCTTAAGTGCAAATTTTTTCAAGCGTAATGAGGCGCGCTCGAGCCGAGCTAGACCTTTCGAAGAAAAAGGTGCGATCTTTGAGATGAAAACACACTGAGTGTATAAACAAAGGAATGAAAGGTACTACAATTCGAAAGTAAAGGAAAGAAGATTTGGTCGGCGATCTTGTGTTGAAAAAGATAACAGGCGTTATTGACCCCATTGAAGCCAACCGAGAGGGCCCATTTTGGTCACCACGTCTTATCGGTGGGGCGTACCAGCTAGAATATTTGAGTGGCGAAAAATTTATGCATCCATGGAATGTAGCATACCTGAAACAGTATTATCAATAAAGATCTCGGTATATGATCCAGATAGGATTCCAAGGAATTATCCTTTCATCTGATATTTCGTGAGCTCTCTAAAGGGAAATGAAGTTTTTACTCACCTCGTCTATGTGCCGAGGACAGTAAAAATTGCCTCGGCTTAAGCTGAAGGCCGAAATATCATATCAGGTACGTCCTTTGCACGATGAAAAAAGGGCAACACGCCCACAAGACGGATCTATCCTTACAAAATAAAGACTCGGTTACGCACCGAGCACAATACCAAGACTTGGTTACGCACCGAGCACAAAATAAAGACTTGGTTACGCACCGAGCACAAAATAAAGACTCGGTTATGCACCAAGCACAATACCAAGACTTGGTTACGCACCGAGCACAAAATAAAGACTTGGTTACGCACCCAGCACAAAATAAAGACTCGATTACGCACCGAGCACAATACCAAGACTTGGTTACGCACCGAGCACAAAATAAAGACTTGGTCACGCACCGAGCACAAAATAAAGACTCGGTTACGCACCGAGCACAATACCAAGACTTGGTTACGCACCGAGCACAGATTGAAGACTTGGTTACGCACCAAGCGCAAATCAAAGATTCGATGTACACACTAGTCGCAAAATGAAAACTTGGTTTATACACCAAGTACCAAAAACAAAATAAAGAGCAGGTTCATATACCTAGTACGAGAATCAATTAAAGCACTGGGAATCGAGCCCCGTACTTGGGAATATAAAAGGAAAAAGTAGACAGGCAACAATCTTACAAAAAGGAAAAGAGCCAAGCATATGCAAAAAGCTTGAAACACATACACAGGTGAGGGAAATAACAGTTCATTTCTACTTCAAAAGTATTTACATAAGAGAGGCCGGAGCCCAGTACAATTTAGGGACGAAGCCAAATTACCTATCTATGAGTACATATGAAAGCATGTAAACGAAAAGAGACAAACGTCAAGACTGAGCAGGGGGCGGAATTTCGACGGCACCGCTAGAGGTGACTTCTTCCACGTCCGGAGGAGGAGAGCCCTGAGCATTAGGAGCCTCGGCAAAGTTCGGCCGAAGGGCATCGAGATCAGCCTCCAGGAGGGCCAGATCTTCCTCAAGCTGAGCAACAGTATGCCCACCCTTAACCAAATCGAGAATTTCTCTGAGGCTGGTCGCGTGGCCACTGGTTAACATAAATGCATACTCCTCAGAGTCCTTGTAAACTTCAACAGCCTGTGTGCGAGCCGCCTCAATTTGCCGGTGAGTAGTCTCTTCGGCCTCTCTGCGCACATCGGCTAGACGCCTCTCCATTTCCTCGGCCCGGGCAGCGGCAGCACGTTCCAACTCGGCAACCTTAGCCCTAAGCTCCTCTTCTACCCTACGGGCCTGATCTCGCTCCGCCTCGGCCCTCGCTGCAGTTTCTTTCTCAGAGTTGGCCCGAGCCGTAGCCTCATCAGCTTGGGTCTTTAGTGATTCTTGTACCCCTTGAAGGGTAGCATAGGCCTCCTGCAGGTCCCCGTGCCGCCTTTCCAGGTCGGCATATTTTTTCTCTAGCTCGCGAGTTCCCCCAACCGCATGCCATAAGAGCCCAATCATCCGCCCAGACATCGCCGTGGCGTACTGAATTTGTTCTTCGAAGCCAGTCTCCGAGCAGAATTGCTCAATGCCTTTTGTCCAGGCACGAGCTGGGACACTCATCGCGGCCCGACCTGCCTTCGGTAAAACTCTCGATTGCTCCTCTGTCGGCGTGGCACATCGAACGAATTCTACAAACCATCGAGGGCGTAGTCCAATCATTCCCTCGCAATATTCATCCCTCACTTGACTTGGAGGGATGAAGTGACCTTCCCTGCCGAGGTCATCCAAGAAAGTTCGCGGACCTCCCTCTTCTGGGGGCTGTTCAGGATGTTCCGGCGCCGTTCGACCAACCCCTTCAGTCTGATCAGGCTCCTCTATCACAATACCTCCTCTTCTCCTTTGAAGAGGAGGCTCCACTTCCTCCGGCACTCCATCACGGGGCGTTTACCAGCCCAGGATATCGCTCTCCGAGCCGCCTCCACATCTACGGTGGGGGTGACCGCGATCGCCGAGTTCGCCGAGCGGCCGTGTTCTCTCACCTGCGAAGGCGTGCACGCAAATCAAGCCGCGCCCTACAAAAACAACCACCGTTAATAGGTCAAAAGAAAACGAAACAACATTTCAAAAGGAAGCATAAAAATACAATGTTTACCTCGGCGCGGCCACTCGCTCGCGGCTCGGAGTCTGCGCTGCCGACGGGTGGGGATGATCGCCCACCGGACTAACGTCGCGGGAGACGGCGCGGCTCGCTCTCTCTCCGGGCATTTTGCTCCCTGGAGAATGGGGCCGCACTTCTTCATTGCAGGGAGGGTTTCGTTTGAGGCTCTCTCTCAACTAGGGATGTCACGGGCGGGGCGGGGCGGAGAGCCATCCCCATCCCGTCCCCGCGACCGCGGGGAATCCCGTCCCGTCCCGTGAGACAAACGGGAAAAAATTCCCCATCCCGTCCTCCGGGGATCTCCCTTGGGGATTTCCGATCCCGTTTCAATTTATTTTTTGGAAAAAAATAATATTTTTAAAAAATAACCATTTTTAAATATTTAAAATATATAAATTATATAAAATAACTAATAAAACACTAATTAATAAAATAAATTAAAGATTATTGTCATTTTATTATATTTAATGTGTATATATTTATAATATATTATATATATTTAAAATATTATATTATATATAATATTCGGTTCCCCGCGGGGCGCGGAGTATGATCCCCGTCCCCGCCCCGTCCCCGCCAACGGGGGGAAAAAATTCCCCGTCCCCGTCCCCACGGGGGAAAATTTCGGGGAATCCCCGCCCCGTTCAGGGCGGATCCCCGCGGGGAACGGGGATTCCCGCCCCATTGCCATCTCTACTCTCAACCTCCACCTCCCGCTCGGCCACCTCGCCCCGAGCCGCCCCTCGGCCTCGGGGTCGGCAGAGAGCAGCCTCAAGCACCTGACCAAGTTAGCCTCGGTAGCCAACCTCTCAATCCGCCTATCCATGATGCCCCGAGCCTGGATGTTTTCCGCCTTCGAATAAAGGTGGCCGACAGAGGCCCTTTGACGCCTTGGTTCCCTATAAAGGTGAAAATAAAAGACAATTACAAAAGGAAACGATGAAATGAAAAAGCGAGAGAAAGGAAAAAGATAAGACTTACGGTAACCAAAAACAAAATTTGATGGGGATGAAGAAACGATCTCCTTTCTCCATCTCCCACGCGAGCTTGCCACTCGCCGCTCACGTGAGCCATTTATCCTTCCACACCTTCAGAGAAGAAGGGAGACCTTCCACCAAGCCATCCGGATACCCCAATCGGGTTTGTACATAATACCACCCGGACGGTGCCCCGAGATGAAGGAGTCGCTCGCCATACAAAGAGCTCGTTCATCTCCTTAAATTTGGGGGCGAGGATATTTTCCAGGTGAAACATCACCGGGAGGCCGATGATCTCGCCCCAAGAAATAGGGTGCACACTGGGTCGGATGCATGCCCCACTTGCAAAACCACCGCGTAAGGAAAGGCGGTGGAAATCTCAAACCGTATAGAAGGGTGGCGGCAAATACTGAGCCATGCAACCATTTGGTGGGTCTTGGGAACTTCGTGCCGTCGGTACCCAAAAATCGATGCCACTTGGAATATGGTACCTCCGTCGGAACTCTTCCACCTCCCGAATCATCAACATGCTCGGGATATCGTTTATGTCACTCGGCGTCCACCGAGGCTCGACACGAAGACGAGGGCCTCCTCCCTGCCGGTCGTCGCCATTACGGTGGCCTATGGGCCCTAGTGGCCTCTCTGGCCTCGAATCACCGGATGGTTCATCTACCCGCTCCACGTTATCACGCTCCGGCTCCGATGGGTCTATATTTTCTTCTTCTGGCTGGTACTGTCTAAAATCAACACTTGGCGATTCTTCACCGGAACTCTCTTGTACCAGTCCGGGCTGATACACCGTTCCTTCTCTAAAAACTGTCACTGGCGTCGGATCGAAAATAGTATGCGTCCGCTCTAAAGACATTCCACCTCGTGAAGAATCCGGAGAAGATATCTGAATAATGCTCGGGCTGTGAGACGGAGATCGCCGTGCTGGTGAGAAATAAACAGAAGGTTCAGAGGGAGGATCTTCAATTTCAACCTCTACACTATAACTACGACTCCTACTATCCTCAAAAGAAGACATTTATAGGTAAAGGGAGAGTATTTCGAAAAAATACCTAAGTTCGAAGTCTCTGAACTTGGGAAGCCGACCCAAAATTTCTGCTCGGTTTTAGTTACTTTAGCTCAAAGGTTAATGGTTGCGAAAGTGAATAACGGAGGGAAACAGAGGTATTTATAGATGGGGTTCCTCGATAAACGAGACGTTTATTCGCAAAGACGCACCTTTTAAAAACTCAAAAGCCATCAAACATGTCAGAAAACGTCACGTCCCCACGCCCGCTGACAGAACTGACGTACCTTTTCGGTTCCTGCGCAAGATTGGTCCAACCACAAGATGCCACGTGTCTGTCATTATGGCAACCCAATTAATGGCCGTTTCAGGCATTAATCACTACGCGACAGATGCCACGTGTCTGTCATTATGGCGAACACTTGCAGAGCCTTCAAAATGTTTTTGCCGTGCATCCCATGCTTCTTTTACTTCAGAATAGTTGGAGATAATTTTGAAATCATGTCCGCCGCTCTAAAAATACCATTGAGAGCTTTAGAATTCAAGTTCCCCAGTTGGACTTCTTTGTTGGTCCAACTTATTTCTCCTTTTGTTTATGAAGTCACCATCAATATCCATGATCTTTGGAGGAGTCCATACAGTCAAAATAGTATGCCAAGCTTTCTCATCAATCAATTTGATGAACGCACGCATCATTATCTCCCAAGTTGTGCGATTTGTATCATCAAGTATAGGGGGATGAAACACAGCAACTCCTTGAACATCCATCGCTTGCTCAAACACATGATCAACAATTAGGGAAATCAAGAGTTGGCTCTACATGCCAATTGAAAGTTTTATAGGTCCATATGTTCAAGGATAAAACACACAGAATAAAGACTGACACTTATACCATCTCGCAACGGATCAATAATAAGTTAGATATAAAATTTTGTTTGCAAGTAAAATATACTTGCAAACGTAAAGCTCATATCTGAGAAGATGTGTGATGTTCATTCAAAACGTATAAATATAAACTATTCAGATATTTATCAAAACAAAGATGGACGAAAAATCAAAATAAAGACTCTCAATCCTCAAAGATGTTATACTGAATAGCAACAACACTTCGGATAACACTTTGATCTATGTAACACTTCGATCTTTGTTTCTTCTCTCTAAAATCTCGACTCTCTGAATCTCTCGTGTATTCTCTCAAGGATGATAATTCTGTGTGGTAGAAATTGTGAGGTACGACTTGTCTTTATAGAGGCATGTTCCAAGTTTCCATGTCCCTGCACAGATGGAAAGAGAGATATACAAGAACAATGATTCATATGTCATATAAGGTGATGACACCCGAGCCGAGCTGGAAGAAATTAATCCACGTCATCAGTCCAACGCACATCCAAGTAGGCAACCTGCGGGTGACGTCAGCAATGGTGCGCGACGACACGTCACGAATTAGGCTCGCCCACTACCGAGCCCAACCACAACACGGCCGCCGAGCCCCGAGCCCCGAGCCCTGAGCCCAAATTTCGACGGGAAACGCATGCGCGACAAACTCATAAAAATAATCACACGCCCATACTTAACGCTTTATTGGTATCAGAAACTGCCACATGTCAGAGAATTATAAAGAGAAGTCGACAAGTGACAAGTTTTGACTGACATGCACAGTTAGAGAGGGACATGTGTCTTTCTTTAATTATTTTACTAATTAATGACTAGTTAGTGCAAAGATGACTATTGTAAACCCACTTACTGGAAGGAGTATAAAAAGTCTGATAGAGAGAAAACTTAAAAAAAAAAAAGAGGGAGAACAATTGTAAGAAAGACTGACCCCAATAATCCGGCTCGGCATTATGCAAAAAAGGCAGAATTAGCCATAAATAAACACACGTTACGCACGCTTATATTTCCACGTGTTAAGTCTTTTACATATTTTTGTTTGTTGACCAAAACGCACGTCAACATAAGGTATGACTCTAGAATCATTTTTTATCAATATGACCTAAAATAATCAATAATAAAATCTTTCCATATCCAAATATTTCTTGTGAATCAAGTTACACCGGAATCCTTTTTAACAACAAACTTTACTTTTTTCATAAATCCTATCACATGCAAGTAACCAAGAAAGATAAATCACTTTAATTAAAAATATTATTTTCAAAAATAGAAAAAATTAATAGACGTGTGAAAATACAAGATTTAGCAGCAATAAATAAGGATGAAGATAAGTCTAGACAAAAATATGTCTTGAATAATTCGTAGTGGGCATTCACGAGGTCCTTTCTTTGAGAAGGGACTTGACTTGAGATGGCATCAAACATCACTGGGAATGATAAGTAAGGGCTCTGGGGAATCCTCCTCTAAATTTAGAAACTTTGACTTTGTGAGCAGATTAGAAATGCAAAATAACATATACTTCAAAATTCAAACATACTAAAACATCAAAGACCATCAACTAACAACATAGCTTGTTAACCGTGGTTCATTTAAGAAAGATAAACTATATGCAAGCTTCAAAGCAACATTTTCCACGTACACTTCAGTTTTTAGTCATTCTAACAAGACAGACTGATTTTAAAACTTCAAGTAAAGTTCAAAAGTCCCAAAACACGATAATGCAAAAATAAAGCAAACTACAATCCAAAATTATCACCACTAAGCCACTCAACACCATAATCAAATGATTTTAACTTCTATAGATAAAGCAACTTCTATTGATTTATGAAGGGGCGGCAATATAAGCTGTTATAACAATATCCAAATTCCACATTAAGAAATAGCATGAACTAAACTTTTATGGGCATTATGATGAAGAACAGAACTCCCATGTCCAATACATATCCTAAATAATTGTATAATCTCAGTATAAAGAAAAATGAGGAGTCTCTTAGTCAAAGGTAAAGTTGAGATTGTTCACACTAGTTGGCATAAAAAACTATTGCGAGAGAGTGCCAAAATAAATGGCACCGGCATAGCGGAAATAGGAAAATATTTTCCTACATAGTTGGATTAAAAATGAGAACAAAACAATAATACTAAAATATAATGCAAGACGATAAAATAATATACAAGAGTTTTTACATGGAAAATCCGAATTAGGAAAAACCAAAGGATCGTAATCCGGATAAATCCTCCACTAAATATAATAAGCTTACAAAATTTCTCCACTTTCTTCAATCAAAACACACACTTATAGAAAGCTATGTACTCTATTTTCTCTCTTTCTCAACAATTACTATTGCTTTTCACTCTTTCTTGGTACATTTTGTTTTCTTCCGAGTGAGTCTATTTACAGGCATAAATGCCCTCTCACTTTCATCTTGCAGGTTGATTTTCTTTTCAACATTTGTGGGAAAATTATATGAGCCAAAGCCAAATTTGTCAAATGTGCCAGCCAACTACCTCCACAAAGGATGGACTTTTCAACGATTCTCCCCCTCCACCCAATGTGGAAAATCAATCAAACATGATTTGTTTCTTTAAGTTTCAAACTTATCCCTCGGTAAAGACTTTGTCAGCATATCTACACCATTTTCATCAATATGAACTTTATAAAGTTACATCAACATTTCATCAAGCACATCTTGAATCCGATGGTATCTTGTGTTTTGACCTTGAGTGAAATGAAGAATATTTCTTACTCGAGTGGCCCGTGCTCTGACCGTCACAGTAGAGCGTGTACTTTTCCTGCTTCAAGTCTAATTCTTGCTGAAACTTCTTCAACCAGGACCTCTCCTTGAATGCTTCTGTCACGGCAATATAATTTGCTTCAGTTTTGTATAATGGCATCCATTTTTGAAGTTTCAATTTTCAAGATATATCTCCTCCTACAATCTCATCAGGTATTCGAATGTGGATTTCCTGGAATCAACATCACCGCCATGTCTACATATGTGAATCTGTCTAACAAAGTTTGGTCATCACCAAATTTTAGACAATATTTATAAGTACCTCAATATCCATTTCACCGCAGACCAGTGATGTTTCCGTGGGTTAGAGAGAAAATGACTAACAACGTCAACTGCATTAGCAATATCAGGTCTAGTACATAACATAACATACATCAAATTGCCAATTGCAGAAGCATATGTTACCTTTTGCTTTTCTGTTGTATCTTCCTCACTTGTGACACATTGCGTCGCATTGAACTTGAATTACCCGCAAGTGGAGTATTGACTGATTTTAACTTGTTCATGTTTAATCTCTCAAGAACTTTCTATATGTACTTTTCTTGAGATAGCCAGAGCTTCTTCCTTGCCCTGTCTCTTGAGATTTTCATCCCAAAGATTTACTTAGCAGGTCCCAAGTCTTTCATTGCAAAAGACTTGCCAAGTTCTTTCTTGAGCTTCTAATTCTTGCTGGCATAATGACCCACAATCAGCATGTCATCGACATACAATAATAATATGATAAAATCATTATCACTAATTTTCTTAAAGAATACACAGTGATCAGAGTTGGTCCTGCTGTAGTCATGGTCGGTCATGAAAGAGTCAAACTTCGTGTACCATTGTCTGGGAGCTTGTTTTAAGTCGTATAAGCTCTTATTCAACCTGCATATCAAGTTCTTCTTACCTTTGACTTTGAATCCTTCCGGTTGCTCCAAGTAGATTTCTTCGTTCATATCTCCATGAAGAAATTCAGTTTTCACATCAAGTTATTTGATCTCCAAGTCCAAGTTGGCAGCTAGTCCAAGAACAATTCTGATTGAGGACATCTTCACCATTGGTGAGAAAACTTCTCTGAAATCAACATCCTTCTTCTGATTGAAATCCTCCACAACCAGCCTAGCTTTATTGTGAGTTCCCGGATTTTTTGTACCGTAGACGACACAATCACGGATATTTTTCCGGTATAATATTTAATTTATGTTATTACATATTTTATTACCTAACAATATGATATTACTATTTGATTTATGTTATTAATTTATACTTCAAATTCAATTACTATTATCTATTTTCATCTTGGTTTAGTAAAAAGATATTATTTAAAAATCTATTCTTTAGTATTCGAAAAATAAAACTCTTGTCGTCATTTCTTAAATGATGGTGATACTTATGTTTAGTCATTTTCGTCAAGCTACTATTACACAACAAATCAAAGCGATTTCTATTTGATAAACTTAATGTTATTGTGCAAAACTACTATTTTTTTATTTAAACAAACTACTCAATTTTTAATATTTCGAAATAAAAATACAATTGAAAATATTCTATATGATAAACTCAATTGGTTTATCAAACTTGAATTACAAAATTTTATAATTCTTAGCATATTATAGTAGTGCTTGAAACTATTTCAAGAAATACGATTTTGTTTTACGAACAAATATTTTCATCTTTATGATGTTTGAAAAATATCTACTACTAAATTAGTATTTTAAAAATACAATACCTTTGTCTTGGAAACTCATTTAGTAAAAACTTTATATTTTCAAAAGAATAGTACTTTAGATTTATTCTATAAAAATCTAATTTTTTTAATTGAAAATAACAAAGTCTCATTTTTTTATTTTGTTTAATTACTTACTACTTGATTTAACTAGTAGATACATCATTTATAATTAGAATCATTTATGTTATGGTGTATGTTAATAACATCTATTTTCACTTCTTTAACGATTGTCGATTTCTTTCAACTTTTAATGTGTTACATTGACCAGTTGGATTTCTTTTTTTAACGACTAGCTATTAGTTTTGTTGTAGTAAAAGATTCGTTTATATATTTTGTAATTCTCAAAATTGATATTTATATATTCAAAATAATTTTATAATTTAATTAATTGCTTGATTGATATTTTTGACTTATACTATTGATTTTAATTTTATTTAGTACCTTAGATGATAAGTGATGATACGACACTTGGGAACTATTAGACACCTTATAACTTAGATGATTTATTACATAAGTGATATATTTAGCTTATATAATAAGGAAGTTGGCTTATAAGATAAGTGATTAAAAAGTTATAAGTGATTATGAGATTTATAAATGGAATTTTGGACATAATTGGTACTAACTATCACCAACCAACTTGAGACAAAAACAAAAAGAAGAAAAATGAGAATTTGGAGGGGATGGGTCGTCCATCATGTGGTAAGAATCAAGATGACTTTTAAAAATTAGAACACCCATCAATTCTTGTAGTTTATTCCCCACTTCACCAATCATCCTATTTTATTCACCTCATTTCCCCACCTTCTTATTCTTTTAACCCATTCAAACCCATTAACCAAACACTAATGTTCTTCTTTATTTATTTTTTTCTTAGCCCTATCATTTTTATTCACTTGTGACTCCCATACAAGAACACAAAATACCCAACACAAAAAAAAAAAAACAAAATCAAAGGGGAAATTGTTACAATTTTCGGCCATATAGGACATTAGTGAGGATCAAATTCATTTCTTCACCCAACTCTTCTAACATTTTCTATTCTCCAACACTTAGACTAAACACACAAAAATCCCTTCCTTACTTCTCCAATAGGGCCGAAAAACACCAAGACAAAAGGTAAGAATTCTTCGTTCTTTTCATCTTCGTCTCATCTTCTTAAACTCTAAGTCCCTTTCTCCATTTTCTAACTTGGTGAATTTTTCCATCTTGAGGTACTCCTAGAGGTCATTGACTTGAAGAATAGAGAAAGAACAAAACTTGACTCTAGACTTGAAGAAGACACTCAAGACAATACAAATTAAGGTGAGTAGTAGCAATTTGGTAGACACCTTGTTCCTTTCTTCCTTTTCTTGACTTAAAATCTCAAACTCTAACACCAAAATATTGTTTTGGAGTTGCATAGGGACTGACCTATAGAGCTCAAATTTGAGGTTAGAAGGTTGAATAAACAAGATCATTTTTGAAGACTACTTGAGGACATTAAGGTAAGTATTGGTCACTTTTGGTTTTGGTGCACCTATTCCCTTCTGATTTGAAACCTCACCCTTTTAACTATGGAAACATATTTTTGGACTACTAGAGGCTTACTTGGAGAGATTGGAGCCAAGAATTTGGAGACTAAAAGGAAGAACTTTATTTTAGAAGACTAAACTTGAAACTAGAAAAGGTGGGTGGAAAAATCCTTTAGAAAAACTCAAGTATTTTTGTAAAACATTGGCATGTAGTGGTTTGAAGCTTGCATGATGTTATATAAATATGTATTGCATGTGTATTTTAAGTATCTATGTCCAATAATTTCATCAAAGTATGCTTGTTGTTCCAATTTTGCAATAATAGGTGCATGCATGTACAAATTTATGAAATTCTTGATGAATTCTTGAATGATATGTCAATCCATGCCTATGTACTTGGAATTTCATGGTATATTTGCTTTAAATACTGGGAAACTTGAAATATATGAAAAATCAAGCTATTGGACCTTGTATGAAAATTTTGCAAAGTTAGAGGACTAGATTGCAAATTTAAAAACTATAAAAAGGACCTCCGTAAATTTCAAGAAATTGGACTGTATTATATTAAAAATGTTATATGTCAAGATAATAACAAAAGTTTTAGGGTTTTGAGATAATAAAAACCAACTCTTGAAAGCCTAAGGACTCCAATGAAGAATTTCAAAAGCTTAAGGACCAAAAAAGAGATTTTCAAAATTGTTCAGGGACATTTATGTAAAATTCAAAATTTTTAACTTGTTTTAACTGAAAAACTTATATTTTGAGTAAATTCCAAATGTCAAAGTATTTTGAGTAAAGAAAACCATTTTTTGAAATTTTGAGGACTAAAGTGTAAAATTCCAAACTCAAGGACTAAAACGAAATTATCTGGACAGTCTATCTACCTGTAAAAATCACTTAATATTTAGTTTTATAATATTTTGAACCCATGGTTCAAGTTTCATAACAAGCGGGCCTCAAGTAAGCCCTTAAGGGCAAAAATCAAAAATTGGACTAGATATAGAATTTTCAAAAGTTAAAGGACTTAAACTGAGACTTTTTTAAAAATGATTTTGTCCCAATAATCCTCTGTCATAAGTGATATTTTAAAATTATAATTACATGAAAATCCCTTCCGTTTTGTGATATCCAAATATTTTAAGTTCGGGGGCCAATAATGACAATTTTGAAAAAAAAGGGACCAAACTGAAATTTCCTTAAAACTAGACCCCAAACTCTTTCAAAATCTAATTCTTTGGACAATTTGGAGAATTTATAAACCGACCTTACATTTTTTCAAGGTCGATACAAAAACTTATTTGATATCAAACCCAATAAATACTAGTTTTCCAAAACGTGGCTATTTATGAAAAAATCCTTCTATCAAGTACCCAATAAATTATTTTCCATGTTGCAGCCCTGAAATTGACTTAATTAAATATTAAAAGTTTTCTTAAAAATTTCCGGACCTTAACTGACTCCTTACCTGAATCTTATGCATTACGCGTGGCGACTTCCTCGCCTTACAACAATTTGAACTTTCAACGAGGTTGAACTTCCCGCATAATAAACTGAGTCTACCAGATCAATCGAAGCATAGATTATCCTCCTGATAATTAGCTTCATTTAACCTATTTATATCACCAATGATATCGAAATCTCACGTAAATAAACTTAACTTATTTACACCTTGTATTGCTCTTCTATGAATCGTATATTGTATTCGACTACCTTATTGACATGTTATAACTTTGTGAACCTACTGGCTTGAGTCAACATGGTGTGTCGAGCTCACAGTGGGAGTGGACTAGTCGCGTAATGGAACCGGGAAGCTGGTCTGCTATTCCATTTACCGGCCCCATCGTCCTAATCCCACAACTGAAGGACGGAGTGTCCAACAAGCGAAGTGGGTCGTAAAATTGAGGTATAATCATGATTATGACAATCCAGGATTTGTAGTGCCTAGGAGTGACAAGGTGAATTGGGCCTTGTGCCATCTTGCTCGGGGAGTTACAAGGAAGAACGAAGGAATCGCTGTCTGATCCACATGGTTCTGGAGTTACTCGAACCATTTACTTGCTTGGGTTGGTGTTATATTTCGTACGCAACCACTACGTGAATCGATTGGGTTGGCATTACATTCCATATGCAGCCACAACTTGAATCGCTTGGGTTGACACTACATTTCGTATGCAACCACTACTTGATTTTCTTGGGTTAGTGTTACATTACATACGTAACCACCACTTGACTTGCTCGAATACCATTCATGGTGCTTGAATGTTCATGAACTATTTTCAATAAGTTATATACTACTATATTATTTCGGAATATCATGTTGCTTGTGAATCGTGTGTGATGCACGCATCATGAATCATGTATTCTTCACATTACTGATTCTTGCATTGATTTAAGCCATACTTACACACGAACACCCATCCAATGAGAATGTTTGTCTCACCCCCGCCTTTTCAAATCACCAGATGGTGATTGTCCACACATTAAAGACGTGGACGAAGAAGATCAGACTACGGAGTAATCCATATATGTGCCCCATCTCGACTTCTTGAAGATTTCCTTTAATTCTAGCTTGTTGTTGGACTCCTTTTATTTTAAGTATATAATCTAAGGGCGTAGGACCCTTGAAGAAATGTTAAGTTTTATTTGCGTTGTAACGGAAGAACTATTTTGTTACTTTATCATACTATAACTTAAAATTTCCACTGCAATGATAGACTCTGTTTGGGATGCTTTTGTTGAATGATTGACTATTTAGGTACTAATATTGTATAAATCCTTTGTTAGTTTGATTTATTTATTTGGCTTAATAACCAGTTTAAGTTATCGATCACGTCATGGTCCCATTTGGGGCGTGACATTTAAACCTTGGTTGTAAACTTTTCTCTTCAGTCTTCTACCTATACACCCATTTATTTTTCAGAGTACGCTTACCTTTTCGTAGCTTCACTAGGTCATAGGTGTGATTTTCCTACAAAGAGTTCATCTCTTCTTTCAGGCCTCCATCCACATATCCTTCTAATCATGTGATATGACCTCTAAGAAACTATGTGGTTCTACCCCGTCAGTGAGCATTACATACTCATGTGGGCTATATCTAGTAGAAGGTTGTCTTTCTCTTGTGGACCTTCTAACCTATTCTTCTGATGGTGGAATTGCAAGGACATCACCGGTTGCATCATGGTGTTCCTCTTGCACACCTCCCCTGTGATTCTGATTTATAGGAAAAGAAATTGTAGCTATGTCATCAGGAACATATGCGTTTGATTCAAATTTTCTCAATTTTTTTGGTGATACGTTAAAATATATGTGCATTTAGATGCTTGTTTTGACGCATATTCGATGCATTTATATGTATATTTTGGTGCGTTTTAGTTGGTTTGTTGGGTGTGATACTGCGTGTTCTTGTATTTTTGCAAAAAAAGAGCTTAATACACGTCCGTGTATGTTGTTTAGGCCAAAAACATATAGCAAAACCAAAAAAATGACCGGACCGTGTAATATCGGTCGTGTATTTTGTTTCCAAATTTTGTCGGGACTCTACCAGTGATCTCTCAAAGTATCTATAAAAGGACGACCAAGCCCTGCATTCAACACATGATTTTACACTTGGAAACACACAATTTTACATACTTCTGAGAGAGAAACACAATTCAATGAAGAACGCCACAAGATCTTTTGTCTCTACGAAAGAACAAGGATTCAATACTTTGAAGAAGGATCCATCCTAACAAGAAGGGTTCTATCCTCTGAGTTTTGATCTCTTATTTGTACTTAAATCGATGTCAAACTAATTGATTTCAAGTTTTTCTATGAATTTGTTGTCAAATATGTTAGGCTAAACTTTCTGATCATAGGGCATAATCAAAACTTTTGATTCATGTTAATTATAATTTGATTGTTTTTCTTAATTGGTTTCTTATGTTCTATTTATGAATTCGAGTGCTTGTCTCATGTACATTATCTGATCAATAATTTGCATGCCATATTTATTAGTTCATAATTTTGGAGATAAGTTCTAACTTACGAAAAATGAGTTCATAACATAGACGTGAATTGAGTCGGAGACCTATAAATGTTATTGGAGTACTTCAATTCTAAGATCTTTTGGGAGTTAATACTAATTGCTGAGTATGGATACTAGCAATTGGTATTAATCAACTGTTTATGCGTCACTCAGTAAACTACTTTAGGAATTGAACCCATAGATACACAAATGCTGGTTTTGATGAAACATTAATTGGAAATAATATTGTAGAAGCATGTTGAGATTATGTTACTAGGGTTGCTTTTGCATTTGCTAAAAACTTGTGGAGTTCGGGTCTTTAACAAATTTAGATATTTTATTTTATAATTTAATATTAGTTAAGATAAACAAACTTTTGATTTTCGACCGCTTCAATAAAATTGAAATACGATAATTTCTATACTCTAAGTGTTTCATATTCAATCCATGAGGAATACGACCTTGCTCGTTGCTATCTGCTAGCTACACTATACACTTGTGGTTTAGATGAAAGATTTTCACGATAATTTGGCATCTTCAAATGTCTGATCTTCAAGGAATACAACATCCTGCTTCTGGTATCTTTCTTCTTGACTGGATCCCATAAACTGTAGCTGAATTTTTCATGGCTATAACCCAAGAATATGCATGGCTTGGTTTTGTCAACAAACTTTGATTGTTCGTCATTTTGGAATGTGCACGAATGCTCTGCAGCTAAACACGCTTGAGTGTTTGTAGGAAACATTTTACCCAGTCCAAACTCTATATGGAATGTCACCTCCTAGAGGAGATGATGGAGAAAGGTTGATTAGTTCAACTGCAGTTCTCATTTCTTTCATCCCAAAAGGATTTAGAAAGATTGGAATGTGACAACATACAGTTGACTCATTCACAAATTGTCATGTTCATCCTTTCTGCTACACCATTGGAACATTTTTCTCAAGTTTGATTTCATGATCCCTACAATGTTGCTCAAATGGATCCTTGTATTCATCATTGTTGTCTGCATGAATGCACCATTTGATTTTTTCCGTTTCCTTTCAACACTTGCGTGGAAATTCTTAAAGATTCCCTTATCACTAAAATCTTTTAGTCTAAACCCCAAGTGTACAGTGTAATTTATAGATAGCAAGGAGCAATGTCGTATTCCTCAGGAATTGATACGAAGCATATAAAGTATAGTAAATTTGGTACTCCAATTTCATTGAAGCTATCAAGAACACGAATTTTATTTAATAGATCCTAAAATTATTAAAATAAAATTTCTATGTACTATAGATCACCAAACTTTACAAGAATCAAACAATCACGAAAAACAATCCTAGGACAATGATCTTAACATGCTTCATAAATATTATTTCCAATTAACGTTTCATCAAAATCAGCTTTCGTGTATTATGGGTTTAGTTCCTAAGGTAGTCTATTCCATCTCCCGAAGCAAGCAGACGATAGATTAATAAGAATTGAAGTAAACCCCCATAAACATTATAAGCCCCACGACTCTATATCCGTTTATGTTGTGAATTTGTTTTTCAATAGTTAGATCTCATCTTCCGAATTATGAACTAACAAATTAAATATGCAAATTATTGGCTAGATAATCTACAAGAAATAAGCACATGAGTTCGTAAAAAGAACACAAGCAATCAATTAATAAGAAACAATCAAATTAGAATTAACATGAATCCACTATTTGAATTATGTCCTAGAATCATGAGATTTAGCCTAACATACTTGTTTGCAAATTCATAGACAAATCTGAAAATAAATAGTTAAACATGGAACTAAGCACAAAACAAAAGCCCTAGACTATGATGATGAAACCCTTTCGAGTAGATGGATGCGTCTTCACAATCTTGAACCTTCGTGCCTTCGTGATTGGTAGAAATCTTGTGTTATTCCTCGTTGTGTTGTTTCTTTTCTCTATTTGATGTGTATTTTCTATCCTAAGTATGTTATACCAGATTTTAGAGTTAAGTCCTCCTTTTATAGTTGCCTTGTGACATCCCTTGTAGAGTCCCGACGTACTTAAGAAACAAATTATGTCGGAGGAACGAATCGCACGACCGTGTGCAAATCACACTGTCAGCCCATGTAAATTGTTTCAGTCTCTGTTTTGGCTCGATACAAAACCCACGGCCGTATGAAATCACATGGGTGGAGCATGTGAATGGTCTCTGAAAATTTGTCTCGACCAAACAGGTGTGGCAACAGATTTAGAGATGGCTCCGAATTACAAGAGGTATGACAACACTTAAAAGTGCCTTAAAGTTCTTGAAAAATGAAGCTCGAGGGACATCTTGGCAATCTCGTGCCAAGAAAAGTGCACTTGCATGCACTGTGTACCATATCTGGACAGCAAGGAATCAATGTCTTTTCGAAGGGACGATTGTCACTACCGACAGCATTACACGACAAATCAAAACATATGTGTACATGATCATGTTTACCTTGTACCCCCATGTCTTGGTTCAATTTGAACATCTTGCTTTGGGACATTAGATGTGCTTGCATATTTTCGTTTTATGCTTGTAATTTGACACTTTTTGATTTAGCCATGGGCTGAACTCATCTTGTTGGGATGTTATGTCCCTTTATGTTGTTGTCTTCTGGGTATGCTCAGAATATTTTGTACATTTTGCCGATGATATATATTTATTTTTCATCCAAAAAAACAACCTTTTTACATCAGTTCTGGGGCACATTCTACATCGTTTTTCAAACCGATGTAGAATCTAGCGTAGTAGAATAGGGGGCCTTTTTACATCGGACACAAAACCGATATAGAAATTTTTTTACATCGGTTACAATACAACCGATGTAAAAAATGGACCTTTTACATCCATTATAAATATAACCGATGTAAATCATGGACTATTTACATAGGTTACTAAGACAACCGATGTAAAAATTGAACCATTTGCATTGGTTACTAAGACAACCGATGTGAACATCGGTTACTGAGATAACCAATGTAAATGAACCATATTTTACATCAGTTAATACAATAACCGATGTAAATGGCCCATATTTTACATCGGTTTGTTTCAACAATGTAGTATTCAAAGAAAGAAATGCCACCATTATTCAACTCAATTCAAACCCAGTTTCAGTCAAGTCAAACCAATTCATTCATTACAAGCAAAAATAAAGCAAATGCCTTTCAATTTTTTGAAATCCTTTCTTTATTCATTTATCCAAGGGTTTTATCTCTAGTTAGAAGAACAAAGATTTATTGCAGTCAGATTGTTTAGCATCTTCATGAAAATAGCACTTTTTTATCATAAACTAATTGGCAGACACTTACTCTCTATCATATTGTCAAAACATAAAAAAATAAAATCTCCTTCTTTTTCCAAAACATAGTTTCAGTTTACCACAAAACAACAGCAACGAAACAGCGAAGTCCAATTAATCATCATGTAATTTATAAATAACCCATCAATCCTCCATAATTCATCATTAGACACTCACCACAAAAATAGGAAAAGAAACACACAATAAAAAAATAGCAATGCAGGGGTTATACGGCCTCAAATAGGAAAAGAAACACAATCAGCCTAAACTATTTTTTAATGTGAAAATTCAAATGTAAGGCTTTGCCTAAGATGAACTACATTCACATACTTGAGCCACTTTGGAGGTTTAGACAAATTTACACCCTGCAAACACATACATGTGAATAACCATTGCAAAGATAGAAGAAGACTATTGTGTAGAGACAATAACATGATAAAACAAAAAGTTATTTACTTTCTCAAAATTAAATAAATGAATAAATATATAAAAATCCTAATTCTCCATTTGGCAGCCTGAACATGCAACCGTATTCTAATAATTGAAAGCTCAGGAAGATGATCATATTCCCTTTAATTACTAGCAGATAGCAAAGCCACCATATTTTTCTTACAATTACAAAATTCAACTTACTTAACATACAGAGCACCATTCCCAACTCTCCAAACTAAAGCTAGAAATTCAGAACTCGTACATGACTTAGGTAGATTGATGGAGCGTCTCCTTCACCACATGATGTAGGTATATTGATGGAGTGTCTCCTTCACAACGTTAATTTGTTGTCACTAACAATGTCAGAGATATTTAACAAGATCATATGCAGACAAATGATGATATGTGTCATTAGCGTTATTTTGTTTGTGTTCTTTCAGTTTCCTGCGAAAAATAAGAATTTATTCAAGACTTGTATACATGTACTCCAAATGAAGGCACTTGAACTAGGAACAAGAGTACACATTCATTGATCAAAATGAATTTTATCCAAATGCAGCAAGAAGTAGCAATATTCTTGAAAATTTATCTCCGCACTGAGTTCTATCTGCCTCAATTGTTTCTCAACATCCCTCTCTGTAGGTCCCAAGGGGTGTGAGTGTAAGGTTTAGAAGGGGGGTTGAATAAACCTTACCAACTTTTCGATTTAGTCCTTTTTAAAACGTTCAGAGTTAATACTTCACAGTTGAGTCCTAGATGGACAACTAAGTTAGTTAATCAGCAGAGTTAGCCACTCATGGACTGATCGAGCCGTTGATAGAATAACTCAGCTGTTTTGACTAGAACTTAACTTGACTGTGATATGTTTTCAGCGGAAGACTTAACACCCTTGAATTTGATTTAAGATGTTTTAATACTTGGTTTTAGCAGCTTTTTGATTATCAATTGGATAGCAAATTTATCAGCAAATATTGAAATAATGTGCAGAAATTAAAGTACTGAAATGTAAATGACACAATAAATTTTTATAGAGGTTTGAAGATGGGGTAATTCTTCTAATCCTCTCTTCTCCAACTCCTGGAGGAATCCACTAAGTATTGATCAGTATACAAAGTGGTAATCAGTCCAGATGCAAGTCTTGATCACACAACTGACTTGATCCTTTGGGACTCGATGCCTGAGATGCCTTGGTCACACAGTGGCTTCTCGTACGACTCCTTCTTCACAGGGCAGTTGCCTTGCTACTATAGCTCACTTGCTCAAGCTTCTTGGATTTGATCACGAAACCCTCCAAAAACTTGAGACTGGTTCGACCTTGAACCTTTCTACAATCCTCCTTGCAATGTACACCCCTTGATTCTTCAAATGTTTCCTCTTCAACTGATTGAAGTCGTCTTTCCTTCACAGGTAAGTGTTGGATTGATTTCCTTCGTAATGTAGGCTTAAGGATTGAACTTGAATGATTTGAGAATAGTTCAGGTTACATATATTGCTTTTCTTGCTCGTATTTGTTTTCTGATTGTCAAGGTCTATATATTTTTTTCTCAAAGTGATTCCTCAGCCTTTTATAGTATTCTTTTAAAAATTTGTCCGTTGAAGAGATAGGTTAATTTTCAAAAGACACTTGTGGTCGTTGGCTTGTCTTGTTGCGAGTTCTTGAAATTGACATTTCCTCGTATGAATGATTCTTGACTTTTGAGTTCGACACAGTGCAAGTGCTTCCCATTGGTTTATTCCTTTTGCACGCTTCGGGTGAGCACTTTAAGAAAGCGCAAGATGGAAGTATTATTTGTTTAAGTAATTCTCTTGACTTTTGTGCGGCGGATCTCTTCGATTGTCTCGACTTGATCGCATTTACTTGACTTCCCAGGTGACTTGAGTCGCTTCCGGTCATTGGATGACTCATCCGTCACTTCATCTTGAGACTTGGCTATCTTGAGTTAACTTGATCGACACTTCACTCACCGCATCTCACCGCTCCTTGATCGAGTTCTTGTCTTCTCTTCTTGCCACACTCACCGCCTCACAATGAGTCTTCCTTTAGTCTCCGATTGTCTTCTTGCATGTTCGGGGCATAGCCGACTTAACTCATTCGGCTCGACCCCCTATCTATTACAATGCAATTTACAACAAAAATGGGGTGCCAACTTTCTATTCTAAGTTTTACATGGCATTCATCAAAATCTAAAAATTAATTTCCCAACAATTTCCCCCTTTTTGATGATGCCAAAACTTAAAACATTCATACAATAATTAAACAAAGAAAGATACGCACGGACAATGTAGAATCACGGAATGTATGCGTAGAATCAATCTTTTATTGATCATAACATTCTTGTTCTTTACACAGCTGTTTACAGAGTGTATCAGAGCTTAAACAGAACTTAATGTAGCACTACAACATAAATAACATTATGTAACACCAATAAAGTGTTACTTAATAGCCAAAAAGTGTTACTATAGACAATAGGTGACACTTTAATAGTGCTACAGTTGCCCGTGTTACCTATTATCTTAGCTAACACTTTTATGACCTATAGTAACATTTTTTATAAGTGTTACATTAAACCCTCAATTGTAACACTATCTAGTAGCACTTTGAAAATGTCACATATAACCCTTGTGTAACACTTTTCATACCAAATGTATCACTGGTATTGTAACACTTTTCAATTTATAGTAGCATATTATATATTAGTTGTATCACTTTAAATCATCTAATGTAGCTCTTTTTAAATAATTTTGTAACACTTTTAAAGTACTATATATATCATTTTTTTTGTCAGACAATTTCCTTTAAAGCATGTATTGTGTGTGTGTGTGTATATATATCCAATCGATAAAATTAACTCAAAAGTAACAATAAAAATATATTAAAAGACATTTTGAATTTTTTAATTGTGTCAATGCAACAAATAGACGACTAAAAACTTCTATGTACAATGAACAAGTTACAAATAACACCCAAGATCTCGAAATCTATAAATATAACATGTTGAAGTAAACACAACTCACGGTGTTGCTCTCTGCTCTCAATTCTCTCTACTTCCTTCAAGGTCATCTTCGTTCAATTCAAAGTCGTCATCATGATTTGCTTCCCCATCTCTATTTTTACCATCCTGAAATATTAATTTACAACACCATAGTCAACCTATAACAATTAACAACAACATTTTTCAGCAAATTCAACATCAAAGATACGGTTACTCTGAGATAATAGCCATCTTCTAAATTACATCAAATAAGCAAGCAATGAAGCAAAAGTTATTTTCAATGTCATGTGAGTATGTTCCACAATAATTGCAACAAAACAGAAATGGATCCAGAACTACTTCTCCATAAACCTCAATTCAAGTTTGTCTAACATCTGAACCGGACAATCCTCTCGTACCCTCTACCACTTGACAGAGAACTGTTTATATCTACAAAATATAGTTTCTTCACCACTCAAATTAGATAGATGGAATATACTGTCATACAAGTTAACCTCATATTTGTTTATTTATGAAATCCCCTGCCAAATATCTTCCACAAGCAACAAGTATTAACTTCAAAATACTCAGCCATGTAAAACATTCTAATGAATTAGTACAAAAAATTGAAATGAGAAAGTATTAAACAACATAACACTTCACTAGATAAGTGATTGTGTTTGAAGCAGTGTATTATCATGCTGAAACGATGTGTTATTAACATAATTCAAGGAGCAAACAAAAATAAAAATCATGAAAAAGATCCAAAACTATTGAAGGAACAATATCAAAATGCTACATCACAGAGAGCAAAAATATATATTATATTTTTGTATATAGAATGGTATCTCATCATCATTCTTTTCCTTATTCAAAACAAAGGGAACATATTTTTTCGGCAAATAAAAGTAGACAATTTAACACATTCACCTACAAAGAATTCAGAATGACTGTGCCAACCAAAATTTCAAATGATTTGAAGTTGGTTGTGTGGAAAAGGCCACCTTATGACTTTTTAAAAATCAATCAAATGGAGCCTTCCAAGATTTTAAAAGTCAAAAAGTATGCATTGGTTCTTTTATTTGATAGTATATAAAAAATCTAATGCACATAATTATTACCTGACAAAGTTCTAAATCATTGATGCCTCTAGAAGATTGCCCATTAATGAGATGGCTTGCAAATTCTAGAACACTTAATGGATTCTCAAACGTAGAGGTGATAGAGGCAAACACTTCAGAAGGAATGTGTTGTTCAAATTTTTTCAAAACCCATGCTACTGCATCTTTCATAACGTCGTCTCTGTATGGCTGCAAAATCTCATCTAGAATGAGCAGATCAGACTTGGAAGGCCCTTTTACTCTCTTGCTACACCTGCCGAGAAGTACATGATCTCCAGATTCTAGTTGATCCTATAACACAAAATTTGAGGAAGAAAAATCACCATAACATGCAATTAATGATACCATGATAATAGAAAAGGATAAAATGGAACTTACAAAGTCAAGTTCAGGTGTCTTGTACTTTCTACCGGTGCCCTTTGCGAGTTTCCTATACATCAATGCTGGAGATGGTGGTTTCTTTTCAGCTTGTTGCTATAAAAAAAGTTAGCCACCATAGTTACTAATTGTTTTTTATTTCTTGTATTTTGAATGAGAAGGTACCAAGAGTAGGCCGGAACTTAAAATATCAAAAATATTATTAGTAAATTGTTGTATTCTGACTTTGTTATTTAATCTTTAATTAGTACTTAATAGTCAGTTTACCATGTTAAAATGTTTTCAGTCAATAATATGAAAAATACTTCATGGTGTAGATCGTCACTCCTAAATACAACATATATATATATATATATATCTTATGTTTTATCACTTATTCATGTTATTGTCCCACTCATACTGAAAATTTTAAATATAAAATGAGTCTAATAATAGTGCTTGTACAATTAAAAATAATATCATCATATGTAATTCTTACCAACTCATGACACTTTCTTGCAAAGGTAACAGGACCCATAGTGTGCCTATTTTTCTGAGTTTCGCTACTTCTCTTATTCTTTTCACTGATTTTCTGCATATAAAACTTAGTTTAGTTCATAATTTGACTATTAAAATACTTAAATTAACACAAAACTTCACATTGTTAAATAGGAATAATTTTGAAATTAACGCAATGCACTTGATATCAGAATAGAAAAATGAGTATGTAATGAGAATAATTATAAGCCTCGGATAAAGAGAGAAAGAAATGATGGGTAGAATGCTATAAGTTTTCACCAAGAAAGAAATCCAACATTGATTATGAATTATGATGGTTAAATGTGATTTTTCGTGAGTGACACATAGAGGAAAGGAGTGAAACAAAGGTGTTAAATCAATGACCTTGATAGATGTCATGCCAAGTGAATTTCAAAAGCCTTAATGAAACAGTAACAACCCCTAGCCCCCTTGAACCATCATTTAGTAGTAGCTCAAAACTAAGTTGAAGCCAATGAGAAAAAATTAGTTGACTGGTGATTGTAAATATTTATTTAGTAGAATTTTCATGCTGTTAAGATTTAAGAAATGTATTGACAAATCATCCAGGACTAAAAGTTGAGAAATCTGTAATGGAAAAAAATGCCTCTTCAACATTTAAAATAGTTGAGTAAAAAAGTTACCTGAACCTCCTTTAGATCCCAGTAGTTGAGCAAATCCTTCAAGTGTGAATTTGGAATTGAAGATGGTCCTTCCCCTATATTTATATTTTTCGGATTGTTGTAATGTTTTTTCTTCACTCTACATTTATGAGTGCGCCAAAGAGCTCCAACTGATCGCAACACATAATTTTTACCTTCCTCTACAATAATGAACTTCTTCTGCAATATAGGAACGGAGTTAACTGAAATTAGGATAGTTAGGGTTCACAAAAGAAATGGATTAAAATAATAGTAGAAATGTTTTAAAGTACACGAGATAATAATGAAACACTTATTTTGCATAGTTTTCAAAGAATCGTATACCTTCACATAATCCCAGATTTTATCTTTGTCACGAACTCGGTGCCAGTTAAGCTCATTTAGAGGTGCAAGATTAGAGTCTCGAGCCAAAGATCCTAAAAAACGACTAAATTTGTCTAAGGTCTCCTTATCCGGCCCAATTGGCTGACCTAATCCATTCAAAATAATAGGTTTGTGGTCTTTTATTGTCCATCCATGGACATCTTTGGACAAACTTGGTCCTCTCGTTCTCTTCTCTTTCTGGGCCACTGTACATATACAAATAGATAAAAGAAAAATGACAAGCATACATCAAATTCTATGCCCAAATATATGCTTATGAATTTCAAATATAGACCACATTCCTCACCTAATAAATAGAGAACAAACAATGAATAAATATTAAATAACTGACTGTGAATATCAATTTATTTTGACGCTTACCAAGTTGATCATTTTGTTGTTCTTGTATAGGAATCGGCTCATTTTCGATCTCTACTACATCATTTCCAATCTCTTGTGGATCGATATCTTTTTCTCCTTCGAAAACATAATCATCTAAACTTTGAAAATGCTCATTTTCTTCAACTAAATCAAACCCAAGACCATTGTCATCATCAAATAGTTGAAGTTGTGAATAACTCATTTGTCTCTTTCGTGAACTCTCCATAGGATGGTCAAAAGACAAGAAATTTCTTACTTGGATAGGTTCCTTCTGAAGAACATCTAATCCTTTTAACAGATTTCCTCCTTTAGCCATTACCTGAAAATATTTGTAACAATTAATAAACTAATAAATTAATTAACCAGTATAGTAAAAAGGAAAAGCACAACCTTCTTTGAACAAGACCTCAGTCTTCTACTATTTTGCACACTCTCATTGTCATTCTCTTCATTTGACTCGTCTTGTTCACCTTCTTCATAAGGATTGTAGCACTCGTTATCATTTGCACCATCTTTCTTATACTTTATGTTGCTGATCTTTTGTCTATTTTGAACCTTCTGGTTCTTCATAAAACATGTTGCTTCATAAGAGAGGGAATTAATCCCCAATTCCTGCATCTTCCTTCTATTTTCTTCTATATTCCTCAACCTTTGCGTCTCATAATTTGCCATCTTGAACTACAATGAAAACTTAAATGAACAGTTAAAAAACTACTTAATGAAAACATTCAGAAATTATGTGAGCATTCATGTAACAAGTGATTATCAAAGAACACACTTAAATCACAAGAAGCAAGCTTGAATAAACTATGTTATAAGAAAGCCAATATCACTGCTCACAACAAAGCAAAAACCTTAATCAGTAGGATTCAGGCATTCAATTCAGAGTCTAGACGTGTCACTTTGAACCATCATGAGTTTCAATGTGTCATGAGCTCATTTAAAATAAACAACACATATTTGGTAATGTATCATAATAGAATCTCAATATAAAGGCAAGAAACAACGAACAATTAGGATAAGATACAAATTGTAAGCTTGAACAAAGAGTTGCACCCATGATACCCTATTACAGAAGGCAAAGGAAAAGCTTGCTTCTAAGCGCTAAATTGAAGCCTGAGGCTGAGATAGTTTTGAGAATAGATTAACAAAAACATTGAGGAATTGTATATAAGGGTTTTAAAATCTTATTATTACCTGTATTCTCTCGGGATTCTGGAAATACAACTCCTTTGTATCTTATGTTTATCAGAAATCTACTTCATTAGGTTATTGATTAAAAAAAAATTGTTGCATCCATGGGGTGGGGGCATAAAGCTGCAATTTGTAAGATAATTAGAGAGCAGATTAAGCTTCAAGGAAACCTTAAAGCCATTTACTGGGTAACCACAAGCCCATAGTACCACAGTACGGAATAGATAATAATTTAAATCTACAACTCCATCCTAGTTTTTCACCACAACTTCCTTCCAAATCCCAAAAAATTAATTTCAATTATAAACCACTTACAATCCAAAATTATTGAAGCCAAGAGAATGAAAAACCTTCACCAAATCAGGAAGCAACAAACTACAATTTCATCAGTCTCTATTTTCGATGCTTCTCTGTTTTCTTGCTCCTTCTTGTTTCTCTGAAAAGGGTCCACGATTATTTTGGAAAATAACTCTGCTTCGTGTTAACTGCCATAACGTGAAGAGTGGAATATGGATTTGAGGAGAAAATTATGTTGCCAAATGGATAACTATGGCGGCAAAAACGTGAGCAATTTTGCTAATTTTTGCATATTTAGCGGCAAAAAGAAGAAGAATTTTGCCAAATAAAAGGTAAGAGCTAGGTTTGTGAAGTGCTTACAGAGAAACTCACGCCTCGTATTCTTTATAAGCCCATGCCTCCAATATTGTAATTTCTTTTTCTTTGATGATGACTAAATATAATAAACAAACTCCATGATGCACAATAATACTTTTATTAAATTAAATTAATAATACAATTAAATAGAAACGAATTGTATTAAATTAGAATTCGTATTAATATATTTTAGCATTCAATTTAGGGATGTCAATGGGTTGGGTCTAGGTCAGATCCGTTTAGTCCTTAAACCTAGGGGCGTCCATTTGTGACACGATACAATAACCCGACACGAACCTAACACGAATTTAGCAGGTACAGGTACAACTCTTAGCAGGTTCGGCTCAAAATCAGGTCGGACACGATTAACATACAAAATAAATATGTTAGGTCAGGTCAACCCGCGGGTCGACACGATTGACCTATGTAACCCGTTTAAATTTATAATAACATATTATTTTCATATTTTGTGAAGTTTTAGTTAGTTATATGATGATGGATAAATTATTGAATGCATTTTCAAATAAATCAAAGTATTTTTTATTTATAATTTTAGTTTTTCTATTTTTTTATTTTTTTGTATTATATAAGTTTTTCGTGTCGTGTTCTGTTTACCGGTGTCATAAACGGGTCGTGTTCATGTCGTGTATCTTGACACGAATAATTGAACGGGTCGTGTTCGTGTAAAACGTGTCATTCGTGTCATGACACGACCCGCGAACACGAAACACAAAACGATTGACACCCCTACTGAGACCGGACCCGTTCAGAAAACATAACCTGACCTACTATTCAAAATAAAAATCATATGGGTCGGTCTGGGTTGGGTCCTACTATTTCCATTACCTGACCTATACACGTCCGGGTCTAAAAATCAATACTCGTTACATGTTCCATACTCATTTAGTGGTCACGTAGCCGTTCCAAATGAGGTGGATCTGATTCGGGTCCGAGTCTTACCCGTACTCATTACCATCCCTAACATTGATATACTATTATTGATCACTAAAATCTTGTCTAGTTAATAAATGAATATATAAGATAAAATATATAGGTGTGTTCATTTTCCAAATGATTCGAAATTCGATTTAGTCAATTCTATCCGCAATACAAATTTGAATTCAAACTCGACTAAGTTCGTTTCTAACATTGATTCTGATTCATATTTCAATTCGAATTCGTGTGCACTACTGATTCAAACTCAATTGTAATTTTAGTTATAAATATAATTAATATTATATACTCATATTATATAAATATAAATTATATTTGCAAATATAAATAATATAATTTGATGATATATATAATAATATTTACTTTCATATGAATATTATAATTAAATTATTACAATAAAAAAAAGTGAATCATCAAGATATCAAGATGACTATTATAGCATTGGTGATATCTAGGTTGTAAAGGAAACAACTCGTTTGTGAGTTATTCAGAGCTCGACTCGACAAACTTGTATGTTTGAATATATTTATTAAAACTTATAATATATTTATAACTCGTTTGTGAGTTATTCAAAATAAAATTATTTATATTTAAAATTCATAATATATTTATTAAAACTTATAATTTTATTCAAAAAATTAATTTTATTGAAATATTTTTATATTATCTCAAGTAAAAATATAAAAAATTAAAATTAAAATCAAATTATTAGTTCAATTTATACGAGCTTACTATCGAGCTTATTCACGAGCTTACTTATGAGCTTGTTCACGAGCTAACGAACCGAATATCTCTAAGTTTGAGTTTGGTTCGTTTATTTTAACGAGCCTCATTAAACGAACTCGAACGAGCTTTTACCGAATCGAGCTCTGAATAGCTCACGAGGGGCTTGGTTCATTTGCAGCCCTATCTGTAGCCACATTGGGATATAACTAAAATCACTGTGAAACTTAAAGAGGAGAAAAACTGAGTAGCAATCTCATGGGCAACCAAAGAGCACTCCCTTCCCACAAACTAAACTCAATGCCTCCAGCCATTCTGTGCATCTATGTTTGAATATCTCCAATAATAGCCCCCAACCAAAAGAAAGTTAATGCACAGATGGTTTCAAGTATTCATCTTGTCGGCCATGTTTATATTTGCTAGCAATTCCTACCAAATTTCTAATTGAAGCCAATTGGTCTAGGGAATTATGCCAAGAACAGTCGAATTGTGATGCAAGATGCGGGACACATGTGCAAACCTGAGTCCCAGTTAATGTATGCTCAATTTATTACACTCACCTTAGACGTTCTATTCAGTAAAGCTGAGGGGATAACAAGGGTAAAAGTTTCAAGACAATTTGGAAGCCGGGCTAAAAGAATAATTGCACTCTATTCGATCAAAAAATATATTTCAACAGAAAAATTGTTTCTTTTCAATCAGGCGTAACAGTCACAAGAACTAACCTGAGATTCAAAGAAGTCACACAACAAGCGACAGAGAATAAGAACTAAACATAGAAGAGCTAAGAGAAAACGTAGCTAACTATTGAATCTGCCCACATAAAGTAATAATTTTCAATCTGGTCTTCTAATGTTGTTGTTGCTTAAAAAAGCAATAACAGGAAACACATTTTCAATCCGGCTACAACTTCTTCATTTCTGCAGTTGTTTCCTTCATTTGCCTTGTAGTCTGCTTGACCTTTTGATACTTGAAAAATAGTTGTCCAGGGTAAAAAGATATGTTATTAACATTATTATACAAGGAGCAAACAAAAACAAAAACTGTGAACAAGACTTGAGCTATTGTATTGGTTTATATTTTCTCCATTGTCCTTGATATCTAACAATTATTCTTACTGCTTAGCAAAACCAGAAGAGAAGACTGACTGAATGTACAAAAATGGAATACTTTAACTGAATTATACTACTTGAATACATAAGATTTGAAATCTTCTTGTTGTATTATTAATCAAACTCCAAGAATCCTTTAGTGCTACCACTGAATGAGTCAAGGGACACATAAATTATTACCTACAAGACCTCCACTACAAATATCATTTCTCATATCAGTTTGAGTTATACTACACATGAAAAATCACACTAGTTAGTAAAAAAACACCATTCAAATAGTACCTCCTGTGGAATTCTTGAATTTCTTAAGGATCAAACTCAAGCATCTATCCATTCCAAATCTGTATCATCCATGTCTGGGTTATTCTCATGGCTTTCAATTTTTCTTTGATTGTTTACTGTGTTGTCCTGCTTCTCAAGGATAGTGGGAGGTACACCCTCTCTACGCCACCTAGTATCATCATCATCATCATCATCAACAACCATAGCCACTATCCTATCATCAACAGATCCACTAGGATCAACCAAATATGTATCCTCCGTTTGATCCTCATAATTAAAGAATTCTTTTGCCAACTTTTTCATTACATAATACCAACCATCTTCAGAAGAATCTTTCACGTAAAAGACTTGATGCACTTGTGATGCCAAGACAAAAGGATCATCTCCATAACACAACTTGTTGAAATTAACACGTGTAAGACCACATACATCATTTTCCACATGAAACCACTCACATCTGAATAAGATAACAAGGAAAGAACCCCAATAGTCTAGCTCAATAATCTCTTGTATCCTCCCATAATAAGTGACACTATCAAGACTAGGATTATGATCTTTAGTACTGGCAAAACTTGAAGTTAAGGCGGTCAAAGTTACTCCACTATTTTGTGTTTTGCATTTTGCATCACGTTCTTGAGTATACTCAAATTCAATAGCTAAACAACATGCATTTAGGAAAAAAGAGGTATATACACAAATTATGAACTTACTCAATGTATTTCTCCACTAGCCCATCTTGACAATTAAATAACACATATCGATGTGCTAGTTTTTGTGAGTCAGAATCTAGAGAGAATGCTCCTTTCTTCCCCTTTTTTCTTCTCCCAAGAGGATGAACAATCTTAGGAAAAATAGGCAATCTCTCATCAGTTGTTGTAACTTTATCATAGCTTCGGTTAAATATATTGGATTTCTGCTTAGCACCATCATGCAAATATCTTGAGCAAAATACCATACACTCTTCTGCCAAATAACCTTCTGCTATAGAGCCCTCAGGACGACTTCGATTTCGGACATATGATTTTAATTTTCCAAGATACCTCTCGATTGGGTACATCCACCAACCATATACTGGTCCACTCAACCTAACTTCATTAACTAAATGGATAGGTAAATGAATCATGATGTCAAAAAAAGACGGCGGAAATATTTTCTCAAATATACAAAGAATTTCAACTATTTCATGTTGCAGGAGATCCAAATCTTGTGGATTGATAACTTTATTACATATGCCTCTAAAGAAGGCACTTAATCTTATTAAAGCTAGAGCAACATGCTTAGGTAATGTTTTCCTAACAGCAACTTGAAGTAAATATTGCATCAAAATGTGTGCATCATGACTTTTATAGCCTGATATTTTTAATTCGCGCATTTGCACACAACGTGCAATATTCGACGCACACCCTTGTGGTAGCTTGACATTTTTCAAAACGTCACAAAACAAAGTCTTTTCCTCCTTTGTCATTGAAAATGATGCTTTAGGTAGCATGTAGCGTTTGTCCAGAGATTCGATAGGGTGTAGTGAAGTTCTTATACCCCATTTCTTTTAGATCTAATCGAGCATTAAGATGATCCTTTGTTTTTCCTGGTATGTCCAACAAAGTCCCAAGAACACTATCACAAATATTTTTCTCTATGTGCATGGCATCAAGATGATGACGAGATGCATTATGCTCCCAATAAGGCAAATTGAAAAAAACAAGACTTTTTCCTCCATGGGCAAGTGTCATCTTTTTTTCTCGGTTGTGTCTTACCAAATTTATTTTTGAAGTCTTGCAACAAATGTAGGATCTCAGTCCCTGTCAAAGGATCTGGGGCTGCCCTCTTCTCAATTTTCCCATTGAAAGACTTCTTGTCATGACGCCAAAGATTTTTTACTATGATTCAAATACATATGTTCTGTTTCATAGTGACAATATGGACACGCTTACCTTCCTTTTGTGCTCCAATCGGACAACATGGCATAACCAGGGAAGTCACTTGTTGTTGATTGTAAAGCAGCACGCATCTCAAATGTTTGGCGCTTTGAAGCATCATAAGTATCCACCCCAAACTCCCATAAATCTTTTAGCTCTTCCACTAAAGGTTGAAGGTAAATATCAATGACATTCCCTGGGGAGAGAGGCCCTGGGATGAGTAAAGATAATATAAGGTACTCCGGCTTCATAAACAACCATGGTGGTAGATTATAATTAATTAAAACCACATGCCATGTACTATGTGAGGTGCTCATAGTTCGAAATGGATTAAATCCATCACTAGCAAGCCCCAATCGCACATTACGAGACTCTCTAGCAAAATGTGGATATAAGGAATCAAAGTCTTTCCAAGCTTTACCATCTGCTGGATGTCGTAAATTTTTATCTTTGATTCTTTTCTCACCAGGAGAGTTTGCTTTCTCAGATGCTTCTTGTGTCTCAATTTGTTACGATGTGAGTTGTGTCTTGATTTGCCTCTCACTGATCGGCCTTCAAAGCAGACTTGGTTGTTTCATCTACAATTTCGGAGACTCTACTTCTCCCGGTAGTCTCGTATCTATTTGGTGAGTGGCCGACTCAAAGGTTTCTCAAGATCGAACGCTTGAAGATTCTTTCTTCTTTTAGTCCTTACGAGGAGGGATTTGCGGCTCGGATACGATTTCTTCGAGTCACAGGGCGGGGCAGTGCTATTGTCTTTTTCTAAGGAGTGGCCATCTCGGCTTATCGAGTCCTCCTTTTCTTGATAATCTGGAGAAGGTATTTGAGGCTCCTTCTCCTGCTGGCTGCGGGGCAGTGCATCTTTTGTTTTCTTTTTCTTTCTTTGCAGGGCGTGATTTTCTTTGTAGGCAAGGGGCGGCTTCTTCCGGGGAGAGGAGGAGACGCTTGTTGTTTCTTCTTGGTGGTGATTCCCCCTCACTCGTATCAACTCTCTTGGCATATGCTCGCACGTGCTCAGGAAAGGTTAGATCGGAACATTTTTTTGTTGACATGGAACGCCTTTCCATATCGAAGAGGGACTCCTTTCACTTCCATCATCCGCCAATCACCAGGCCGCGTACCCGAGGATCCTCCAAACGAACCATCCTTCTAGAAGGATTTATTCCCAACATTTTGGCGAGTCCGCTGTATACAAACTCATTGAGTTCACCTTATTTTCTTCTATGATCGCGGCCATCACGATCGCCTTAGTTTTGGACGGTGATTAAAGCTTCCAAATTTGATATCAACGCACTTGGCAACAATATCCGACTTGTGGTAGTCTTCCTTCGGCGCCTTCTTCTCACTGTGTGTAGACAAACTTCGCGGCATAGTCAGGTTTGGCTACTTCCTTCCAAGCAAGCTGGCCAGGTTAACGTCGACTTCATAAATCTTGGCACTCCTTCCGCCAAGCAACGAGCGATGTTCTCGCAGATCTGGCGGTGATGGTGAATTCTTTTTCGTGAACAGAGGACTTGATGCCCTCATCGTGAACTTCAAGCATTCACGAGAAGCATGCGACCTCTTCCACGTAGGTCATCGGAAACTCCATCGTCAAAAATGGTTTGATCCGGACTTTTCGACTTCTGCGCTATCTTCTTCACAAGGGTGTTGTCGGACCACTGTTTGATCATCGTCAAAATCCACAAGAGACCCAGTGTGGATTTGCTTTCCCAATTTGACAAAATCGTGAGTAGATGCCATTTCTCGATGTTTTCTTGAACGAAACTTTGCAAATGAACTTTGAAGATTTGTAGGGTTTTGAGAGAGAATTTCTTTCTTTGCTTTGAGAGAGATGAACAGGTTTTGGTAAAGTGAGAGAAAATTGGGCAAAACGGTATATGTATGGGTTATGAAAGGACGTGCGGGTGGTTTTTGAAATTTGATCAAGATCAACGGCTTAGATTTTGCACGCCGATTAACATTTAATTTCTCGCATTTAATGCGGCAGCATTTATATCCAATCATAAGCTTGGTATGCAGCTTTTGACTGTACACGTCATAATTATGCTGATGTCATTCTTAAAAACATTCTCGCTTAGTAAAAACGACTGCGTTTTTGCCACTTTGCTCATAAATGACTCAGCTTATTCCTTAGTTGATTTAACTTTTCTCTCTTTGCACATAGGTACTCAGTTGTCAGTTAACTTGACGCTTGGTGATTCTCCGTCTGGTGATTCACTTAATTTGATTCAAAAGTTGACCTTTTTCATCTTTTCGTGTTTCATCTCTTTTCTTTGACTCTTCTGAGTGTCAACTTAGCTCAATTAACCCTAATTCATGCTTGAGTTCTTCAAATCTTGATTCGCATAATGGCTTTGTGAATATATCAGCTAACTGCTTATCAGTTGAGATATATTCCAAGGTGATGTCCTTCTTTTCAACATGATCTCTTATGAAGTGATATTGGACATCAATGTGCTTTGTTCTTGAGTGCAACATAGGATTTTGAGTGATTGCAATTGCACTTGTGTTATCACACATAATTGGAATTTCTTTTTCTTCAACTTCATAGTCTCTCATTTCTTTGTCTCATCCATAAGACTTGGGCACTTTTTGCCGCAGCCTATGTATTCTCGCCTTGGTTTGTGGAGGTAGCTATTGAATTTTGCTTCTTGCTAAACCAAGAAATTAGCCTATTTCCAAGCATTTGACATGTACACGAGGTACTCTTCCTGTCAACTCTACATCCAGCATAGTCAGAGTCTGAGTAACCAATTAGCTTGAATCCACCTTTCTTATGATACCATAAGCCAACTTTTGGCTTCCTTTCAAATATCTCAAGATTCTTTTGGCTGCAGTCATGTGGCTTTCTTTTGGAGCAGATTGAAATCTTGCACATACACCTACAAAGAAAGCGATGTCCGCCCGCTTTCGTGAGATAGAGCAATGATCCAATAAGTGCTCGTATCTTGTTTGATCCACAGGCTTGCCATCTGCATCCATATCCATTTTGACCAATGTATTCATTGGTATTTTCCTGAAGACTTCTCTTCCATGCCAAATTTCTTCATTAAATCTCGGTGTATTTTGTCGACTTATGAAGGTTCCATCCTTCATTTGTTTTACTTGGAGTCTAAGGAAGAATGTCAGCTCTCCCATCATGCTCATTTCAAATTTGCTTTGCATAAGATTTGAGAATTTATCATACAGCTCTTTGTTTGTGGATCCAAAGATGATGTCATCCACATAAATTTGAACAAGCAGTATATTTTTCCCATCTTGAATTCTGAAGAGTGTTCTATCCACTTTGCCTTTTGTAAATCCGTTCTCAATCAGGAATTGTGATAATGTATCATACCATGCTCTTGGTGCCTGTTTCAATCCATATAAAGCTTTCTTGAGTTTGTATACTTTATCTCCAAGAGTCTTCTGCTCAAATCCTGGAGGTTGTTCAACATATACTTCTTCCTCCAATAACCCATTAAGGAATGCACTCTTTACATCCATTTGATATACAGTGAAGTTCTTGTGAGTAGCATAGGCAAGAAACATCCTTATGACTTCCAATCTTGCCACATGAGCAAAAGTTTCATCAAAATCTATTCCTTCTTCTAGGCAATACCCTTTGGCTACCAATCTTGCTTTGTTTCTTACCACAGAACCTTCCTCATTCATCTTGTTTCTGAACACCCATTTAGTGCCAATAACATTTTGATGGGTAGGTCTTTGAACCAATTCCCACACTTTGTTTCTTTCCAATTGATTCAGCTCTTCTTGCATGGCTTGAATCCAATGTGTGTCATCCAATGCTTGTGACACATCTTTTGGCTCTATTTGTGAGATGAAACAAGTGAACATAACTTCTTGTTGGGTTCTGGATTTGGTTTTTACACCTTCTCTTACATCTCCAATGATTAGTTCTGGTGGATGGTCTCTCAGCCATCTTACATCAAAGGTTGGAGTAAGTTAGTGGATTCAGTCATCTTGCAGTGTGTTATTTTGATCAGCTCTCTCATCATCACTTTGCATATTTCCCGGTGTCTTTGAGACTCAAAGCCTATCTCATCTTCATCCGGGTTTATAATTCCGCCTTCAACTTCAACATAGGGACTCTTTCGCATGGTTGGTTGATTCAAACTTATCGGTGACTCTTCAAAGTCTTCTCCATTTACATTGGGTTCATCAAACACCACATGAATGGATTCTTCTCGTAACCATTGTCCTCTTGTTGAGCACTCTGTAGGCTTTGCTTTTGGTGAGTATCCTAAGAAGATACCTTCATCGCCTTTAGCATCAAAAGCCTTTAAATTATCTTTGCCATTGTTGTGCATGAAGCATTTGCATCCAAATATTCTAAAGTATGCAACATTTGGCTTTCTCCCTGTCCAGATCTCATAGGGAGTCTTTGTCAGCTGTCTGTTTATCATGCATCTATTTTGAGTATAACATGTTGTGTTTATTGCTTGAGCCCCAAAATCTTTTAGCGGACCCTGCTTCCTAACATGGTTCTTGCCGCTTCTTTGAGAGTCCTATTCCTTCTTTCTCGCAACTCCATTTTTTGTGGAGTCCTTGCTGTTGATAATTCATGACCAATACCATTTTCAACACAATACTGAGTTATTATACCATTAACAAACTCCGTTCCTCTGTCAGATCTTATTTTGATAATGGTTTGACTCTTCTCATTTTGGATTCTCTTCATCAGCTGTGGTAGTTTCTGCAGAGTTTCTTTCTTCTTACACATGAATATTGTCCATGTGTATCTTGAGTAGTCATCTACTACCACCAAGGTGTATTTCTTCCCACTTATACTAGCTGGTTCAACTGGACCAAATAGATCCATATGTAGCAGGTGCAATATTCTTGTTGAGGATGGACATGTCTTTTCTTTGAATGATGATTTGATCTGTTTTCCCATCTGGCATGCATCACATACACTTTCCTTCTTGTATACTGAGTTCGGAAGTCCTTCCACAAGATTGATCCTTGCAAGCTTGTTAATTGTTTTGAAGTTTAGGTGACTCAGCTTCTTGTGCCACAACTAACTTGATTCTCTTTGTGCTTTTGCTAGCGAGACAAGTCTTGGTGTTGCGATTGACTAATCTACCACATACATGTTCTTTTGTCCGCATCCTTGCAACACTACTTCATTAGATTGGTGTTCTTGATTTGACACACTCCCATATTGAATCCAACATTATAGCCCTTGTCACAGAGTTGACTTATGCTTAGTAAGTTGAAATTGAGGCCTTAAACATATGCAACATATGTAATTTCTAATCCATTTTTCTTGATGGATCCAATGCCTCTTATTTCTCCCGGAGCTTCATTTCCTCCAAATATGACTTTTGCACCTCTAACCTCCTTGAATTTTTGATTTTTCTTGTTTCTGTCATGTGTCCGGAACAACCACTATCCATGTACCAGGTGCCTTGGCACTCACTTCTTGAACCCGCAATCAAGGAAATTAGGTTTTAGGTACCCATATTTGTCTGGGTCCTGAGGGGTTAGTATTGTAAGATGATCCAACCAACCTATAGCCAAATGATTTGACTCTAAGAGGTTGCCATCTATCAGTGCCATAATCATAATTAATTTTAGTAAATTGCTTGGGAGGTTTTAGGTTCATACAGTTGTCTCTTTTGTCTGTATGCCTGTGTATGTATTTTAGCAATTGCTTTGTTTGGGTAGTTGTGATATCTTTGAGGATAGTGCTTGAGTGCATATGTTTTTGTCCAATATGCTGAGATGAATAGACTGCTCTTTGGATGAATGAGTGTTTAAAAAATAAACCTACATGGTATCTCATATATATAGGTCAGTAGTGTAGCTTTTATAAGGAAATATAAATCTTAGCAGAAATTTTTTATTATGTTTTTTTCACTCTCTTTTATTAACAGAAAGGAAAATATTGTATCTATGATTCACCACATATTCTTCTTTTTTGTTTTTTTGTAAAATATTTACTAAGTTCCTAGTTTAAATTGATGTGTATACAAATTTATATGTCATTAAAAATTTTGTTAGTTTTTTAATATTTAGTCTCACATTCAGATTTCCACTAATTAAGTTAATTAACTGAGATAATTTAACCAAAATTAATAATATACTTACCATTATCGTTTCAGATTACAAACTTGATTTTCAAGTAATCTATTAGAATTGTTTTAATACCGATAATTTGAAAACATTCCAGACATAAATGTTTGAACAACAGCAATGCAGCCCAATTATGGTAATTTATAGCCTGATGATTTAAAGGAATTCAATTCATATATAACAGCCGGTTTCAGCAGAATTTGACTTCCATAAATAGCAAACGCGTTTCAGCAGATATTGTATTCCATAAATAAATCCACGCGTACGTACATAATTACAGCAAGCGTATCAGTATAATTTAGATTCCAAAAATAACAAACACGTTTTAAAGATTTCAGCACATCTATTTTTAGACTAAAAAAATGGGCGGGAATTTTTTTTTTTTTACCACTTTTAGAAGCGGCTCTTATTATATATATTTATAGATATATAGATAAATGCTATATTGTCATACGGAAAAACCCTAATTCTCAAGAAGAAAGGGGTTTTAGCTTTTCGCAACTTGGAATACCGAAATTCAGAAGCAACAATGGGCAAATCGGGAGACCTTTGGGACGATTCTGTCCTCGTCAAAGCTTTCGACCAAGCCATTTCTAAATACAAGGCAACCCTCATCTAGACTCATACCCATTTGCATATTTTGTGTAGCCTGTGCTAATCCTTTGTTTCAATCGAATCGGTTTGCAGATGATGCATGGGATGAGTGGCTCGACTGTGGCAGAGAAGGCCAATATGAATACCGAGGAAAATTTACCAGCTGCCGAAGCTGATAATAGAAGCAATAGGTCTCGATCCTACGATGAGTAAACTCCTGAATGCTAATATATTATTGCGGAGGAATTTATTTAGCATTTATATGTTTAATTATTATTTGCATTTTTGCTAGATTGATTTGTGAAGCAGTTTTTTTATATATAAATTGATGCAGGGATATTGTAGTGTTGCTGTAAAACAGCAGCTTAATTAGTATATTTCTCATGAAGAATCAGTGTTCACGAGTCTAGGTTGGATTTTCAGGAAAACAGGGAATAATTTGCTCTTTAATCTTAATAATGAACATTACACAATCTCCAAGATGATTGATGTAGATACAGTTATTGGGCTACCCTTATTCTTGAAAGCGGATGAGCTTTTAGCAGAAGAAATAGGCTATTCACTACTATACTTTTTGGTTGAATGCGAACAATTAGAGTGTTGAATGAACAGTATCAACTTCTCGTTAGGGGAAGATTTTTTTTCCCCTAAATAAATAAGATTACTTTACTATGTGGAACATTTTGTCTTTCTTTTTTCTTTGTGTGTATTTTTTTTGGTGTAGTTGTTGTGCTTGGCTGCTTGCAATGAAGCTCTATTCCTTTCAAAATTGAATCATAATTTCTATAAATTTACGTAAGAAGAAACAGGAAAACAGAGACTCTATGTTTTAAGCCCGTTAAGTACTAGGACAAAGATTGCAAACAAGGGAACCCTTTCTTTCTTTCTCAAATCCTTTCCCTTTGGGTCATCAACTAACCTACTTTTTTCTAAGAGTCCCAGCCCTTTGTTGTCCCTCATGCGACTCCCTTAGGAAACAGTAAAAGATCGCTGATTGAGTTGAGCTGGAGGTAACTGTGGCTGATCTGTAGCCTAATTGATTGAAAGTTGAACAAGCTATGCCCCTCCCGGTACACATAGACAAAATGTAGGACGAGTGTGCTCCGTCAGGCTTTCACTGATTGGCGGAAGATTCCCCACTGCTCAACATCACAGTGGAAGCCATACTTGGAGCAGAAAGAGCTTGTTCCCTGAATTCTTCCAGAAATCCTGTTCAAAAGAAGATGTTCTCGCAAGTGGGATTGGGGGAATCCCGTAGAGAATGGGCTAAAAAAAATTATGGAATTCCCATAGAGAATTATATTTATATTGGTAAAGAACTAGAAATATCTAGCAGTGGTGTTCACTTAGAAATTGGATTATGCCCCTCCATGTGCTAGTAATGAAAATTTTGGTCCTGGGTTTGTGCTCTGAACTTCAAATTTCCATGTATAATACCTGTTGTTTTTTCCTCTTCATATTTTTTTTCTTTTCTATGCTGGCAACAAATTGGGCACTAGCATAAGCATAATGTTTTATACTTAAATGACCATGCAATTGGATTGTTGTTGTAATTTATGGCACGTTAATGCTAACTTTTTGGTTACTTTTATGTTGATCAAGACATGTGCAGAATGATGATAACCTTTACGTGGAGCTGGAAACCACTGCAAAAATTGGAGAGAATGCTGAGCTTTTGCAAATAAAGGAAAATTCTCCTTTGGAGTTGGATTCGTCTACAAAATCTTTAGGGTCTTCGGATATTCAAAATGGTAACCTTCCACCCATCAATGGAGATCCTGCTGCAGAATCAGGATCCCCAGGGAAATGTTTGATTTCATCTGATGCACAAAGTCAAAATGAGGCAGCATGGTATTCAAATGCTCCAGAAGAATATAGCCAGTTGTTGAACAAATATTATGAGCTTGAGGGTCAGAGGCAGCAGGTTCTCCAGCAACTTAACCAATACAACAACTGGAATTATCAAAATCCCATATCTAATACTCCTACTTCTGATGAGTATCAAGCATCTGTTCCTCAACCTTATGACACTGTTACATGTTACTGTCCATATGGCTGTCAAAATTGGGTTGTTCCTATCAATTCATTACCTGGTTCTTATTCAGGTGGTACTTGTATTGGTAAAATCTGTAATGCTATTTCGAAAGAATCTCAGTCTGGAAACTCCATGTCTTCTGAAGATCCTGATTTTGTTAAAACAGCAATGGTTGCTGCTGAACGAGCACTGGCTTCATTAACGAAAGAAGCAAACGGAGGTAAGATGTCTATCCAGGTTTAGTGCAAATTTTTGTCATTCTTTGGGTGTAATTTTGGGGCATGGGTTGAAACTTATAAAACGTGGAGTAATAGAGTATTAAAAGAATTACTTTCACAGAGCAAAGACCAAGTTTGATATGTGCAAGTTATAGGAGTTTGGATATAGAGTAATGGGGAAGTGGCAAAACTCCTCTCTGTTAAACAACAAGCTACTCTCATTAATAGTATCTTATGTTTAAAGTAGATTCTAGTTTAAGCATTTCATGTATATATCAAATTCAATAGTATAATAAGGGAAATGTACATAACTATTTGGTCCAAGACCTAACGTTTCAGGAGCACTATAGATGAAACTGAGCTCCACTGTTGTCTGCGGGCAGATTATCCTTTTAAAATATTATTGCATGAATGTCTTTTTAAGGAGAAAATTTAAAAAATGATGTTTTCTTTTACCTCATGACAACGCATTGAAGCGGATACCAGTTATTCAGTTCCAATAGAAAAGCTGGTAAAAGAAAATCCAAATAAATGATAGAGAAAGTGAGTAGCTGTTGCTATTTCTTATGGATGAGAACTTCACCCTAACAATAGCAAATGACTTTATCTGTTACCTAAAAGGTATCACCTATAGCGTTTTCTCTTAATGATATGTGACCAACCTTATATCATCGATATACCATAGCTTGGTTAGGCATTTTTTGATCCGTAGAAAAATGCTACTCCAACTGCATGTGTGAAATCATTTCAACCATCAGTAATAAGCTCAAGAGAAAGAGATTATAGAAGTTTGTCCTTAGAAGTTGTGGATTATATATTATTAATTGTTCTAATCAGGTTTGAGAATTTAGTATAAATCCCCAATGCAATCTTACAACGGATTAGGGAGATATGCAATGTCATTCATTCTTTTTTGTTATTCAAACTGGAAATGAGGATGAAGATTTTCTTTTAGCTCTTTGCTCTTTATTGTATCTCCATCATATTTTTAAATTTTGCAGTCTATTCTTACTTTTGTATTAAGTTAAAAATTAAACTGTTGGATCTATATGTGTTATTGTATTCTTTTAGTTGATTGGGATGATTTGTCAAAATCATGGCATGGCAATAGTCTTCTTGAAGTTGACTGCAATAGTGTTTTTTTTTAAAAAAAAAATAGAACCTGCAAAAGTTATTTTTCTGTTTTTGTATTCATATTGGCCTTGGATGTTGATTTTTTGTTTTGTCATACTCTGCAACCCACAAAATTTAGTGGATTGTAGACTTAGTTTACTGCATTCAAAAGACTGTTAATGGCTTATCAAATTACTAATTGTTTGGGTTGATAAGGACTCAGATATAAGTTCTTGATACCTTAAGCTTATAAATCTACATTTCCAGCATTTAAACCACACATATCCCTGCAGGGAGGCAGTTGAAACAATAACAGAACGACTATTTTTATTTCCATCCTTCTCTTGAGCTTCTCAGATATTGTATAACTCAACATTAAAATACGAATTATGCATGCAAGTGATTTTTTTATATGTTGTATCATGCCACTGTGATACTGGTTAGAAATCCAGCTCGAGGTATGCAAGACGTGGGGATCGTATTGTGGAGAAATTCATGCTGTCTTATTACTAATTGTTATAGATAGACATGCCCAGGTTATTCAGGATGCGACTTTCTCCTTATCAACCTAATTTCTTCTGCTATTGAACTAATTGACATTTTCCTCTGAGCTGCATGTATTATTGGTTTTTTTATCCTGGCGGGGGAAAAACACAACACACACAGACACGCACACACACACTAATAATGGTACGAATAGGAAATTCTTTTAAGCTTGTTATATGATCTCTAAGCTGTGTACTTTGTTCTCTTTGGTGATATCAGTGAAGGACAAAGAGCTTGTGATGGAAACAGGCAATTTTGCTGAAAGCACCAAGTCTTCTACGGATCTTGATGTGGTTCTGAAGGCTTGGTATTCTGCGGGCTTTTATACTGGAAAGTGAGTATCACTACTCTCAATATTCCCAAGATTTATTTTGAAATGCTTTTCCTTCTTTGCTCACTAAACAACTGTTTAAGTGAGGTAGTTAAATATTGGGTCTGATTTGTGTACTTTTTAAATTCAGAGTACAGTAGTTAATGCCTCTTCTACTCCCTGTTTACATTCTTACTTGTCTGTTATACGATGCTCTATGCACATATCCATGTTTGTTGTATCCGCAATGAGTGCTGCTATTGATATCATAATTTGATTCTGATAATTGTTGATCTTTTGTGTACAGTAACATTCTCCCCTGGTGTTAATTGTCCTGAAAAATGCTGTTCCCATGGCGTTTGTCAATTTCACTTAATGTTTCTTGTATCTTTACCAAAATTTACATGATCTTTGTTTGCGTTGTAATCTAGGTATCTTTCTGAGCAGTCTTTGGAAAAGAATGAAAAAGGTCAAGGCCTTTGAGCCTTCAACGTTAAGCAGACGCACAGTGGTCTCTGGGGAAATATGTTACAGAAACAGGCACCACATGTGTACATACAATGAAGAGTGTTAGAGTTTGTGTTTGTCCCACATCGCCTATTTACTGGGCTGTTATTATGTATAAATGTGGGTTGGGCACCCTCTCCCTTTGAGCTAGCTTTTGGGGATGAGTTCTACCCAAGCCCATTTAACATGGTATCAAAGCACCCAGGTTTGGTTTGGAGGCGATGGTGGGAATTGGACCCCGACCCATTTGGTTTGGCACGCTCGGCGTGAGGGCTGGTGTTAGAGTTTGTGTTTGTCCCACATCGCCTATTTACTTGGCTGTTATTATGTATAAATGTGGGTTGGGCACCCTCTCCCTTTGAGCTAGCTTTTGGGGATGAGTTCTACCCAAGCCCATTTAACAAAGAGCTTGATATTTTCTGTAGGCAAATCAAGGAAATATGATTCAATTGAAGAAATATAATCATGTTCGTGCAATAGACACGAGAATGGGGAACTGTGATCTCGTAAGTCTGTTGTTGTTTTGCTCTGCAGTCCAATCATTTTTATGGTTCATGATGGGATGAGATGTATAGAACCAGCAAAGTGGTGAAGTGTTTGAATGGTATATGTGATACTGGATCTTACATTTTGTTTTTCGGATAAATATTAGTTGATGAAATTATATCAAATTAGTTGAAAATTACTTAAAGAAAGCAGCTTGCAGAATGATTTTTATTTGTCAGCTATGCATGTGTTCACGGATTACTAATTTCAATCTCCAGAGTTTTGTTGCTTCATAAGCTTCACTAAAAATGGTTTATAAGGTTGGCTCAAAGTTATTTTGTAAAATTTATCTGAAATTTTATAAATAAAACAAAAACGTACTTTGAAGTTTCATTACTTTTTACGACTGTAAGATTCATATAACGATCAATTTCAATAAATAGTGATCAAATAATGGTAGTACACTCCTAAAAAAAAAATGGTAATACACAACTTTTCTAGCTATAGATGTAGGGAATGGTTGCAAACACAAAAAAATAGTGCTTCTCAATTTTGTAGCTGGAAAAAAAACATTTTAGAGTTTGCAAATGTCTAGTTGTGCTTGTACTTCTAAAATCTAGTTAAAAGTTGAAGCAAGTGGAGGGTGCTTTAATTTTGCTTCTGGCTTTATTCTAAATATGCATGAGTTATTTGTAACATTTTGGCCACAAAAAAAATTTATACTTAAAAATATGCTTAAGTCATGTACTTATTCAACATATACTTGTATCAGTATGTATATAAATTTATAGTCATGCATATAAATATATAAATTTGTATATATGTGCATGACTGAAGGACGAATGCTCGTGTAAAAGGAGTATGTAATGATTATGCATGCATGACACTTTTGTTTTTTGTAAGTTGAGTTCAAATGTTTCCTAAATTATTCATTAATTATCACCAATTTGGACAAAATGGAAGCCTCAATTTGTTTATAATTTCTTAAAATCCCACTCAAGCAAACATCCTTTTAAAAATTCCCCAACAACCCATACTTCTCCCATTTCCCACAAGATACCCATTTAAACTAAGCTTAACCCCATATCGTTGACCCATTCCTGTCTCCGATTACAACCTACATTTTACAAGACACAAAACAAAAATTCTCCCCTCCCTGTCTCTCAATGGATCGGCCATATGCTTACCAAAGGGGAATAATTCCATTCATTTCATGCTTCACTCCTCTCTCAAACTCTCTCAACTCTCTCGACACTTCCAACACCTTCTTCTTCTAATACTTAGTCAAAAATACAAGATCCTCCCATTTCTCTCATCAAATTCGAACCACATTACAACAAGGTAAGAAAATTTCTTCTTTCATCTTCAATCTATCCCCCAAATTTATAAGCCTATCTCCTTCATTTGCGAACTTGATGATTTTTTTTTCTATTTTGAGGTACACTTAGAAGCTCACATCTTGAAGGACTTGAGGAAAACAAGATTTGATCATTAGCTTGAAGAGGACCTTCAAGCCATTTGTAGAAACAAGACAAGAAGGTAAAAATTGAGGTTTATTACCACCTTTTTCTTTTCCCTCTTTTGGTTTCAAATCTTAACACTGATTTGGGTGTGAGCAAATCAGATGTACTTCAGGTCGGGTCGGTTCGTCTCGAGCCTAGGTACTTTTCGGTTCGGGTCTGTAAGATAAATAAACGTTAGGCTAGCGGGAGGGTTTAGAAAAATACAAGCCTAACACCTCCGATGCTTAAGTCAAAAGATACAGGTGTTAGGTCGCTAGTAAATGTAAAGCGAGGTGAATAGCAATAAATGTGATACTTATAGCAAAGGAATAGTGATGTATTTATAGGTGTCGATTCTCCGGCCGTACTTAGGTCGTAAAATGCGGTGTTTATTTTCGGGTTGTATGGAGCCGTACAACCTCGTCCTACGTGGCGGCCTTGCATTGGTCCACCTGTCTAGATCCATGTTTTCCGCATGTGTCGGGTCAAGCAGGCGACCTTGAGCTGACCACGCCATTAGGTCAAGAAGACGACCCAGACCGCCACCTCGCCATTAGGTCAAGTAGGCGATCTGGACCGCCACCTCGCAATTGGGTCAAGTAGGCGATCTGGTCTGCCACCTTGCAATTGGGTCAAGTAGGCAACCCGGCCCCCCGCTTCGCTATTTAGTAATCTATGGGCTTGGTCGGGTCGAGTAGGTGACCCGAATCATGACTTCGGATAGGGTCGCTCCACGACCCTAAATAACCTATGGATCCTAACCTCTTCATGCCATCCCCTCGAGCCTACTCGGGTCCGGTAGGCGACCCGGACCAGTTGTCTTGGTTCGGATAAGGCGACCCGATCCTCAATAATTTGTAGACCCTGGGCTTCTTATGTTATTTCTTCTATTAGGTGAGGGTAAATAAGTAATTTCGGATATATACATATCATTACTCCCCCAGTTACTTTAGTAATTAATTACTAAGGTAACTTATTAATCTTTGTAGAATTTGAAAAGTCCCTTCAATCTCAACCGCAAATTTTGATCTTCCCCATTTCACCCATATATATATATATATATATATATATATATATATAAGGAAGCTTTTAAGTTTGTCATTTTTACTTTAGACAAGTGCGGTGAAAATTTCTACTTTAAGTTTGTCATTTTGGTTTCAAATTTTAACACTGATTTGGGTGTGAGCAAATCAGATGTACTTCGGGTCGGGTTGGTTCGTCTCAAGCCTAGGTACTTTCAGTTTGGGTCCTGTAATACAAATAAATGTTAGGCTAGCCGGGAGGGTTCCCAGCTAAGACCCTCCGATGCTTAAGTTAGTACAGGTGTTAGGTCGCTAGTAAATGTAAAACGAGGTGAATAGCAATAAATGTGATACTTATAGCAAAGGAATAGTGATGTATTTATAGGTGTCGATTCCCTAGCATTACTAGGTCGTACGGTGTCGATCGGGTTGTACGGAGCCGTACAACCTTGTCCTACGTGGCGGCCTTGCATTGGTCCACCTGTCTAGATCCATGTTTTTCGCCTATGTCGGGTCAAGTAGGCGACCTTGAGCTGACCTCGCCATTAGGTCAAGAAGACGACCCAGACCGCCACCTCGCCATTAGGTCAAGTAGGCGATCTGTACCGCCACCTCGCAATTTGGTCAAGTAGGCGATCTGGTCTGCCACCTCGTAATTGGGTCAAGTAGGCGACCCGGCCCCCCGCTTCGCTATTTAGTAATCAATGGGCTTGGTCGGGTCGAGTAAGCGACCCGAATCATGACTTCGGATAGGGTCGCTCCACAACCCTAAATAACCTATGGATCCTAACTTCTTCATGCCATCCCCTCGAGCCTACTCGAGTCCGGTAGGCGACCCGGACCAGTTGTCTTGGTTTGGATAAGGCGACCCGATCCTCAATAATTTGTAGACCCTGGGTTTCTTATGTTATTTCTTCTATTAGGTGAGGGTAAATAAGTAATTTCGGATATATACATATCATTACTCCCCCAGTTACTTTAGTAATTAATTACTAAGGTAACTCATTAATCTGGGGTAGTAGAATTTGACAAGTCCCTTCAATCTCAACCGCTTGATCTTTCCGCCCACCACCTATATATATATATAAGGAAGCTTTTAAGTTTGTCATTTTTACTTTAAACAAGTGCGGTGAAAATTTCTACTTTAAGTTTGTCATTTTGGTTTCAAATTTTAACACTGATTTGGGTGTGAGCAAATCAGATGTACTTCGGGTCAGGTTGGTTCGTCTCGAGCCTAGGTACTTTCGGTTTGGGTCCTGTAAGATAAATAAACGTTAGGCTAGCCGGGAGGGTTCCCAGCTAAGACCCTCCGATGCTTAAGTCAGTACAGGTGTTAGGTAGCTAGTAAATGTAAAGCGAGGTGAATAGCAATAAATGTGATACTTATAGCAAAGGAATAGTGATGTATTTATAGGTGTCGATTCCCTAGCCGTACTAGGTCGTACGGTGTCGTATCGGGTTGTACGGAGCCGTACAACCTCGTCCTACGTGGCGGCCTTGCATTGGTCCACCTGTCTAGATCCATGTTTTTCGCCTGTGTCGGGTCAAGTAGGCGACCTTGAGCTGACCTCGCCATTAGGTCAAGAAGACGACCCAAACCGCCACCTCGCCATTAGGTCAAGTAGGCGATCTGTACCGCCACCTCGCAATTTGGTCAAGTAGGCGATCTGGTCTGCCACCTCGTAATTGGGTCAAGTAGGCGACCCGGCCCCCCGCTTCGCTATTTAGTAATCTATGGGCTTGGTCGGGTCGAGTAGGCGACCCGAATCATGACTTCGGATAGGGTCCCTCCACAACCCTAAATAACATATGGATCCTAACTTCTTCATGCCATCCCCTCGAGCCTACTCGAGTCCGGTAGGCGACCCGGACCAGTTGTCTTGGTTCGGATAAGGCGACCCGATCCTCAATAATTTGTAGACCCTGGGTTTCTTATGTTATTTCTTCTATTAGGTGAGGGTAAATAAGTAATTTCGGATATATACATATCATTACTCCCCCAGTTACTTTAGTAATTAATTACTAAGGTAACTCATTAATCTGGGCCGTAGAATTTGACAAGTCCCTTCAATCTCAACCGCTTGATCTTCCTGCCCACCCCTATATATATATAAGGAAGCTTTTAAGTTTGTCATTTTTACTTTAGACAAGTGCGGTGAAAATTTCTACTTTAAGTTTGTCATTTTGGATTCAAATTTTAACACTGATTTGGGTGTGAGCAAATCAGATGTACTTCGGGTCGGGTCGGGTTCGTCTCGAGCCTAGGTACTTTCGGTTCAGGTCCTGTAAAACAAATAAACGTTAGGCTAGCCGAGAGGGTTCCCAGCTAAGACCCTCCGATGCTTAAGTCAGTACAGGTGTTAGGTCGCTAGTAAATGTAAAGCGAGGTGAATAGCAATAAATGTGATACTTATAGCAAAGGAATAGTGATGTATTTATAGGTGTCGATTCCCTGGCCGTACTAGGTTGTACGGTGTCGTATCGAGTTGTATGGAGCCGTACAACCTCGTCCTACGTGGCGGCCTTGCATTGGTCCACCTGTCTAGATCCATGTTTTCCGCCTGTGTTGGGTCAAGTAGGCGACCTTAAGCTGACCTCGCCATTAGGTCAAGAAGACGACCCAGACCGCCACCTCGCCATTAGGTCAAGTAGGCGATTTGGACCGCCACCTTGCAATTGAGTCAAGTAGGAGATCTGGTCTGCCACCTCGCAATTGGGTCAAGTAGGCGACCCGACCCCCCGCTTCGCTATTTAGTAATCTATGGGCTTGGTCGGGTCGAGTAGGCGACCCGAATCATGACTTCGGATAGGGTCGCTCCACGACCCTAAATAACCTATGGATCCTAACCTCTTCATGCCATCCCCTCGAGCCTACTCGGGTCCTGGTAGGCGACCCGGACCAGTTGTTTTGGTTCGGATAAGGCGACCCGATCCTCAATAATTTGTAGACCCTAGGCTTCTTATGTTATTTCTTCTATTAGGTGAGGGTAAATAATTAATTTCGGATATATACATATCATTACTCCCCTAGTTACTTTAGTAATTAATTACTAAGGTAACTCATTAATCTGGGCCGTAGAATTTGAAAAGTCCTTCAATCTCAACCGCTTGATCTTCCTGCCCACCCCTATATATATATATATATATATATATATATATATATAATGAAGCTTTTAAGTTTGTCATTTTTACTTTAGACAAGTGCGGTGAAAATTTCTCCGGTTCGCAGCGAGCTCGAAGCCTCCATTCGAAGATCTTCACGTAGTCAGATTTCATTTCGAGGTAGCCTTTAGCTTCGCTTCGCGTAATGTTTTTTATTTCATTTTTTTTCTTTCTTCTTGGTATGCCTTCCGACCGTACCCTAGGTTCCAATGATTCGAGCTCGAGTGGTTCGAGTTCGAGCTCAGGTTCCATCTCGGAATCTACCTCCGACCCTGGTCCCCTTCCCCAAGCTCGTATTTTGCATGCTAGCCCTATTAGAGCCATAGCTCCCCTAGGAGACCCTATCCTCGACTTAGATCCTAGCGACGCGTCCGAAGAGGATGCGTCTGTAGATCCGGACTTAGCATTTACAGCCCCTTGGGCCTTACTTCACTCCATAGTAAATAGAAATCAGGTAGCCGAATTTAGGGAGCGATTTTTTATTCCTAGTAATTTCAGATAATAATTCCGGGAGGAACGATTGTATTGATAAGCCTCCTCCTCGTTGTATGTCTTTTCACCTCCCAAGCCTCGAGGCGGGCTTATGTTTTCCCTTAGCTCGCCCCGTTGTAAATATTTTAAATGGTTTGGGAGTGTGCCCTGCCCAACTCATTCCGAACGCTTACCGCCATATCCTAGGTTTTGCGATCATAATGAAGTATTTTGAGGTGTCAGCCTCGTTTCCTCACTTTTGGGCCCTTTATTCCATTAACTCTTCCTCCACCACAAGTGAAAAAGGTTTTTTCTATCTCTCCCCGCGACCTAATCGCAAGCTCATCCATAACCTCCCTTCTTCCTTATGGCCTTGGAAGGAAAAATTTCTTTACATCCGAGCTCCCATTGAGACCCCTTGGGAGGTTCCTTTTGAATGGAGAGTCACTCGTCCTCACCTTCGTGACCTCGCCTCGATCACTTGGGAGGATTCCTTTGTTCAAGATGTGTTATGCACGAGCTGGTTTCTATCGGAAAAGCTTTTAACCGAGGAGGTTCTTTCCCTCGCCGACCTTAGCCCCGCCCCGAAGCCAGCTTACTTAAGTTTGGGTAATTTTTACCGCTTATACTTAAATTGCAAGTCAACTTTCAAATTATTCTTATCATTTCTATCTTCTACTTCAGAGATGTCTATCAAGGGTTCTATATTGTCTTACTTACCCAAAGTCCACCGGAGCTCATACTGTCTCGGGATCAGGTAGCGCCCCTCCAGCTTCAGGGCATGATCATCTTACTACCCCTATCGAGGTGCCAAGCGACGGTGATACTATGCGAGCATCTCGCACCACCCTAGCTCGCCTAACCCCTCAGCATCCCTCTAGTGGTTCTGGGGGCCAAGACAAAGCCTCGGGCTCGCGAGGCAAAGCTCACAAGGAAAAAGCCCATAAAGACAAGTCCCACAAGTCACGCAGCCGGGACTCTGATAATAGGGACTGTGATGTTCACGAGGAGCCGACTGCTAAAAAACTTCATCTCGGCCCAACCATAGGATCTTCCAGCAAACAACCCGAGGTCGACGATGAGACCTGCAGTAACCCGGAAATGGAGGCCCAAAATAAATGGCTTTCATTGTGTGAGAAACAGCTCGCAGAAATGCGAGACATGGAAAGGTAAAGGACCCCTCCTCAAATTTCATCATTTTTCAATGCCTCGCTGCCTCGCCTGGTCTCGAACTGGGCAATTAATGGGCTAAGTTGCGTGCTCGATACACACGCTGGGGAGGATTCGTTTGAGCTTTATAAACATACCCTTCTCAGCCCTGATCAGTTTGCCCTAATTCCCTTCGAGTTCACTCGTTTGGAGGAGCTAATAGCCCACAACAATTTTACCGTAAGTCGTTTTTCGCTTATCTTACTTTCCTAATAAATAATCCTTTTAGTTTCTTGCTTCTCTAATTTTGTACTTTATTTTCCAGAATAATGCTCTCTTGCACCACCTCTCCCTCCGAGCTGCGAACTGGAAGCGGACTCTTGATGTTCACGAGGTCGAGGTCAACAGACTTTCCAAGGCCCTGAGCGAGACATAAGCTGTCAAAGAACAACTTGCCAAGGAAAACACCTCACTCGTAACTCAAGTTCAAGGGCTGGAGAAGGATGTTACTGCAGCTCGCTAGGAACTAAATGACCAGAAGGAATACCGTGAAAACGAGCTGAAGACATATGCTACGGTCGCAAAGAAGGCTACCAGGATTTCTAGACCTCGTAGGAGTATACTTCCGCGATCCAGAAGGCTCACGAGGATGGCGTTAAGTCTTTCCTAACTTCGCACTCCTACGAGACCCTGGTGGCCCGACGAGCTGCAGTCTACCTGTTTGAGGGGTTCGAGCGATGTCGAGACCAGGCTATACAAGAGGATGCCTTTAAGCCGGACTTCAACCAAAAGAAACTTGACTGCTTTCGGACTGATGATCTAGAAAGGGCTGACGAGGGCGAAGAAGAAGGCCTCGATGTTACCCGTGATGTGGACGAGGTGGAGGAAATAGACGAGTGGTCTGACCTCATGCACTCACATATTGCCTCTACTGAACCACCTCCCCCCCATCTGCTAATGAGGATGACGAAGATGAAGATGATTGACCCCCGTTTTTGCTTCCTTCTTTTGTAAATGAGCTCGACGCTCTATGTAAAGCAAATCTTCAAACATCATATTTTTTGCTAACATAATGTGAACAATAATCCTGCATGCTTTGATGAAGATATTTTGGTTAAGTCTCCGACTTCGCTATGTATGCTGTTAAATGAAAATATTTTGGTTGTCTCCGACTTCGCTTTATCACTGCTGTTTAATCTTTATAATTTTTAGCTATTGCAACGATATTTGCTTGTTAATATTTTCACTCTATCTTTCGAATTCAAACCGCGTTAGGTCGTTTATTCAGGTCGCGATCTTTCTCAGATCACTTTATGGCTCTTGCTTGGAGCTGACCTTGTGGGTCGCTTTTTAATTGCCGTAATTTTTCAGATCGCTTAATGGCTGACCTCGTGGGTCGCTTTTATTTGGAGATGTCCTCATGGGTCGCTCTTTTATTTGGAGCTGACCTCAAGGGTCGCTCTTACTTGGAGCTGACCTCGTGGGTCGCTTTTATTTGGAGCTGTCCTCATGGGTCGCTCTTTTATTTGTAGCTGACCTTGTGGGTTGCTTTTATTTGAAGCTGACCTCATGGATCGCTCTTACTTGGAGCTGACCTCATGAGTCGCTTTTATTTGAAGCTGACCTCGTGGGTCACTCTTACTTGGAGCTGACCTCGTGGGTCGCTCTTACTTGGAGCTGACCTCGTGGATCGCTTTTATTTGGAGCTGACCTCGTGGGTCGCTTTTATTTGGAGCTGACCTCAAGGGTCGCTCTTAATTGGAGCTTGATAATTATCTCTCAAAATAAGGGGGGTATTTCCCCTCCCAATAATTTCATATATATTCAATCACAACAAGCCAATAATTACAATAGTTCACCTAAGTATAAAACTTGCATAAATTGTGGATGTTCCATGTCCTAGGAAGCTCTTTTCCATCCATGCTTTCCAAACGATATGTTCCTCTCTTGAGGATCTTAATCACCTTGAAAGGACCTTCCCAATTAGCCTCCAGCTTTCCCACATGCTTAGATGCTTCAACTTTTTTCAGAACTAGGTCCCCTACTTGAAAATTTCTCTCATTCACCCTTTTATCATACGCTGCTCGCATTCTTCCCTTAGCTTCCTGAATTTGAACCAAGGCCCTATCCCTCTTTTCCTCGATCATTTCTAACTCTAACCTTCGAGCCTCTTCGTTCTGTGCCGGGTCGTAGTGAGCTACCCTGTGAGATGCTTCCCCAATTTCCACTAGGATTACTGCCTCTGATCCGTACATTAAACCGAATGGGGTTTCTCCCATAGAAGTTCCTGGGGTAGTCCTGTAAGCCCAAAGGACCCCTGGGAGTTCCTCCACCCAATATGTCTTCACTGCACCTAGCCTCGCTTTTAAGTGCTGCAGAATTATCCTATTGGCCACCTCGGTTTGTCCATTAGCTTGCGGATTACCTACTGCCGTGAAATTCTGCTGGATTTTCACTTCCTTGCACCATGCTCGTATTTTTCTTCCTTGAAACTGCGTTCCGTTATCTGAAATTAAGGTCCTAGGAATCCCAAACCGGCTACAAATATTTTTCCAGACAAAGTCCATGACCTCCTGCTCACTTATTTTAGCTAGTGTTTCGGCCTCGACCCACTTCGTGAAATATTCAACTGCTACTATCACGAATTTCTTCTGCGCCTTTGCCACGGGGAAAGGACCCAGAATGTCAATCCCCCACTGGTCGAACGGGCATGCAATAGGAATTGTTTCTAAGGGTACTACTGGCTGATGAGTTAAGTTAGCATGGAACTGACACTTGTCGCACTTCTTAGCGAACTCAACCGCATCCTTCATCACAGTAGGCCAAAAGAATCCTTGCCTTAGGATTTTTTGAGCTAGCAAACGACCTCCTGAATGGTTTCCACAGTTCCCCTCATGAATCTCTCTCATCACATACTGCGCGTTTTCAGGCAACAAACATTTCAAAAGGAGTCCTCCGAAGGACCTTTTATACACTTCATCTCCTATCATTGGGAATCTAGGTGCCCTAGTCTGTATCCTCCTCGCCTGGATCTGTTGGCAAAGTTCTTGTTATAAGAAATTCCTTAATTCCCTCGATCCTTACTCGAATCCCTATATGAAGAATTAAGGTCTCCTTTGAGAATTGGTCAAGAGGTTCGCTTTCTGAGTTCACTTCGGAGTGCTTCGCTACTAACACTATCACCTTCCTCGAACTCGACCCTGAGACGGCACTAGCGAAATGTGCTAATGCATCAGCTCTCTCATTTTCTTCCCTAGGAATCTGTTTCAGCTGAAAATCTTCAAAATTTTCTACTAACTTCTTAGCCCTACTCAAGTAGTTGGACATAGACTTATCTTTGGCTTAAAAAGAGCCCTCCATCTGCGTCGCCACTAACTGAGAGTCGGTATATGCCACGAGCCTTCTTACATTGCATTTGTGTGCTAACTTCATCCCAGCAATTAGGGCTTCATACTCTGCCTCATTATTTGTAACCTCGAAATCCAACTTTAGAGCTACTTCAACTTCAAAAGAGTCAGGTCCTTATAACAAAATTCCAGCTCCACCTCCAATTGCCACTGACGAACCATCCACATGTAAAAGCCACGCGACCTCGCCCTGGGTCACCGGCTCTTCTACGATTGCCTCGCTAACGAAGTCAGCTAGAACTTGGGCTTTAATTGCCGATTTACATTGATACTTGATATCAAATTCTCCCAATTCCACTGCCCATTTAACTAAGCGACCTGACAACTCCGGTCTTCCTAAAATTTGCCTCAAAGGTTGATTTGTTAAGATGATGATTTGGTGAGATTGAAAATAAGGCCGCAGCTTCCTTGCTGCTACCACCAAGGCTAATGCCAACTTTTCAGTTTCTAAATATCTCTCTTCCGCTCCTTGTAACATCTTACTCACATAATAAACCGGCTTATGTAGGCCACCCTCCTCCTTGACTAAAACAGAGCTTACACTCGCTTAGAAATAGCCAAGTACAAGAAAAGTGGTTTCCCTCTTTCAGGCTTTGACAATAATGGTGGTGAGCTTAAATATGATTTTAATTCATCAAAGGCCTTTTCACATTCTTCTGTCCATTGAAATTTTTTCATATTTTTTAAAGTAGCAAAGAAAGGTAGGTTACGATCGGCTGACCTCGAAATGAACCTGTTTAGCGAGACTAGCTTTCCCGTGAGCTGCTGCACCTCGTTCACGGTCCTTGGGGAGTCCATCTCCAGTATAGCTTTAATTTTCTCCGAGTTTGCTTCAATCCCCCTCTCATTGACCATGAACCCGAGAAATTTTCCACCTCGCACCCCTAAAGTGCACTTTGTTGGATTTAACTTCATTCCATAAGTTCGCATGATATTGAAAGCTCGCTTCAAATGTTCCAGATGGTCCCCCTGCTTCTCGCTCTTGACCAGCATATCATCTACATAAACCTCCATGGTTCGCCCAATCTCGCTTTTGAACATGAGGTTGACTAGACGTTGGTAAGTTGCTCCTGCATTCTTAAGGCCGAACGGCATCACCACGTAGCAATACACCCCATTTTCAGTAACAAATGAGGTTTTGTCCTGATCCTCTTCCGCCATGAAAATTTGATGATAACCTTGATACGCGTCCATCATACTCAATAGAGCACACCTGCCGTAGAGTCCACTAGGAGGTCAATACGAGGTAAGGGGTACGGATCTTTTGGACATGATTTATTTAAATCAGTAAAGTCTGTACACATCCTCCACTTCTCAGCTGCTTGGGAACAATTACCAAATTAGATAGCCATTCGGTGAACTGGATCTCGACGACGTGCCCCGCCTCGAGCAGCTTATTCACATCGCTTTCGATGATCCTGTTCCTTTCTCCTCCAAAACTTCGCTTCTTCTGCTTAATAGGTTTCACCTCGGGGTCGACATTTAAGCGATGCACTACGACCTCTGGGCTAATGCCTTTGAAATCCATAGACTTCCATGCGAAAATATCCGCATTCTCCTTCAAAAATTGGATAGTTAGGAACTCGAGGCTCGGATCCATCTGGGAGCCAATTCTGGTCGACTTGCTCGGGTCGCTTGGATCCAATTCGACTACCTTGTACTATTCAGTAGGCTCGATTCTATACTCCATCACTCGAGCCTTTTTATGCTTCTCCTTCTCCTTCTTGCTCATTCATGTCTCCTCCTCTCTCTCAATTTGCCTAATAGTTCTAATCTCCCGCTCTCCTTTCTTTTTCTTCAGTGACAAGTTATAGCACTCCCTTGCACTTTTCTGATCTCCATATACTTCACCAATCCCACTCGCAGTTGGGAATTTCATCTTCAAATGATATCTGGAAACAATAGCTTGGAACTGATTTAAACCTGGCCTACCCAGAATGACGTTGTATGCGAATGGAGCATCGACCACTAAATATTTAATCATAACAAGTTTTCCGGCATGGGGCCATTCCTAGTGAGGTTGGGAGGTCGATAGTACCTAGCGGGATCACTTCGCTTCCCCCGAACCCAGTTAATGGTGTATCCATCGATTGCAGCGTTGCTACGTCTAACTCCATCTTCCTTAAGACCTACATAAAGATCACATCCGCCGAGCTCCCATTATCTATCAAGGTCTTCTGTACTGCGAAGTTCGCAATATCCATTGTTATCACCATTGGATCGTTTTGACCTGTTTCTATTCCCACAAGGTCACGATTATCAAAAGTAATTGGGTTTGCTTCCTGGATATTCAAAATATTCAGAGCCCTCTTAGGAGTATGAGCCAAGATTCGCATATTCTTCCGCCTCGCACTTTGCGAGTCACTTCCACTTGGGCCTCCAGCGATCATATGTATCACCTCCCTCCTCGGCAAATTTTCATCTTGCCGGTCTCGCCTCGCTTCGGATTGCTCGGGATGCTGATTTACTCTTTCCTTTATAGGGAAACAAGCTTCAGATCTTCCTTGCGACTTATGCCTCGGGGGCTAACCTGGCCTTGCCACTCTTCCCTGGCCTCGCTCCTCATCCTCAGTTTCCTTTACTCTTACAAAATTTTTCAAGTACCCCTGCTGGATGAGTCGCTCTATTTCGTCTTTCAATTGGAAGCATTCTTCTGTATCATGGCCATGATCTTTATGAAAATGGCAATATTTTCTTTCATCTCTTTTACCCGGTATGGCCTTCATCTTTCTTGGCCACTTTAACATATTTTTTCCTTCAATGGACATTAGGGCATGCACTCGGGGAGCATTTAATGGCATGTACCTACTAAATCGTGCCAGTCGCTGTCGATCCTGATCTCGACCTCGCTCATGGTCTTTTTCAGAACGAGGTCTCTCTCTAGGATCCTTTCTTACACGCACCTCTGGACCCGCTACAGACCATTCAAGATCCTTCAATTCATTCATCTTCTCTTCCTAAATATATTGTTGGGTCATCCCCATCAATTCTTCCTTATCCACTGGAGGGTTACGAGCTAAGGCTGAAGCTAGTGCGCCCTTTTTCAAACCATGCACCAATATATTCATCATCATATCGATCCTCATATCTTGCACCTCGAGCGCCTCGTCATTAAACCAATTAATGAAGTCTCGAAGTGGCTCGCCTTTCATTTGTCTGATGGTGAAGAGGTGGGTCGCTGACCTTCGAGCTCGCTTCTGGCTAGCGAACTGATATAAGAAATTTCTTGCCAATTGCTCATAGGATACTACAGTTCCCATAGGCAGCCCTGTGAACCATTCCTGCGCTTTTCCCTTTAGTGTGGTGATAAATATCTTGGCATTCATGGCATCCGACTATCCATAAAGCTGCATTACGTGATCAAAAGCTTTTAAATGTTCCTGAGGATCCTTATTCCCATCGTATTTAGGAAGATCTGGGAGCTTGAAACTCGTAGTAACGACTTCTGCCAAAATTTCTGGGGAGAATGGGGACCCTCTTTTTTGCAATGCAGAAGTGACTGCCCCTCTTCTCTTCAAATGGTCCAGCTTTCAAGTAGCTTGCTCAATTTGCTCACTGAGTTCATTTATATATGCCACCCTAGGGAGCTCCCCTAGCCTTGCCTCGGGCTGCCTCGCTCGTGGCGCTTAGTGACTTGCCACCTCCTCCACATCTCCTGGCTCTTTGTCTGCTGCCAACACTGTTGGTTCCTTGTCCTTAGGTACCTCCCTCGGGGGAGAAACCATGGGAGCTTTGCCTTTCCTTTCCCTATCGTTTAGCATTCTTTCCAAAATTTTCTCGAAGTCGCTGGTTCTCATGTTGATCATGGGATCCTATGCCTCTTTTTGATGTTGCTCTTGAATTAACAACGAAGGGGATCCTCCTCGAGGTACTGTTTCCTTCGTCCTTATTGGTGTCTCCTCCATGTTTAGTCCACAAGGTGGTATTCCTTTTGCTTTCACTAGGGTCTCGTCCATATTCACTTTTGACCTAAGTAATTTCCCACAGACGGCGCCAACTGATTTGGGTGTGAGCAAATAAGATGTACTTTGGGTCGGTTCGTCTCGAGCCTAGGTACTTTCGGTTTGGGTCCTGTAAGACAAATAAACGTTAGGCTAGCCGGGAGGGTTCCCAGCTAAGACCCTCCGATGCTTAAGTCAGTACAGGTGTTAGGTCGCTAGTAAATGTAAAGCGAGGTGAATAGCAATAAATATAATACTTGTAGCAAAGGAATAGTGATGTATTTATAGGTGTCGATTCCCTGGCCGTACTAGGTCGTATCGGGTTGTATGGAGCCGTACAACCTCGTCCTACGTGGCGGCCTTGCATTGGTCCACCTGTCTAGATCCATGTTTTCCGCATGTGTCGGGTCAAGTAGGCGACCTTGAGCTGACCTCGCCATTAGGTCAAGAAGACGACCCAGACCGCCACCTCGCCATTAGGTCAAGTAGGCGATCTGGACCGCCACCTCGCAATTGGGTCAAGTAGGCGATCTGGTCTGCCACCTTGCAATTGGGTCAAGTAGGCACCCGCCCCCGCCGCTATTTAGTAATCTATGGGCTTGGTCGGGTCGAGTAGGTGACCTGAATCATGACTTCGGATAGGGTCGCTCCACGACCCTAAATAACCTATGGATCCTATCCTCTTCATGCCATCCCCTCGAGCCTACTCGGGTCCGGTAGGCGACCCGGACCAGTTGTCTTGGTTCGGATAAGGCGACGATCCTCAATAATTTGTAGACCCTGGGCTTCTTATGTTATTTCTTCTATTAGGTGAGGGTAAATATGTAATTTCGGATATATTCATATCAAACACCGAATATGATTTTTGTGTGAAAATAGAGGTTTACCTTGGGAGCTTGGATTAAAGGTGTTAAAGTTCATAGAAATACTCTATTTTCGGTCAATTTACAAAACTATATAAGGTAAATGTATATTTCTTGACCCTTACTCTAAATTCTTCTTTCTTACTTCTAATTCTTCAAATCCTAACTCCAAATTCTTGAAAATTTGACACTTAGGGGCTCATAAGGTGTTGAGGTCGAAATGTTCAAGAGGTATGAAGAAAGTGTCAATTCTAGACTCACCAACCAAAACTACTAAAGGTGGGTGAAAAATCCTTTATAAAAACTCAAGTAATCTTGTAAAATTGCATGTAGTACTTTGAAACTAGCATGATATATGGAAATATGTATTGCATGTGTATTTCAAGTTTATATGTCCTACAATTTCAAAAAAATATGCTTAAAGTTTCAATTTTGCAAAAATAGGTGCATGCATGTACAAATCTATGAATTACTTTATGAATTCTTGAATGATATGTTAATGCATGCCTATGTACTTGAAATCTCATGTTTTATTTGATTTATATTCTGTAAAACTTGAAAATATATAAAAAAACTGCACTATTGGACCTTATATACAAAATTGGCAAAATTGGAGGACTAAATTGCAAAAATAAAAAAAATTGTGGGATGTCTCTATAAATTTTCAAATTTTGGACTGTGATACTTTTAAAATATGTCATTTTAAGATATATAATAAAGTTTAAAGATTTGAGATTATAGAAGACAACCCTTGAAAGCCTAAGGACTTAATTGAGGAATTTTGAAAGTTTAAGGGGTAAAAATGATATTTTCAAAACTGTACAAGGACCCTTCTGTAAAATTCAAAATTTTTAACTTGTAATAACTGAAAAACTCATATTTTGAGTAAATTCCAAAAATCAAAGTATTTTGAGTAAAGAAAACCAATATTTGAAATTTTTGAAGACTAAAGTATAAATACCAAACTCAAGGGCCAACAACGAAATTTCAAGGATTATTATAGCCCATGTATCTGGGAAAATCACTTAATCTTAATTTTTAAATATTTTGGACCCATGGTTCAAATTTCAGAACAAATAGACCCCAAATAAGTCTTAAGCGCAAAAACTCAAAAATTGGACTTGAAATAGAATTTTCAAAAGTTAAGGGACTTAAACTAACACTTTTTAAAACTGATTTTATCCCAATAACCCTCTATTATATGTGATATTTTAAAGTTAGAATCACATCAAAAGCCCTTCCGGTTTGTGAGATCCAAATATTGTAAGTTCGGGGCCAAAAATGGCAATTTTGACAAAGAGGGGACCAAAATGGAATTTATCAAAAACTCGACCCCAAAATCTTTGAAAAACTGATTCTCTGTATAATTTGAAGAATTTAGGAACTGACCTTACAGTTTTCCGAGGTCGAGATCAAAACTTATTTGATTTCAAACCCGTGAAATGCTAGTTTTTCCAGAACGGGACCTCAAATTAATTATTTGCCATGTTATAGCCCTGGAATTTACTGGCTTATATATTTAATTATAAAATTTTAATTTTCTTAAAAATTCTCGTACATTAACGTACTCCTTACCGAATTTTACGCATTACGCGTGGCGACTTCGTCGCCTTATAACTATTTGAACTTTCAACGAGGTAAAATCTCCCGCATAATATACCGAATCCATCGAAGATTAGTTATTTTCCTGAAATTACCTTCATTTAATATAACTACACCGTCAATATCGATAAACACTCGTGTATATAATTTTCACATACTTACACTTGTATTGCTTTTGTTTAAATTGCATATTATACTCGACTGTCTTGTTGACATATTATAACTGCCTGAATCTACTTGTTTGAGTCAACTTGGTGTGTCGAGCTCACAGGTGGAGTGGACCAGTTGGGGAATGGAACTAGGCAGCTTGGCTACTATTTCATTTCCCGGCCCCATTATCCTAATTCCACCCTTGGAGGATGGAGTGTCCAACATGAGAAATGGGTCGTAGACTTGAGGTCTAATCATGATTATGACAATCGGGACCTAATTAGTCTCATTGTAGATTTATCGTGCCTAGGAGCGATAAGATGATTGGGCCTTGTGCCAACTTGCTCGGGGCGTTACAAGGAAGAACAAATGAATCGTTGTTTGATCCACACAGTTCTGGAATTACTTGGACCGTATTGCTTGTTTAGGTTGGCGTTACAATACCATACGCAACCACTACTTGACTCGCTTGAATATCATTCATGGTGCCTGAATGTTCACGAAATATTTTCAACAAGTTATATATTACTATATTATTTTGATATAGCACGTTGCTTGTGAATCGTGTGTGACGCACGCATCATGAACCATGCATTCTTCATATAACTGTTGTCCTGCATCGATATAAGCCACGCTTACACATGAATACCCATCCACTGAGATTTTTTGTCTCATCCCCGCCTTTTCAAATGACCAGATGGTGAACTACACATTGAGGACGTGAACGAGGATGATCAAGAGACGAAGTGACGTCGTGCCCTGGTCGTCCGGTAGAATGATAATTACCTATTTAGTCTTGTTAGACAATTCATTGGGGTGAATGAATGTTGAATTTTATTCGGACTGTAACTTAAAAATTTCCGCTGCTACGTTAGACTCTGATTTTGAATGTTTTAATGTAAGGTTGACCATTTAAGTATTAATGTTGTGTAAATCCTTTATCGGTTTAATTCATTTGGCGTACCAACTTGTTTAAGTTATTGATCGCGTTATAGTCCCGTTTGAGCGTGACAAAAGCCAAAATCAATATTTTAGAGAAGACTTATTTGCATTCTTTAATAATGATGGATTATCATCTGTTTAATCTCCGCGGTCTCCATCCACTTTCTCAAATGAGAAAAAAATAAGAGCTGCACTTTAAATATATTTTAGGGATAATTACAAAAAGTACCCCTGAGGTTTGACCTAATTACAAAAAAACCCAGCTAACTTTAAAACTTACAAAAAGTACCCATGAGGTTTGAAATATATTTCAAAATCCCCCTTAATATATGTAACATCATTGCAGATTACCCCTTAATTTTAACACTACATAAAACCTCAGGGGTACACTACTATAAAAAAGTTGATAGACACCGGTTTTATACCGTGTCTATCAGTAAAACAACCGGTGTTAAAGCCACTGGTGTTAAATGTCTGAACTTTTTGACAACGGTTTTAAACCGGTGTCATTTCCTTTAAAGACACCGGTTTTAAACTGGTGTCTATTAGTAAAACAACCTGTTAAAGTTAACCGTGTTAAAAGTCTGAACTTTTTAACAGCGGTTGAGAACCGGTGTCATTTCCTGAAAAGACACCGGTTTTAAACCGGTGTCGAAGAGATAAAATATCTGCTTTCTAAGGCCCTGATGTTAAATGTTTATGTATTTGACACCAGTTTAGAACCGCTTTCTTTAAAGGAATACACATCGGTTTTACACACCAGTTTTAAACCGATGTCTTTTGTATGGAATAAAATTTGTAAGCTCTAGATATAATACAAATTTAAAGCTGCAAAAAATCCATATTAATAAGCAATTCATCATGAAATCCAATTCCACCAATCAACAAAAAAATGCATTAATACTAGAATCACAAAGATCCATAATCCAACAAAAAGTAGCGAAGTTTACTTTCAATAAAACAACTACAAATTCATAATCCAATTCTATCAGCCAACAAAAAGGTTGTATACATTCAACTAAAGGCATGATCAATATTGGTCATGTCGTTCCAGCTCTTATCATTACAATAAGAACAAGAAACAATAATTATACCCTTTAGATCCTTGTATTTGATTATAAATCCTACGATTTTCCAACTGGCCCAAGCATCGTACATGCCATTTCCAACTTCCCTGCACAACATTACACATAACAATCAAAAAGGGTAGCAAAAATGAAAAGGAAACAAAATAAGATGTCGACAATACATAAATTTCTTTAACAATTAAATGATCTTGAAAGCAGAATAAGATGCATATTTCAGAATCAAGCATACTTAGTTGAGGTTTGTATTGGGATGTCATAAAAAACAAAATGAAGTAAATTGCAGAGACAAGCATACTTAGTTCTCATAGTTTAAGGGTGATTAAAGATAGACCAAATTAAAATTAGGGATAATTACAAAAGCTAACTACTAAGCAAATCAAAGCCCATATGAGATGAAGTATCCATTGAACAGCAATGAAGAAATATTCATTAACATTAGCCCATTAGATTTTGCAATAAAAAAAGCTGGAAGCAGCTTTTGATCCCAAAAAAAGTTGAAACTTAAAAAACATCCAAACTGAAAATCATAAGCATGTAACCCTCCAAACATCAACCACATATTAATCCTACTTCCTAAAATTTCAAACAAGCAAAAAATAGCTTTATCCAGCCAAAAAGTTGAAAACAACCTTTTCTTCAAAAAAAAGCTAGAAAAACTGAGGCAAAAAAAAAACAGAGCAAAACAGAGCAGAAAAAGCAAAACAGAATTAACATAAATTAAATACATACATAGAAGAAAAAAGTGTTTAATTTATGCAAAAAAGACAGTACCACAAAGCCTTTATTGAATAAATCTCTAAAATGCTTCAAGTAACTAAGGGAGAAGCAGTAACATCAATTGTTTCTACAAGAAGACAGCATTAAACACATGAAATATTGGAGATATACATACTTTAACAGCCAAGGTATACAAAACTTCAAAGATAGTTTTGCACAATAATCTGACAAGTCATTAGAAGCATGTACTTAAACCTTGCATTGAAATTCATATCAAGAAGTAACTAATGAGTATGAAAATCAAAGCTCATGGTTACATCATTTGATTCTAGTTAATAAAGATGTATAAGACTCTAAGGTTGTGTATATCTATCCATGTCCCTACAATAGCGGGAGCCTCGGGTCCTCTTGCACTGGAGTAAACAGAAAGCAGAAAAGAAAGTACTCGGAGATGAAAAGAGCATGCATAAATATCATGATAGCTGCAATGTATAAATCCAAAACATCTGTTAAGTAAACACATACCAGAAAAGAACCAAACTTTAAGACTATGGAAAAGACTTTGTGACCAAGATGCGGTTGATATGCCATGAAACACTTAGAATCTTCACATATAACTATAACTTTTCAAATACAATTCTATCACTAGAAAATTAACAAATAAAGATAAGGCATCCATGAATAAGTACTAAAAAAAGGGTCTCAACCAAAAAGTAGTTGATAATACTGTATAGTTGACCTCCATCTCCATTAAATAGAATCAATTCACCATTCCATTTCTTATCTTTAAAAAGATTGAAGATTTTTATTGGCTAAAAACATCATTTCGAGATCTTAGAGTTGCATTATTTGACATTTTGTTAACAAAAATAATTGTTGTAGAACTCATGTACTTGCAGAAAGAATATTCTAGGCTCTAAAGCTGCCATGAGCCACAAATAAGTAGCATCTATTTTGGCTTTTAACTGAAAAATGTTCTGGTCTTTCCTCACAAACATGAAGCTTCCATTTGGAAAGAATAGATTCTTACAATGCAATATGCTACCTAATGATTGAGAAACTCATAAATAAAGCAGCATAAAGTTCGCCTCTATCTATTTAGTACATCAATTATAACTACTTTTGCTCCTTAGAAGTGTTTACTTATTCGAGAAGTCCATAAAATAAATATTCAATGTCTCACAATGACATCCAATGATGGAATTTTTAATAATAATCCATAACAATATCAAACCCACAAGACAAATAGGATGTAGGCAGGACACCAAACTTAAGAACTCATCATAGAACCTGACACTTGCTGATGTCATTCCCAGAGCTATTCAGGCACTGCAAAGAGATTATCATTCCACTTATCAATACAAGAATTTCCTTTGAAAAGGCAACAATACAAGTGCGGGCGACATTGATTATTACAAAGTAGCAAGTCAACATTGCATTGAAACGCTCTTACTATATAATGATAAATGTTGTAGGAACATGCCACATTAGAACAATACAAGTGGAGAAACTATTGTTACACCCCAATAACATTGTAACATTTTAAGAAGATAAGTATAAAGTATATACAAGCTAATTTAGCTTATTAAATTAAAAATCTACACATTCCCACTAAAGTTAGTGATTGAGCATAAAATCGATATTTTAATATTTAACGAATCATTTTCAAAATCCCCCAACCTGAACATATATGAAACCACTTATATTAAGTTAAAGAAAAATAGAAGTTCAGCATCACTGTCAATGTAGTAGAACAAATTCAAAACTACAACAAAATATATACCTGCTGCGGAATGACAAGTTACGTATGGATGGTTTACCTGTTGGGTATACGGGTGTAAGTATGAAAATGTGAGAGACATTGAGAAATAAATTGAAGGAATTATCGGTCTTACTCTTTTCATGTGATTGCTCACAGATTGCTTTACACTGTGATGCTCACTTGATCCCTCTTGGGGATTGCCCTCTACTGATATTACTCTTTTCATGTGATTGCTCACAGATGGGTTTACACTGTGATGCTCACTTGATCCCTCTTGGGGATTGCCCTCTACTAATCCCTCTCGGGATGATTTTACAGAATGCTAAGAACATGCCTATTTATAGGCTTGATAAAGAAGACTACACCATATAATTTAGAATAAACTACTATGATAAGGTTTGGTAAGATTCATTCATAACCACACACTTAGTGCATTGCTCCACCAATATCAAATGGGTTGTTGAAGTGGATTTGTAGAATGCCAAGTGTAATTGCAAATTATATTTTAACACCCCCTCTTAATTTGTAATTTGGACATTCTTTCGAAGTTGCTCCAACTCTGAATTGTTGAAAATATTCTTTTGCAACTAAGTTTGATTTGTGCTTGGAAGTTTTGGTTTCCGTCACGATATCATATTTTCGCACCTTGTTGTGAATCTCACCTTAAATGACGGTAACCCTTTTCTTTATCCCCTCTCCTTTTTTTTTTTAAATCTTCAATGCATCTTTTGATATTTTTACACCCGTAATTTGCGGAAGAATAGATCAAACTATCCATTGGTGCACAAATGACAAAACTCTTGCATCTTTGGTCTTGTTCTTTTTATGCTATTTCTTACCGTCATTACGCATTAGCGCTTCTTCCTCCTTCGGAGTATATGTGTTATACTCTCTCTTCAACGATATCCCAAAGTTCATGGGACACGGACAACGTTCTCATTTGAGTAACGTTCTTCAATAAAGATAGAAATACTTTGTTGGATAAATGTGAATGCAATTTCACTATTGTTGGCTGAAGCCATTTTTTTTAGATTGGAGGAGTTATCAGGCCAAGGGATGACTCTGATACCAAAATTGTTGGGTATACGGGTGTAAGTATGAAAATGTGAGAGACATTGAGAAATAAATTGAATGCAATTTCACTATTGTTGGCTGAAGCCATTTTTTTTAGATTGGAGGAGTTATCAGTCCAAGGGATGGCTCTGATACCAAAATTGCCAAAATTCATGGTTCTGATACCAAAATTCATGGCTATGATACCAAAATTGTTGGGTATACGCGTGTAAGTATGAAAATGTGAGAGACATTGAGAAATAAATTGAAGGAATTATCAGTTTTACTCTTTTCGTGTGATTGCTCACAGATTGCTTTACATTGTGATGCTCACTTGATTCCTCTTGGGGATTGCCCTCTACTGATATTACTCTTTTCATGTGATTGCTCACAGATGGGTTTACACTGTGATGCTCACTTGATCCCTCTTGGGGATTGCCCTCTACTGATCCCTCTCGGGATGATTTTACAGGATGCTAAGAACATGCCTATTTATAGGCTTGATAAAGAAGACTACATCATATAATTTAGAATAAACTACTATGATAAGGTTTGGTAAGATTCATTCATAACCACACACTTAGTGCATTGCTCCACCAATATCAAATGGGTTGTTGAAGTGGATTTGTAGAATGCCAAGTGTAATTGCAAATTATATTTTAACATTACCAGCATAATTAATATTGATAACTGAGAATTTTTCTAAAGACAGGGCAGGGCGTTCTTGGAACGATCAAGACCCTCTTTGCATACATAATTTAAAGCCCAATTAGGTACTATCACTATAACACCACATCACCACTATCAAACACTGATTAAATTTCACGTCACAACCATCCTCACCACCTAAAACAAAACCCGTGAATATCCCAAATATCAGCAAACCTTACTTTAAAAAGCAAAACCCTACGATTTAATCAGAACAAAAATGGATTTAATCCTAAAATTGATAAAACCAAACTTAGTAAAATATAGCTATAATACCTAAATGTTACTTTTTCGGCTGTAGAACGGCGGAAGAGAACGAGACACTCATAGTGGGTGAATCAACGCACTTGGAGCAGTAATGTTTAGGCGGTCTGCGAGCGACGATGTGCGGGCGACGGTGCATGAGCGGCGGTGCACGGCGCGGCGGTACGAGAGACAGAGGAGAGACAACTTTTTCTTTTTGAGAAGAAGACGAGAGAGAACATTTGTTTTAGAAGAAGACTAACTAATCAAATACTTGGAGGACTACGCGGACCGGTTCGATATCTGATCGGTTTTTAATCAGAGGGTTGTGAGCGCGGAGTTTGATAGGGTTCTAGGGTTTTGGAGGGTGTGGACGGCGGCAGAAATAGAGGAGGGCGGCGCAAGGGAGATGGAGACGGTGGAGTATGTGTGCCGGTGGGTGATAGCGGCGAAGGGGGAGAATTCGGAGGTGGTGGTGCCGGCGATAGAAGGGATGGAGGAGTTTGGATGGGAGGTGGTGCACACGTGGTTGTATAAGAGTGGACACTATATCTATATGGCACTATAAACAAGTGTGTAAAAAAATAAAGACACCGGTTCTATAACCGGTGTCAAAAAAGTTAGTGTCTAATCTAAAAGAATTTATATAAATAGACACCGGTTTCGAAATCCGATGCCAAAACCGGTGTCTATTTGGGAAATGTTTTTACAATAGACACCGGTTCTAGGAAATCGGTGTTGTTTATCAAACGACAGTACTAATTGACACCGGTTTCTTACAAAACCGGTGTTAAAAAGGAAAAGACACCAGTAAAGTCATAAAACCAGTGTCTTTTTGGTGGTGTCTATCAGCAGTTTTCTTGTAGTGGTACTTTTTGTAAGTTTTAAAGTTAGCTGGGTTTTTTTGTAATTAGGTCAAACCTCAGGAGTACTTTTTGTAATTATCCCTATATTTTACTAATAGAATAGGTATCTCTACATGCAAACGATTATGTTTGTATATGGAATACATGAAAATATTGACGATTCCTGTATGTGAAGGAACTACATGTGCAATAGCGTTTTCACCAAAAGCCAATTTCTCTCTCTAACCTTTTTTTCTCTCCCTTCTCCAAATTCCTTTTCCCCTCCCTCTCCCCATCTAGCCGCCACCCTCTCTTCTCCCCCTCTCCCTCCCTCCCCTTCCCCCTCCATGCTTCCTGCTGGAGGGCCAACGATGGTGATCCCTTGTGATATCCGAAATGGCCGAAATTTTCGTTCCAGGAAGCGGGTCGGAGCTTCACGAAGGTATTTTGGATATGAGTAGACGATGGGCGGCAACAATAGATTTGGGTGAGGGAGAGACATTTTTCTTTTTTCTTTTTGTGTTTTTTTCTCTCGTTTTTTAGCTTTATATTGTTGTAGTTTTCTTATTTTGTTTGTCTTTTCTTTTCCCGGTTGATTTGCGAAACTCGTAGGCGGATCAGTTTTATTTGTTATGTAGTATGTAATGGTTGCTCGTGCCCGATTTTGAATTTTTAGTGTGTTACAGTCTCCATTAAGGAGTGTTGAAGTCTCACAGCGTGAGAGTGGTCTAGTTTTAGGTGTGTAGTTTTTAGTTTGTGAAGTGGATCTGAATTGGTCTTGCCAATTCCCCGCTTGGCTTTGATTTAGTCAAGTCGGCTCATAGCCAGTTGGCTACATTTGTAGTTGTAATTCCAGTTTTTTGAGTTGTTCTAATAAAATACTATCGTTCGAAAAAAAAGAGGGACTACATGCGCAAACATGTTGATTCTCATACGCCAAGAAAGTGCATGCTTCAAGCATGCATAAATTAAACTAGTAATAGTTTTCACGATTGTCGTAATTATTATATGGGGATAATTACAAAAAAAGAAAAAGAAAAGAAAAATGAAAACCTAGGTTCGATCTAATTACAAAAAGAATTCTAAGATTTTCAAAAATTACAAAAAATCCCTTTAGATTTCCGTCTTAGAATTTTCTTCTTCATATGCAAAAAATATTTCAAAAACTTTCCTTACATTTATCAAAATATTATAGTTACCTCTTTAATCTTTAAATACCTAATCAAACCTCTAGGGGGTTTTGTAATTTTCAAAAATCTCTTGGTTTGTTTGTAATTAGCCCAAACCTTGTTTTTTTTTTAATTATCCCTTAATATACGTGTCCCGATGTTTGTACATAACTAAAGTATAGTTGGCTGTACTTAGATAAATTAATTATGACTATAAAGACGTTAGGCATGAAAGAACATATACTAATTTGACAATTTTTCTTTTTGTAAGTTGAATTTCATTTAGGGAAAAATTGCAAAAATAGTCCCGTAAGTTATAGCCATTCGCATTTAAGTTCCATAATTTTTGAAATTTCCGTCTTGATCCCATATGTTTGTAGCCAATTTTGTACTTTGGACCCATGAGTTTTAGTATAGTGCAATTTAGTTCTATAAATTCCTAGTAGTTGCAATTTTGGTTCCCAGGGGCCATTTTATACTTTCATAATACCCAAAATACCCATATTTGTTCAAAGGACTTATTTGGCTAATTGACTCAAAAATGGGCATGGGAGGCGGGTCTGGGGCGGATACCCGCCACGTCCCGTCTATTTTTTTAATATATTTTACATATACAATATATATTATAATATATTTTTTATCTTTTAATATTATATCTAGCATTTATAAATTGTAAATAACAACGTAACTTTTGTAAAGAATATTTTATAAATATATTAAAAATAAATATTTTTTGCCTATTTAAGTTAATTTAATTCCCTATCCCGCCTCGTTCGAAGGACGGGGTAGGTCTGGGTCTTTAGTTACCCGTCCTGCCCCGCCCCATTGCCATCTCTATGGGAAATGCATGACTATTGTCGGGTCAGGCCAAGTCGGGTCCACGGGTCGATCATGCCGGACCAAATAGACTCGAATTTTCTCGAGCCTCGAAAATTGCAGCCCAACCCAGTCCAAATTCCGAGGCGGTCGGGGCGGCCCATGGAGCGGGTTGGATTTTGACAGCTCTAATACAGATGTGTTGGATCTAGTTGTGATTTCTCATATGGTGTATTGTATATATTTGGCCTTTTAGCCTAATTTGTGCAATGGGTCGAAATTGCCACCTTCAGAAAAATATGGGACTATGATTGCTTACTTCTAAAAGTTACGTGTATAAAATGCTATTTTTTATTAAAACATTCAAGAACTAAACTGCTACTTTATAAAGTTAAGGGTTAAATTGCGAATGTACATAACTTATGGGACTAAATTTGTAATTTTCCCTTTCATTTATCAATCATTAATATATGAATAAAATGTTTAACGTAGAACTTTATATTACACTAGCCAGACTACTAGAAAAGGAGGTTTTTGTGACGACAAAAAGTTGTCATAAAAGGCTGAATGTCGTAACAATTTTTTTTTTTGCGGCGACAAGCCTTGTGACAAATAAGTTATTTATGACCGACGGCGTTGTCACAAATAAGTCATCAACAATGTCCACCAGTTTTTTCGTCAGGGGCATTTTCATCAGCCTTATTTGTGACGACATTGTTGACACAAGTAATTTAAGATCCTTTATGACGATGCTTGTTGTCTCAAAAGCTTTTGTCTTGAAAGTTTATTTGTGACGACTTTTGTCGTCGCAAAAACCCCCTTTTACTAAATATTTTTTTATTTTTTATTATCCCATTTTTAAACGTGTATTGATATAACAACAATATCAACATTACCCAACACCAATGCATTCATTTAACCAATGATATCGACCAAACACAAAAAATAAGTATGAACATCATGTTAAATATCAAACTAACCATACACACTGTTAAAATCAAAGAAGCCATAAAATACTTGTATTCTTATTATGCAAAATCAAAAGTGAATTACAAAGAAATAAAGGGGAACCTTATGTAGGCAAATAGAAAACCTAACCCTAAAAGAACTAAAATCATAGCCATAAAAGGATTACACTTAAATAAGGAAACTAAATATATATTATATATCAACACACACAAACACAACTCTATCCAAAATAACAAGTATCAACAACATATACAAGCAAGATATTGTCTTATCTAAGTCTAATCATCTTAATCCTTAGCTTCATCATCTCCAAAAGATATCGACGACGAAGGAGCACTTGCACCAGAAGCAGGGGTTGATCGAGGCGAGATAACTGGCAGGGGCATGTTCAGATGCAACTGTGTGAGCATATCTCTCGTAGTAGCGACCAAGTCGGCTAACTGTCCACGGCTTCCAGGGCAATTATCTATAAATTTTCTCATATTAAAAAATTTGAGACTAAAAAGAGAATTAGGATACACTAAGGGCCCATTTGGATGGAGGGATTTGAAATTCCAAGAGATTTCAAATGAATGGATTTCAAAGTCATTGGATTTGAAATCCACCGCTTGTTTGGATGATGTAGATTTGTGTAAGGATTTCAAATCCATCGTAAGTTTTGATAAAAAAAAAATTAGAAGCTCTATTTATTTTTTTAATTGATATGAAATAAATAAAAATAAAAGATATAATCTTATTATTTTGTGTGTAGTGTGTGTAAATAATGTGTGCAGTGTGTGTAGTGTGTGTAAATGTGTGTAGTGTGTGCAGTGTGTGTAAATGTGTGTAAATGTGTGTGGTGTGTGTAAATATGTGCAATGTGTGTAAATGTGTGTGAAAATGCAAGTGAGCATAAAGGGAAAAAAAAGAATGGATTTCAAATGACTAGGTTTTGGTAGGGATTTGAAATCCTTTGAAAATGAACTAAAAGTTAAAGAGGGATTTGAAATCCATTGATTTGGATTTATATGCCAAACAGGGGTGTGGATTTAGCTAAGGATTTCAAATCCCTCATCCCAAATCCTCCCCCAAATCCCCCCATCCAAATGCACCCTAAAAGATTTGAAACATAATATAATTATAAATCCAACAGAATAAATAAAAAAGTAACAAAATTAGATAATACAGATACCATATAATAAAGATTATGAAGAAAACCAAATTCCTTGAGATAATGCAGAAACCAGTTTCTAAACAGGAAAATGGAGAAAACATTTTGATTTAACAAATATCCAAGCAATAAAACAGTGAGGAATGAAGAGGTATCTGAAATTGCAGATTAGGTCCAACAGAAATCAAAGCAAATCAACATTATAACTTAATTTGCAAAAATAAAATTCTTTTGGCAAGAACCAGATGACTTTTTTCCCTTCACGCCACGCAATTAGTTGGATTCATGAAACATCGACCTTCTAAACATCATGTTGAACAAATGCACTGCAAAAATCATCGATCAGAATTAACATGCAAAATGAAACCAATTATATAAGTACAAGGAACTGGATATTCATAACATTAAAGATGATTAATTTTTGGTTAAAAAAGATACCCAATTAACTAGCTAGTTATTGAGCGATAAGTATCTGAAGGCTCTTCTTTTCCATAATCAATTGGAGCTGGAACAGGAAATGGCAACTCCAAAGGGCTTTCGAAATCCAAATTAGATTGGCGGGCACGACTCTGATGATCTGTGGAAGCTAATGCCCTATGTGATTCCAGGGATTGAATGCTAAATTGGAGTGCCCTTGAGAAAACAGTCCCTGTTGTGAAACTTCCAGCGAGTTCATAAAAAACCCAACTCTACTGTTCATATCCCCACCGTTAATATTCCAACTATCGATTCTTTGAAAGCTAGTTTCCTGAAATGGGAGTACAACCGAGTCAATGTTATTAGCATTCACTTGTAAGCTGGTGTGAAGAGATATAGCAGTAAACAATGTTTTCGTTCCAGAGATACAAATTGTAATCACTTTTGTCCTCTTCCTTCTTCTTTTCCTTTTTTCCTTTTTCTTTTTTAACTTTTGGAGGGGAGGGGGGGGATGGGGAATCCTCAACTAATTCACAGAAAGATCAAATTCCCTTGAATTATCATCAAGAATGACTGGTCCCAAACAAAATATGAAGTAGAAGATATACATTAAGAGACGTTAGAACAAACTTCAAAAAAAATGAATAAACCAAATCAAAGTGTACAAGAATTAGAACAGAATGCAGAAGTTTACTGATGGTGGTGATAAATTTCAGTGCACGCATCTAAAAGGTACATGCAACTTACTCTAGCTTTAGCAAGAATATCCAATGATGGAGGATCAATTCCTTTCTGATTAATGATAACAAAGTTGTAGACATCGATGGAGAACTCGAAACTAGCCATTAATATCAACTCTTAAAAAACTATAATTTTCACGAATAAGACGATGCATAGATACTTATGAAATGATGTATAAATACTTATGAAAAAAAGGCCCCTTTCTCTCTCTAACTATTTTTTCTCTCCCCCTTCTCTCTAACTCCCCCAAAAAAAAAACCCTAAGTTTCCCCCTCCCTCTCCCTTTGCGGCCCCCCCTCCCCTCCCCTCTCCCTCCTCCTTCCCCCCCCCTCCCCCTCCCCCTCCATGGTTTCTATTGGAGGGATACCAAATGGCGGTCCCTTAGGCGTATGAAGGTGGCCGAAATTTTTGGTCCAGGGGCAAAGCGGGTCGGAGCTTCACGGAGGTGTCTCGGAGCGGAGAAGACGATGGGTGCGGGCTGATGAGATTTGGGAGAGGGAGAGGCAATTATTTGCTTTTTTTCTCTAGTTTGTTAGTATATCTATTTGTTTTCTTATTTTGTTTGTGTTTTCTTTTCTCGGTTGATTTGCGAAACTCGTAGGCGGATCGCTTTTTTTTGCGTTTGCAAAGATGTAGTGGTTGCTCGTGTCCGATTTTAGTTTTTTGGTGTGTTACGGTCTCCTTTAAGGAGTCCAAGTCTCCCGTGGAGTGGGTAGTTTTGGGGTGGGTAGTTTTTTTAATCCATGTGAATCAATTGGTTTTACCAATTCCCGCTTGGCTCTTAGTTAGTCTTGTCGGCTCTTAGCCCCTTGGCTACGATTGTAGTTGTAATTTTAGTTTTTGAGTTGTTTTAATATAATTCTATCGTTCGACAAAAAAAAAAAAAAATAGATACTTATGAAATGATGTATAAATACTTATGAAACGTTGCATAGATACTTATGAAATGATGCATATATCTGTAGGATATTACATATTTGAAAATATGCAACAAAAATCAACTAAATATGTATTATCTGAAAACTATCTATACAACGTAAAAAAACTAATAAGTAGTACAACATATCCAACTATGCAAGACGTCATAAACTATGCAACAAAATCAACTAACTATGCATTATCTAGAATCTATCTATGCAGTGTGGAATAAGTAAATATGCAGTACATTATGTAACATCCCATTTTTATAATTTCTAAAAGCAACATCTCATTTTCATAACTAAATATACATTATATTGAGCCTATTTATGCAGTGTAGAATAACTAAATATGCATTACGTTATATTCAATTATGTCTTGTTTTCGTAAAACAATGCCAACAAAATAACTAAATATGAATTATTTGATGTCTAATTATGCAGTAGAAGAACCCTAACTATACTGTAAAATAAAAATATTTGGAAAGAAAACAGCTTCCTTAAATTACGCCACAAAATCCGGGAGTTCTAATATCAGCTTATAAAACCCGCTGGGACCACTAATTTGAATTACAAAATTATACTTACCCTTAAAATCAGCAAAAATTAGGAAATAATTAAAATAACTGAATTAATCACATCCCTTCATTTTTAAGATCAATCGGTAAGATGAGTCCACACTGTCTCACCTAGGGAGGGTGGTCTCATTTGAACCAAATCCTATATATATATAGGGAGGGGATCCTGTGAGACCACCCTCCTAGGTAAGTTCATAAGACCAAATCCAGACCATAAAAAACATAAATCAATGGCCAGGATCTAAATGAATCTATACAACACTACATAAGAAACTATACAAAGAAGAGGGTAAAATAGTAATCAGTCGAAACCAATTTGGTAACTGATTGCGAAAAAATAGGGACGTTATCTTGAGGTGATCACGTCCCATAATCAGTGCATATCTTCCAGAATTAACACACCTTCTTCACCACGACATCCTCTACCTCCATTAACAGATCAAAATCTTCAACCTGGAAACATTATACAATATACAAATTACAGACGCAAAACAACATGACTGTATTTCGTTAAATATCGAATATTTGTCATCCATTGAAGCAAATGAATTGTACAATGGCAGAAGATCTTCCGCCCACAACGATTGATGAAAGTTTCCAAGGTAATTCCTTACGAGATATTTGTTAAAAAAATTAGGAGAAAACACTAAACAACAATGCACGCCTAATCGAACCAATTGTATGTTTTGGTTGGTAATTTGTATGTATAGTATACATAAGTTGTATATTCACAGTACAAGAATTGTATACATAGTTTTTTTTTTTTTCATATTGGGAATTGACTATATCAAGTGTTTTAAATACAGACGGGTGATTAAACGGTCAAGCCACCAGTAAGCGGTTTTTGGTCGGACCAGGTTCAACCGTCAATTTTACCGGTTTTACCGTTTTAATAAAAAAATAATTATATTTGGTATTATATTATATAAAATATGGATGTAATTCATAAATATAAAAGGAAAAGTTGTATATATGTATAGTTAAAAGGAAAATATCTATATATTTAGCTCAAATTTCAAATAATGACATAAATATATTAAATATTAAGTTTATAAATTTTATTTTTATAAAAAAAGTATAAACACAAAAAATAAAAAAAATTGCAAAAACCGGTTGAACCGGTATTTAACCGATTTTTGGCCGGTATGTTTCGATTTGACCGGTATTGACCGGTTTAACCGCAAAAACGGTTTTTAGGGCCTTATTATACCGGACCGACCACCGGTATCCGGTATAACCGGTTGAACCGGCCGGTACGGTCCGGTATTTAAAACAGTGGACTATATATTGTATATTTCTTATTATTTTGTATATGTAGTAAATAGGTCTTGTATTTGTAGATTTATTTCTTAAATATTTACAATTAATTTGGAGATTGCATAGTCGTTCGCAACTCTTCTGCGTGTTTATTTATCATATTTAACTTGTATACAATACTCATGAGTGTTGTATATTTATAATATAAACATGCATTTATTGTCATATTAGTTACTGCATATGCAGAGAAAATTTTTAGTATATTTAGTATAGATATCTTGTATTTATATATTTATTTATTAAATATTGACAACTAATCTAGAGATTGAGTAGAGGTTCGCAACTGTTTTGCATGTTTATTTTAATATTAAACTTGTATACAATAGTCCTAAATGTTGTATGGATGTGTATATGAACATACTCACTAATAATAATAATGTGTATGAATATGGTTTCATGTTGTATATAAAATACATCCATTTGGTTTTTATAATGCTCTGTCCTGTTTGATGTCAAACATTACAGAACCAGCGAACAATTTCAATGGACGTCAACGGCTCAAAATTTTACCAGGCTCAACTAAATATTGGATACCAAAGGTCGAACAAGAAAAAATACCACGAGTGGGAATGCATTTCGCTACGTTGGAAATCGGTATAAAATTTTACAAGGAGTATGGAGCAATTAGCGGATTTGACATCAGAAGGAGCACGACAAAGCGGTTCAAAAACGAAGTAATTCGTTTGCATTATGTTCTCTGCAATAGAGAAGGCTTCAAACACACAAAAAATAACATACCTATAGAGCCTACAGATGAAGCCGAAAACAGCCCTCCCCATGGGTCACGAAAGAGGACTTTAAACCGTGTTGGGTGCAACGCACGCTGTATATTCGAGTACACCAGCGCAGGCGCATATAAAATACGAAGTTTTGAAGAACGCCACACTCACCCAATGGCAATCGATACATTCAAGCAATTTCTAAAGATTAATAGAAATCTGAACTTCGGTCACCAGCAATTTATTATGAATTGAACAAAGGCTAATATAGGGAGTTCAAAACAACATGAATTATTTAGGGAGATGGTTGGCGGATTTTCGCATGTCGGAGCACTCAAGATTGATTAAAACTTCAAACGCGACTTGAAAGCCTACATTTGTGGTGCAGATGCACAGTTGGTGATAGACAAATTATTTAAAGAAAAGAAATAAATCAAGGGATGGCTTTCGAATACGCAGTGGACAAGGATGAACAACTGACACGTCTATTTTGGGCCGACCAAAAATCCATAAGGAACTACGCTACATTTGGAGATGCGGTTTCGTTCGATGCTACATACAATACTAATAGGTAAAGTATTGTGGTTTCCTTCTATTTATGAAGTAGCATGTATGATTGATTGAAATGATATGTATACTTATCTGAATAGAGTTGTACACTTGTGGAAATTTGCTAGAATTGTACACTTGTGAAAATTTGCAAAGTACCATGTATACTTAGTTGAAAAAATAAGTATACTAAGCTGATTGTAAGTGCAAACGTTGAAAAAAATTACAAAAATATAATGTTTACTTAGTTGATGTGATTTGTATAATTTTTTGTTCCGATATGTACACGTTGGGATGTTTTACTGTATATTTAATACATTGGGATATATAATTTTTCCCTTCAGTATTGTATACTTATTTTAGTTGAATTGTTCATATAATTGAGTGTCATTGCATGCCAAGTTAGATTTATCAAAATGTGATTACAATGTATTATTAATACATAAAATAGCTTTTATTTTTACAAAACAATCATGTTTACTTAGTTATGGGATCTGTATACATATTGGATTGGAATTGTACACTTAGTTAAGTTTTACTGTATATTTGATGCAATATGATCATATAGTTTATTCATTTGCAAATTGTATAGATAATTTAGTTGAATTGATTATATAATAGATAGAACTTACGTGTGAAAATGAAATTAAGAAAACGTCATTGTTGTGTATTATCAAAACATTAGAGCAACTATTATATTCGTATACTTACTGTACATACATGTGTAGGTACAAAATGGTTTTTGCTCCATTTACCGGAGTAGATAACCATCGTAGGTGTGTCACGTTTGGAGTTGGTCTTATATTAAAGGAGGACGAAGAATCCTATACTTGGTTGCTCAAAAAGTTCTTAGCCGTTGGTCGCAAACCTTACTACATAGTGATGACCAAAATCTGGCAATGAAGAATGCCATTCAATGCGTGTTCAAAAAATGATACACAAAGGTTGTGTATGTGGCATATAATGGAAAAAGTTAATGTTAAGGTCGGTCACACTGCTCAAGGATACCAATTTTAAATCGCTTTCAATTCAATCGTGTGGGATACAAACATTTCACCAACACAGTTTGAGACTCAATGGAATGATATTATGTCTGATTTCGGTCTAACGTCACATACATGGTTCACACACATGTGTGAGCTAAGAAAGAACTGGATACCAGCATATTTTAAAGATGTGCCAATGAGTGGTTTGATGAAAACTACATCACGATCAGAGAGCACCAATAGCTGGTTTGGAAATTTTACAAATCCTGGTTCGAATTTGGTTGAGTTTTTCATGCACTTTCAAAGCGCGATAGAGTCCCAACGCCACACAACCGATAAATTAGACCACACGTGCCAAATAACTTTTCCAGAGTGCAAGACACGACTCGCCATAGAGAAGCATGCATCTTCGGTGTACACGCACACAGTATTTTCGGATGTTAGCACAGAAATTGAAGCGTTCTGCTATGATTGCACAATTACAGAGATAACTGATGATGCCACCAGGTGTTCCTACGAAATTAAAGACAAAATAGATACCATATTTGATGTCGTGAAATATAAGACGGAGACATTGGTAAAATGCAGCTGCAAACAGTTTGAACAAATGGGCCTACTGTGTTGTCATGCTTTTGTGATCCTAAAGGACTATCCGGAGATTCCTAGGGAATTTTTGGCTCGGCGATGGATGAAGTCTGCATCAATCACAGAGCACAAAAAAACTGGCCAGATTTATCAATTCGCCGGAGGAGACGAAGCCGCGTTAACACTAAACAACCTTTGGTCTGATTTTCACAGCTGCATTGGGCTAGCGCAAGGAAATATTGATAAACTATCAAATTTATCACGTCTTGTGTCGGAAAAAAGGTAAAATTATTAAAAGATCAACAACATACACCATCTATGGGAAGCAAATAGTGGGTAATGGAAATATATTGTGGCTCAACCTCACATCTTGATATTTCTGTATTACCACCGAAACAAGCAAAAAACAAGGGGAGCGGTAGTAATGTGAGGAGTAGAATTCAAAGCCAAAGAGAGAAAGCCATCAAAGCAAGCACAAAACTCAAAAGAAGATGTGGAACTTGTGGTGAGATCGGAACACATAACAGCAGAACGTGTCCAAAACGCAACAACACGCCATAGTATAATTTTTTTTTATTCAAAAACGTGTTGGGTGAACAATATGTCAGTTGGGGTTTATCGTTTATGTCAAAAACAATATGTTACATGATGATTTATCTTTTAGATTAATTTTCTCTTCTCAAATAAGTTTTGCATAAAAATTATCTTGAAAAAACTATTTAACTAAGTATACAACTTCAATTACCAAATATACAACTCTACATGTCTACTTAAACAAAACGTCTACTATACAGTATATAGTTCCAGTGTATAAAATATACAACTCCAACGGCCAAAAAAACAACTGGACGTAACTAACTAAAAGATATTTAACTAAGTATACAATTTCAATTACAAAAGATACAACTATACTTGTCTACTTAAACAAATAATAAACAAATGTCTAGTGCCTACAGATGAACTGATCCATTTACACAAGGTTGTTCTTAATATACAATTCCAATGACCAAAAAACAACTAAACGTATCTAATTAAACAACTCCGCTCTTAAAAAATTACATATATATCTACATGTACATTTCAACTATTTTATTTAAACAGTCATATTGTTTTAAAAATACAATTCTACATACCTATTCATACATGTCACCTACAACTGCCCAAAAACATAGATGCAAGTCCATTAAAATTATACCTGTATCAATCCAATATGAAAACAAGCACTGGACTTAAAAAAACAATACCATCAAAAACCTACATAAACTAAATATTAAAAAGGAAAGTGATACAAAGTTACCCCACGCTAAAACAATACTCCACTGAGAAAAACACGAGTTCAAAATACCCTGAAAAATGTATCAACACTTCCAAAGCACCAAAACATTACCAAAACAAAAAAACACGAACAACTAGTCTGTCAGTACCATCAATACTATTTCCCATAGACTAAAATAAAAATACCCAAACTATTCCATCATTGAAAAACGAAAAAAACTTCTACATTGGCTTCTTGCCAGTCCAATGCTTCTTGCATTCAACCAAGTTCTTGTTCCTTAGCTCATTCATGTCATCTAAGAAAATAGCACCAGTGTACTTGGAGCGAAAAGTACACATAAGATTAGCATTGTCCTTCTATAACCCAGGTGACCAACCTCTCAGACATCCCCCCTTGTACGTTTCCATATGCTGCATTGCAAAGATTCCACAATCAACCTTGTTTCGTGCATCTCTCCACGACATAGCTACTCTTGATGGACTAAGCCGCGATATCTCCTGTCCTATCTGCTCACAGCCTCTGCTCATCAAGTACTGGGAGAAGAAATGTACCTAAAACATAAGAAAACACATAATTAATGCATGTAAACAATTAAAATAATTTACTAGGCATTTAAACATTCCTATTTACACAACTCCACTGAACTACACACACATATCTATTGAACTAACTAAACATTAAACATTGGTAATTATTCAGACCAACTAAACTAAAATAAACAACTGCATTCAGCTAACTATACAATTAATCATTACTAAAAATACAAATCTCACCAACTTCGCAGGCACATCTTCATACTTGTCACACTTGGTAACCCCGACCGAGGAATTATCCAATATCTACATATTCTTCCTCTTCATGTCGAACACGACAACAAAAAGGTGTTCGCTCTTACAAATCGGAAAGAAAAACTGGATAACAAAAAAAACACCATCCGTAAATCTAACATACTATCATCAAAAAAAACAAATTGAAAAAAAAATATATACCATCTCAAACGCCTGCAGCTTCGTTGCACTGGCATCACCGATCTCAACATCAAGACTTTGACAAAATAAGGCAAATGATCTACTGTTAACATTTGAATCTGTGCTCGTGACAATCGAATAAAGCTGCATGAAATATGGCAAAAACATACCCATCCATCAAATTACCTCATACAAAACTAGTTTCGTAACGATACATTTCAATATGAATAACTATACAAATACACTAAACTACATAACACAACACACTAAACTAACTATGATTTTGGCCATTCAAATGAATACAAAATAACTAAGCTATTTAAACAGATTCACAATAATAACAAAACAATTAAACACAACTAAAAAACATGCACACCATCAGTTAAGACAAACAATAATAGTTAATTATCTATAGATTTCAATATTAAAACTATACAAATCCACTATACTAAATAAACAAATATATTGACCTAACTATATATTTGGCCATTTCTAAGTATACAAATCACCTGAGTTGAATAAACAGCTTAACTGTACTAACAATACATTTAACACAGCTAAAAAACACATACCCACCTGAATAAAAAACACTGAACTGATTGAAAAAAAAACATTTGAATTAACTACACAAATCGACATGTCAAATTAAACAATTTTAACTGAATAAACACACAATCAAACATATAAAGGCTGGAGAAAACCGTCCAAAAAAAATACAATCATGCGCGTTCAAACTATTTCCTGACTGCGTACATTGAAATTTAATGAAAGCTAAAAATGCACGTACCGTTGAATACGTGGTAGCAAAAAATCGATAAGGCGAACTCTTGCTCCTTAACGACTCTTTTGCATTCAAAATCTTTGTCCACGCATCAATCAGTGATACACTCAGATAACTTCCAGGGCGCATAGTCACAAAGTCTTCCCTTGTTATTATCATGTCGCCAGCCTTGAAAATTGTCTCGTCCCTATAAAATAATGATCAACAAAAAAAAATAATCAGTAATTATAAAGAAAAAATATAATATATTTTAGCGTGAAATAGAAAAATTACTTTTCAGCTTCTGGGTTCTCGAACAACCACTTCACAATCATATTTTGCTGCTCGTTTAACTTAGCCAATACATCAACCCGTCTCTCAACAAATGGGGGCGTCAATGTCTCAGTTTTCTTTTTCTTTCGAGGTTCATTTCGCCGATATACCGACATCTTCTCGCTCTTCCTTTTTGGTAACTCATTCCTACCCAACCCCACGTCCAAACCATCGTCAACATTCAGATTACTCTGTTCCTACAAAAAATAAAATAAACTAACTATGATTTTGGCCATTGAAATGAATACAAAACAACTGAGCTATTTAAACAGATTCACACTAATAACAAAACAATTAAACACAACTAAAAAAACATGCACACCAACAGTTAAGACAAACAAGAATAGTTAATTAACTATACATTTCAATATTAAAAACAATACAAATCCACTACACTAAATAAACTAATAATAAACATATACAATCAAAAAAACAAAAATAAACATGCAGAGAAAATGAGCAAAAGTATTACCCCAACATCGCCTACATCCAAATCATCATCCTCCTCCTCCTGCCCAGCCTGCTCGTCCAATGTACCTGCATCCACACCCTTTTTGTAAAATCGAGAAGTCTCAACAACCTTTTCCCATTTATCAGAGTTTTGTTCTTGGGTTAACCCAAGACTGAAACTTAGCTTATCAGGCTTGTCCGGCTTATCCCCACTTCATTTCTCAAACTCATCCCGCTTACATAGAGCTGCTTCCATCTTCTCAAGCAGAGCAATATTTTCAGGATTGCTCCAGAATGCTTCCGTCTGCTGACTCTCACTTCCAACTATGTCATCTCCGCCACGTGTGCCCTCAACTTGTACCGTCTTGTAACATATCAATTTTTTTAGCAACAACGCCAATTTCAGAAAATTCGGGCACCACCGCCACCTCAGATGGAACATCCCAAATCAAAGAAATAATTTCCACAATGTCGGAAGCAAGACAAGCTATCCTTGACTTAATCTTCGCAATGTATTCCTACCAATACACAAGTATAACACATCAAAAATGATGAACAAATATTACTATTTTATATAGGAAGTGTAAAATAAAAAAAAATGATGAAAAAAATATAAATACTCTATACATAAAGCCATGTATACATAATCTGTAAACTAAATATACAACATGTATGAAATAATTAAACAAAAAAACTAGGGTGTAAATAATGAATATGCCAGGCATACAACTACACATGTAATATGTCTAATCATACCCCAATCAAACTATGAAAATCGATATCTAGTTCAACTAACTATACAACAAATTTACACAATGTGTATATTACTCATAAACTATATTAAATACTATAAAATAAACTACACATATAACATGTGAAACATACTTATGCAAAACAAATAAACTATATATACATAACAACAAGTATACAACATCTCAAACTAAGTATACAACATGTGTCAATTAAATATCACAGACTCCTGTGCTATGAGCTACAGAACTGCAACACATATCAATACATATACAACATATGTAATCTATGTATACAAAAAATAACTGAACTATCCATACAAAAAACAAATATTCAAATCAGCATACAGTTAAACTAATTAGTATATAGCTGTACTATGTAACCTATGTATACAAACATACTGAGCTATCCACACAAACATTTAAATATTCAAATGAAAATATATATACACAAAAAATACAATAAATGTACACTAAGTGTACATACAAAATGACATATATATACAGAATTTGCCCAAAACACAAAACACTAAACTTGGTAATGACATTTATATACCTGCCCACCACCGCCTGCCGACGAAGTCCCCGGAAGAGACGACTGATTCCCTTGACCAACGACCAATCCCTCCAACTGATGTTGCACTAGAGCCCCACCAACATTAGGTGGCTCCACGTATCCCTGCCCAAATCCACCGTGTTGGAACTCTCTATAGATTCTTTTCTTGACATTTTCCATTGTCCATGAAGCAAAGGCCGACAATGTCCTCGGCACATCTCTCCTAATCACTCGACTCTCTAAGTAAAACACCTGAAAACTCAAACAACATTGTGTAAGTAACAAAACAATAAAACGTTACAAAAGCACATTAATAAATTATAACAAGGCAATACTAGATAAAATTACCATTAACAACAACACCGGGCCATTGAACTCGTACTTGTTCGTCTCACCCCATTTAACTCTTTTGGATATAAGGGTGTTCAAAGTATAATCCCACCAATTGAACTCCTTTATCTTTGAAACATCGTCAAGGCAATTGAGAATAAGTGGATTGATGTATCCACTTTGTAAATTCCCAACAAGTACGCTATAAACAAGCGTCACAAAATGCCTACGAAACCAGTCACCACCATCTACACACTACATCATCCTAACAGCCAAATCACCCGCAATTATTCTTTGGAAATTTGGAAACATTGTTTTCCACTCGTCGTACAGAGCACATTTCCCAGATTTTTTCTTTTTCTCAATAACAACATCACCATCAGGAAACCCCATAACCCTACCAACATCTTCCGTTTCAATGTGAATACGCCTACCATCCTCAAAAATCAGTTCACTACTTAATGCATTGAAATTTTCAACTAGCCAATATGTAAGATTTTTATTAAAATTATCAATTTTCAAATCAAACAGACTACCAAATCCTATCTCAATGACTGCAGACTTCTGTGCGGGTTTAAGAGCACGAAGAGCATCTACAATAACCTTGGGTTTCGCCCTTATTTGCGTTCTAGGGTAATCCTGATCGATCCTTTGCCTCTTTTTAGGCTGCTCATCTCCTGAACTCTCCTCCTCACCACTAAACCAGAACTCCTGCATGCATAAAAAAACAACAATTAAGCTGTCATAAACTTTATGCATCAACCTGTTTACATCCCACTAAACATTGTATATTTAACTTAGCATATGTGTATACTTAGTATTTGGCACGATCCCCATATAAAAAAGACCAAATCCATATATAATCTGTACACTTGGTGTTCCGCTAAAATGATGTATTTTTAGCACAACTTATCCAAATACTTGGAATACACCAAAAAAACCAACATAAAAAATCCACACCATCCATATATGAAAACTTTATACAACTTTCTGTTTACATTGTACTTAATCTTGTATGTTAAGTATAACAAATATGTATAAATGATATACACCACCAACCCCTCATAAAAAAAACACGTCTCTAAAATTTATACAATTTCCTGTTTAGATTCCACTAAATGATGTATGTTTGACATGACATATGTGTTTACTTACTATACATCAACTGTATACAGCTTTCAGTTCACATTTCACTTAACATGTATAATTAATGTAACAAATCTGTATAGATAAAATACACAACAAAACCACAAAAAAAAAACACTATACATATCTAAAATTTATACATTTTCCAGTCTACATTACCCTAAAAAATTTATATTTCACATGACATATATGTACACTAAGTATATATGAACAAACGAATTTTAATTTTTTCAGTGAAAACATTCAAAAAAACCTACAAAAATCAATCAATGAACAAATTCAAAAGATTCAGGTAAAAATTGCCAAAAAAATTCAACACCTAGTAAAAATTTGAAAATAAATAGACGCAAAAAACAGAAAAAAAAAGAAGGGTTACCTTCAAGCCACAACAACAAATGCGTCGGAACCCAACCCTAACTCTTCTCCACGGGAACGAGCACCTTCAACCGCCAAAAAATACTTGGCCGCAACAGAAACAATCGTAATGTGGGAAAAATCGGAAAATTAACTGAAAATGAAAAAAATAGTCCATAAACAAAAATGAAATCCCTAACCTACTATCTTCCTCAAAAATCGACTTCCTACATACCTGTAAAACTTGAAGAGACGAGCACCGAATGACGAGTATTTGCAGACCTCTGATTTCAGGGGAGAAGACGGACGCTTTTTGATGGGTATGAGATATATGGTTTGATTTTGAGATATAGGGTTTGATTTCTTGATACAAAATAGGAGTTTGGTTTTGAAAAGACACGAAAGAGATTTTGATACTGAAAAGAGACTAAAGAGCAATTGGATTTCAAAAAGACACAAGTGGATATTGGCTCCTAAAAATCTGGTAAGTGATAAAAGGAAAGATTATATTTTCCTAAAAACAAGCAATTAACGTCTTAATCTTCAAACTGATTATATGTAAAAATACTATACTACCCTTATATTCCAAAAATAACAAAAAATAATCTGCACCATTAAAAGTTTTAAATCAAGGGCCTATATGAGGTCTTATGGAATAACCTAAAGGGATTGGTCTCATTTGAACCAATCCCTATATATATATATAAAAGGAAAGATTATATTTTCCTAAAAACAAGCAATTAACGTCTTAATCTTCAAACTGATTATATGTAAAAATACTATACTACCCTTATATTCCAAAAATAACAAAAATTAATCTGCACCATTAAAAGTTTTAAATCAAGGGCCTGTATGAGGTCTTATGGAATAACCTAAAGGGATTGGTCTCATTTGAACCAATCCCTATATATATATATATATATATATTACAGTTAAACCTCTATAAATTAATAACCTTAAAACTGCTAAAATCTATTAGTTAAGCGATATATTAAATAATCGATAAATTAATAATCTGTTAATTTATAGAGTTTGTTTGTCAAAAAGCTTTTTACTTATGGATAATTGTCATGATGATCATCTGAAAACTAGTGAAGGTTACAAAATACTGAATTGTTTTTATAACCACCAAACAAAACATCAAAAGATTCAACATTGTAATATTGGTATTACTCAATTGAAGAGATGTTGAAACTGCAAAGTTGTTGACGGTCTGGACAATCTAGAGTAATATACAAATTGTGAAGTTGAAGATAATAATTATATTATAGACCCCCCTTCTCGAAAGTTATCTCAACAACAATGACATTGAATAAATTTTCTCTTTTGTTGAGTAACGATATAAAACCACACTAAAAGTTATTGCTAGCTTAGTTAAAGTCAGAAATGAGATTTAACGTGACATTAATTTCAACAAGAAACAAATAAAATTGAAGTCTTTTTATGAAATTTTCAAAATGTTAATTATAAGTGTATTATATATTACGGAATTATTAACTTATATATATCATGAGACCTATATAAACTCTCGTATATGTATTATTTTATAAATTTAGGGAATTATTAATTTAGCATGTTGTCCTCTAGTCGGGACCGGACAAAAATATTATTTTAGCAGATTATTAATTAATCGAGTATTAAATTATCGAGATTCTACTATATTTTTTTGTTAGCTCAAAACAATAACACTAGCAAAAAATATCAATAGTAGAATTTTTTTTCTGAAACTACCTAGCTAATAAAACATTAGGTGAGTGGTTGGAACCATTAAATTAAAACCTTAGGACCAGAACATGTCGAAATTACATAATTCGGAACGATATAACAACTTATATTGTCTGTTTTGGGAAAGAAACGTTACCAAAAATTGAATCTAAACAATTATCTATAGCAATAGAAGTCATAGAATCTGTCTCAAACCATATATTATCAAGATGAATTAAGCGAATGGCATAATTCCAGTCCATATGCATATATAGCTCGGCCTAATTAAACGTTAGAAGCAACATCCAAGAAAGTCTCGAACCCAGCAAAACTCGGGTTTACACGAGACGCTCCGTCTGTATTGAGTTTGGACCAACCAATATCTGGAAGCCTCCAAGCCACCTTGATATATGCCAAGGTTGTGAATACATTTCTTGATGTTAGGTTGTGTTCATGATAGTTGAAATTCTTGTACATGAAGAAAATGTATGTCGATGTATGAATGAATTTAATAATTATAATCCGTACAATTGTAGTACGATTGTATATACGTATTCGATCATGTTCGATGTACCATAGCTAAACTATACAATTCCATGTGTCAATGTAAATTAATGTTGATGACTATAATGAGAAGGGTTAGTCTCGTGTTAGACGGTCTAACAGATCTAATTCGTTAGATGGATCCAAATATCCGACCCTCAGCCCACCATCAGACCGTGCAAGTACCAATACCACATCCGCTGGCCGCTGGTAATATATTTTAGGAGAGTTGTTAATACATTTTAGGAGGACTACTAATAATTTACGGAGGGAATTAAAACTAACATTTTTAAGGGTGCTACCAAATATTTTTCAGAATGCATGACTACTGGTACATTTTGGGGAAAGAACTAATATTTTTATGGGGAACTACTGATACCTTTTATGAGGAAAACTATTATTTTTCAAGAGGAATACTAAAATACATTTAATTAATCAAAAAAATATAATACTTTTAAATAAAACTACTAATATGTTTTAGTAGGAATACTAATATTCTTGATGGAAAAAATAAATATTTTTCAAGAGGATTACTGAAAAAACTGTTTAAACATATTACTAGTACATTTCATCATTACTACTAATACTTTTTTTAGGAATTGCTAATACTTTTCGGTAATTATATTCAGGATCAGACCTACTAAAATACTCTCCAAGAAATTACTAATACTTTTTCGAGAAACTACTAATACTTTTCGGATGCACTGTTCCAAAATATTACAAACGTGCCACTGGAGTATGAAATTACAAAAAACTTCGGGTCGGGTTGGACCCGTATAATGGAAAAGACCCGTTAGACGGTCTGACATGAGTTTTTGTGTAAAGGGGTTAGTCTCCTGTCAGACGATCTAACAGATCTAATTCGTTAGACGGATTCGAATATCCAACCCGTCACCCCACCAACAGCCCGCGCAAGTACCAATACCATATCCGCTGGCCGCTGCTAATATATTTTAGGAGAGTTGCTAATACATTTTAGGAGGACTACTAATACTTTCCGGAGGGAATTAAAATTATTATTTTTAGAGGTGCTACCAAATATTTTTTGGAATGACTACTGATACTTTTTGGGGGAAGAACTAATATTTTTATGGGGAACTACTGATACCTTTTATGAGAAAAAATGTTATTTTTCAAGAAGAATACTAAAATACATTTAATTAATCAGAAAACACAATACTTTTAAATACGACTTCTAATACGTTTTAGTAGGAATACTAATACTCTTGATGGAAAAAAATAAATATTTTTCAAGAGGATTACTGAAAAAACTGTTCAAGCATATTACTAATATATTTCATCATTACTACTAATACTTTTTTGAGGAACTGCTAATACTTTTCGGTAATTATATTCAGGATCAGAACTACTATATAAAATACTTTCCAAGGAATTACTAATACTTTTTTGAGAAATTACTAATACTTTTCGGATGCACTTTCAAAATATTACAAACATGCCACTGGAACATGAGATTACGAAAAAACCTGGGTCGGGTTGGACCCGTCTAACGGAAAAGACCCGTTAGACGGTCTGACATGAGTTTTTGTGTAAGGGGTTAGTCTCCTGTCAGACGGTCTAACATATCTAATTCGTTAGACGGATCCAAATATTTGACCCGTCAGCCCACCAACAGCCCGCACAAGTACCAATACCAAATCCGCTGGCCGCTGCTAATATATTTTAGGAGAGTTGCTAATACATTTTAGGAGGACTTCTAATACTTTCCGGAGGGAATTAAAATTATTATTTTTAGGGTGCTACCAAATATTTTTCAGAATGACTACTAATACTTTTTGGGGGAAGAACTAATATTTTTATGGGGAACTACTGATACCTTTTATGAGGGAAACTATTATTTTCAAGGGGAATACTAAAATACATCTAATTAATCAGAAAACATAATACTTTTAAATAAGACTTCTAATACGTTTTAGTAGGAATACTAATACTCTTGATGGGAAAATTAAATATTTTTCAAGAGGATTACTGAAAAAAACTGTTCAAGCAGTTTATTAATACATTTCATCATTACTACTAATACTTTTTTGAGGAACTGCTAATATTTTTCAGTAATTATATTCAGGATCAGAACTACTATATAAAATACTTTTCAAGGAACTACTAATACTTTTTGGAGAAACTACTAATATTTTTCGGATGCACTGTTCCAAAATATTACAAACATGCCACTAGTGCATAAAATTACGAAAACACTCGGGTCAGGTTGGGCCCATCTAACGGAAAAGACCCGTTAGATGATCTGACATGAGTTTTTGTGTAAAGGGGTTAGTCTCCTGTCAGACGATCTAACGAATACAAATATCCGACTCGTTTGCCCACCAATAGCCCGCGCAAGGACCAATACCACATCCGCTGGCCACTGCTAATATATTTTAGGAGAGTTGCTAACACATTTTAGGAGGACTACTAATATTTTACGGAGGGAATTAAAACTAACATTTTTAGGGGTGCTACCAAATATTTTTCAGAATAATTACTGATACTATTTGGGGGAAGAACTAATTTTTTATGGGGAACTACTGATACCTCTTATGAGGAAAACTATTATTTTCAAGACGAATACTAAAATACATTTAATTAATCAGAAAACATAATACTTTTAAATAAGACTTCTAATACGTTTTAGTAGGAATACTAATACTTTTGATGGAAAAAATAAATATTTTTCAAGAGGATTATTGAAAAAAACTGTTCAAGCAGATTATTAATACATTTTATCATTACTACTAATACTTTTTTGAGGAACTGCTAATACTTTTCAGTAATTATATTCAGGATCAGAACTACTATATAAAATACTTTCCAAGGAACTACTAATACTTTTTGGAGAAACTACTAATATTTTTCGGATGCAATGTTCCAAAATATTACAAACATGCCACTGGTGCATGAAATTACGAAGAAACCCAAGTCGGGTTGGACCCGTCTAACAGAAAAGACCCGATAGATTGTCTGACATGAGTTTTTGTGTAAAGGGGTTAGTCTCTTGTCAGACGGTCTAACAGATCTAATTCGTTAGACGGATCAAAATTTCCGACCCGTCAGCCCACCAACAGCCCGCGCAAGTACCAATACCACATCCGGTGGCCACTGCTAATATATTTTAGGAGAGTTGCTAATACATTTTAGGAGGACTACTAATATTTTTTGGAGGGAATTAAAACTAACAGTTTTAGGGGTGCTACCAAATATTTTTCAAAATGACTACTGATACTTTTTGGGGAAAGAACTAATATTTTTATGGGGAACTATTGATACCTTTTATGAGAAAAACTATTATTTTTCAAAAGGGATACTAAAATACATTTAATTAATCAGAAAACATAATACTTTTAAATAAGACTACTAATACGTTTTAGTCGGAATACTAACACTCTTGATGGAAAAAATAAATATTTTTCAAAAAGATTACTGTGAAAATTGTTCAAGCAGATTACTAATACATTTCATCATTAGTACTAATACTTTTTTGAGGAACTACTAATACTTTTCGGTAATTATATTCAGGATCAGAACTACTAAAATATTCTCCAAGGAACTACTAATACTTTTTCGAGAAACTACTAATACTTTTCGTATGCACTGTTACAAAATATTACAAACATGCCACTGGTGCATGAAATTACGAAAAAAATCGGGTCGGGTTGGACCCGTCTAACGAAAAAAACCCGTTAGACGGTCTGACATGAGTGTTTGTGTAAAGGGGTTAGTCTCCTGTCAGACGGTCTAACAGATCTAATACTTTTTCCTCTTTTTTTACCTTTGAATTTCGTTTATTTATAAATAAATTATTAATATAGGATTATTATGTTATAAAAATTAAATTTTATTTTACAACAGTATAGAAAAAGAATTTATGATTTCAGTATATCTCGACGAAAAAGTAATATATCTATCATTTTGATGGGGCATCATAATTCATATGTATAGAGTACTGTATATATATGCTTTTTCATGTATATTACTACAATATTTTTCAGTGATTACTAAATCTGCTAGTCATCATGTGTAATTTAAATATACATGGTAGGTGACTAAATAGGTATGCTTCATATATCTCTATGGTGGATTTTGTACATTAAAACCTAGATTATTTCTCAATCTAGTTGGATTGTGTGATTCATATTGTTTAAATGCGGGAAATGGCTTGAATTTGGACCAATGTGTGTCATAAATACATATTTAATTTGTGTTCATCTCTTATTCTTTTTGCAGATAGTGTTTGTTTCTTTACTAATTGCACGCTGATAACATATATATTCAGCTTTTTAAGGTTTATTAATTCACACAAACCATTATCACCTTTTTCTTTTTTCATATATATATACACACACACTCACACATATATACAATTGCCTCCTGTCTCATTTATCTCTCTCCCTCACAAACACACACGCACACATTTGCAGTACTGTACATTATCAATGGCGCACAATGTATCCAATGATGGAAACAATGTAAATATGTTTATGAGTTGCATCAACTTTTGCAGATATATTTAATTTGAGAGTTTCTTTAATTGTTCTTTTACTATTCTAATGCATCCGGATTTTTCACCTTGTAGATGGAACCAAGAACTGATGATGAACCAGTAATAGAGATGGATCACTTTTATGGATGTATTCGAGTGAATGGTATACTCTCTCCTGATCCAATCAGTTATATGCCTTTGGCACCTCCTCCACCACCACCACAGGCATGCTAATTCTTTTTTACTTTGTTTGTGTTTTCCTTTCATGTTCTAAGTTTATATAAAAATCAAATAAAAATTTGTGTGAGTGTGGACATTTTTCCCTTTTTTTTTGTTAACTTGTTTTTTTTGTTAACTTGTTTTTTTTGTTATTGTTGAATTTTTTTTTTTTTCGTTTCAGTTGTATCAAGAAATACAAACTTGCTAGAAATATAAAAAAACATTATTAAGTAGAGTGCTCAATGTTGAAATTAAAAACATAATCATGGCCTTTAATTCAACTTCCTCAAATGAGTTTATTTTTAATTATTTTATTATAATTTTTATGTTTTAAGGTATCAAAATGGATTTCTTATGTAGAGGCTATCGATAATTTTATGAGGTATAACAAAGAATCGCTCTTGATATAATTCGATGTGTCTCCTTTCCGTCAATGCTTAATTGCTTATACATACACATTAAAAAGAACTAAGAGGAAATCTATTGTTATAAAACCAAATTAAAGACTGATAAAAGTGTATATAAAAGATTTATCATCAATTCAAACCCTAATTAAGTGTCTTTACTCCTTTTAGTTCTTTACCCTAACACTTGAATTACAGATTATAATTTTCATTTCTTATTGTGTCTATCTAATAATTAAAGAAATAATTTTTTTGTTACATTCAACTAAAATTTTAGATCTATTTGTTGCAGGAGCAAGGACAGTCAAGCAACCAAAGAAAGAAACGAGATCTAACTGGATCTCGAATTTTGGAGACAAAGGCATTTTCCTTAAAGCTTTTGAGATGCGAACAAGATTATGAATATATTTTGGAGATGAATGAGGTTAATTATATATCTTAACTCTTTATAAATTCACACTTGGTTTTAATCTCTACTACAAAAAAAAAAAAAAATTATGTTAGAAAGCAGGTATAAAGGGATAAGTGATAAGAAATAATGAAGGACTTGATACTTATATTGTGAATCTCAAATATAAAAGCATGACATGACAATACTTCGCAAAGACATTTGGTAATATTGTTGTTAATTAAGTTTTCTCTTTATTCCCGGATCAACTTAACGATTTGAAACAACTTATTAGTTTCACTCCATTCCTAAGAGAGAAAAAACTCTCTTTTTATGTATTCGCCTCCCATTGGTGGCAAAGTGTAACAATTATATAGGTCGCGGCGTTTTAAAAAAAAAAACATACTTAGTGAAGAAAGTGTTCTTTTGTCGAGAGTATTTAAAATAGAAGACGAAATTCAATTAGCGACGAATTACTGGACTTTGTCGCTAAGACAAAATGAACTTACAAAAGCTAGTGATGAAACTTAGAAAATTCATCACCATCATTTAGAAAACATTTACCTTCTTTGTGATGGATATGTAATCTCGTCACGAAAATTTAAAAACAGTAAAAAAAAGTAAAAAACATTTCGTTGCTTTATTAAAAGTGAAAATGAACTCGCAAAACTTACCAACGAACTTAGTTCGTTTGTAACATTGTAAAAAAAAACATTTATTTAGCATGTATTCTTGTTTTCGTCGCTAAGCTTTAAAAAGACAAAAAATCTTAGTTATTCGTCGATAACATTTTATAAAAACATTTATTTAGCGACGGATTCTTGTTTTCGTCGCTAAAACTTTAAAAAGAGAACAAAAAGTTAATTCACATAGCTTTAAAATTTGAAATTTTTGTCACCGAAAATTAAAAATGAAAATGAAATTATAAAACTTTGAGATAAGTTTCTCGTAGGTAAGTATAACTTTGTGCGAGCCATTCATCTTTGATATTTAATCGCTAGCTATTTCCCCCTTTTTATAGTGGCTTAGAGTATTATTTTATTACGCGAGATAGGAATTTCTTAATTGTATACATTATGAAAAACTAATTTAACCACTAATGTTCTTCTTATATGATGTTACTATACTTATTATTGAAATTAAACGATCATTTACACAACATAGTTTGATATCGTAGGCTTTTTTTCTTGCATTATAGGTTACAACAGGAAAGACAACCTTCTATGCTTTATCACCTTACGACAGTTTAGGAAAAAGGAAAATGGAAGCCAAAGAAGTTCTTCTGGGGCAGAAAATGGTGTTCCCCGTAACTGAAGAAATATTCCCCGATGTAGAGAGTAAGTATAATTTAACACTGAAGGAGCGACTGGAGGGGAGATGGACAGTCGAGGTTAGAGAACGCACCATAAAAACCAAGACTGAGAAGGTACGTTACTTAACTATTAAGGAGTAATTAGCAAAATATGGTAATATAGGTGTCTTAAATAAGTAGTAGATCAGTAATATAGCACAAAAAATAGATCTGCAATTATGATCTACATTGTCATACTATTTTCCTTGATATAGATGTAGATCTATTTCATAAAAATCTATTTACTAATTGAAAATAGTTCTAATATGTAGTTTATGTTTTGAAGAACATAATTTACCTTGCAACAAGTTCCTAACAAGAAATTTTTAATTTCAGTTTTATTTCCATGAAAGGGTCAATAAAACTTTCCGGTCCTTGAACGACGTCGCAACATTCATAATATACCGTGTGATATATTAGATTATGGTGAGTACTTACTTGTGTGTGTTTTTAAACTTCTCAGAATTGTTTATTTATTTATTATTGGTATAAAATGTTGTGCAGGTTTGAGAAGATGAATGTTCATCCAGCTCCAAATAAAGAAGAATTTGTTGACTTTTATATTGATGTATTTCTGTTAAAATCTTTTGTACTGATATTTGAATTCGTCTGAGAATTTGAAACTCACCTTTTTGGTATTTCTATCGTTGCAACAAATGGGGTATGTAACTAGTTCAATTTAAAGAAAATCTATTTACATCCAAAAACTAATTTCACTTATGCATATTAAATAAGACATTTAAGTAGTGAAGTATTTGAACAATATTTGTTGAGGACGGTGTATTGTGTGAATTTGTATTTTGTCGTTGTAGGATGGCTTCTCACAAAGCTACATAAGGCAAAGTTTTATAGCCCACTGTATTTTTGTCGTGTTCAAGTCTTTGATTAGAGTCAATATGAGAGCCATTTTTTTTCTTGGAATTTGAAAGCTAATTGCTCGTAACTAAGATGATTTCTATAAAAGTGAATTGTGTAAAAATGAATATGAGTCATGTCAACACATATATATAACACAATCATAGGGAATATTTATAGAATTAGTTTTATATACTAGTTGAATGCTTATAATTTCTTTTATTTCATTTGATATATTTCTATATTTGAATGATTGTGTTTTTATTGTTGTATCAGTTTTAATTTAACCACAATTATAAAGATTGTGTATTTTAATTTTAAGATTTTTTGCATATAACCACGATTATTACTGTATAAGTTTTTATAGTAATTAATCATTATTCATTATTAATTTATATTTAACCAAAAAGCATATAATGTTTATTACATATATTTTATCAAAAAAACTCCAATATTAGAACGCAAACTAAATACGTCTGTGCATTTTTCAATACCTTCCAACATTAGAACGAAGATCCTATTATATAAGTACTTAGATTCTGCAATTATTTTCTATATGATTCCCTGAAAGTTTAAATTTTTTTGTCAAGTAAGAGTTAATGTAATTTCCTGTAAATCTATAATAGATAGATTAAATTAGAAAAATATCATTAATTGTGTTTTTGATATTGTATCGATTTTAACTTATACGCTATTTTAAAAATTATTTGTGTATTTTCATATTCTAATTTTGTATTTAACCATGATTATTGTGGTATCAACTACTTAATATATCAGTATTATATTATTTAAAACAGACAAGCATGAAATCAAACAATAAAAACTATAATGCAAAACTAATAAGGTATTAGTAGCAAAAACAAAAAAGGTATTTTTTTTCCCGAAACCTTCCTATACTAGAACGAAAATCTTGTTGTATCAATATATAGATCTTCAATTATTATATATACAATTCATTGGAAAATATTAAAAAAATTCGTAAAATAATAGTTATTTTAATTTTCTGTTAATCAACAATATATAATTTAAATTAAAAAAGTATGAAAAACGCATAAAATCAAAATTATAGAAATTAAAGAGCGATTATGAGACCTTTAATGTTGACTATTAAAACATGACATATTAAAAGCAATCTACATTTATTTGTTTTACAAATTCTTTGAAAATATAAATGATTTTTGCAAGTAATAATAATTGTAATTTCCAGGAAATCAACAATGTATAATTTAAATTAGGAGTATATGGAAAACACAGAAAATCAAAATTGTAGAAATTAAAGAGCAATTGTGAGGCCACGTTGACTATTAAAACATGCATTTTTAAAATGATCAACATTTATTTATTGTACAAATTATTATTATTTTTATAGTAATTGAAAATGTGTGGGAAAAAATCGATGAGGTTTGTATTTTCCTAACAAATATTCCCTTCAAGGTGCAATTTGTAAAAGTGAAACAAAATCAATAGGGTTTGTAATTTTGAAAAAATAACTGGATTTTTGTAATTAGGCTGAACCGAGTAGTTTTTCTAATTAACCCTATTTGTTACACTAGATCCTACATTTTGTTTTTAGAAGAAATATTGTAACTTTGGTTCATGAACTCCTTAATAATTATGTCCACCTACTGTTGCTTGCTTTCGAAAAACCATGAAACTGAAAATAGAGCTACAAAAAAAAAATTGGGTTAAAATTTTCTTTACTCCTGGTGCAACTCCAAACTTCATCCAAAAGAATAGAAAAAAAAATATAATTTAATAAATATTTATTATATCTCCTCTCTCTATTGAATAGTACCAGGTATATAGGACTGCAAATGAACCAAGCCGCTCGCGAACTATTCGGGTCTCGGTTCGGAAAAATATTCGTTCGAGATTGTTTGTCGAGCTTAACGAGCCGAACTCGAGCCTAAAATTCGAGCTCAAACTTTTAAACAAGCCGAACTCGAGCTTACAGATATTCGGCTCGAAAGTTCGCGAACATGTTCGTTTAGGCTCACGAGCCTATATTCGAACTCGGCTCGCGAACTTAAACTCGCACTCGATCTCAATCTTTGTCGAACTCAAGTTTGCTTTGAGGAGCTATTCAAGCATATAACGAGCCTTTTATGAGCCAAACTCGAGCTAAGCTCGTTAAAGCTTAAATAAGACTTTCACGAACCCAGCTCGAGCTAAGCTCATTGAAGCTTAAACAAGCCTTTTACGAACCGAACTCGAGCTAAGCTCGTTGAATATTTTAAAGAGCTTTTTACGAGCCGAGCTCGAACTCAGTTATGAAAGCTCGAATCGAACTCGAGCCGATCCAAAAATAAACGAACCGAACTCAAGTCTATTCCTGTTCGACTCGGTTCGGCTCGTTTGCAGCCCTACAGGTGTAGTATGCTTTTATATCAAATCAAAAAAGAAGCATGCAGAATGTTTTTATAGGTTATCTAATTATATTGATAATAAGCAAAAGATGAGATTTAATTTGATTTAAAAATGGCTATCCACGTGCATCCGCAATATAAATGTAAAATAACCATACAACAATTACAACCATCACAACAATACTCAGTTTTGATTCTTAGTCAATTAGTCAAATTGGTATAATTCATATATTCAAAATTAACATAAAACTTGAGGTTATATAACAGGACCTAAATAGACAAGAAAGGAAGTCTCCTCAAGCTAGTTGGATTCATTAACCTACAAAAAAAAAAAAATACTTTTCACACCTTTACTGCTAATGCAGCCTCCTTAATTTGCTCAATTGTGAAAACACCAAATAAATCATCATCAGTGATGGCATTTATGACGGCAAATGCAAGATCGTCTACGCTCACCGGAGGGGCCAAAAGTAAGTCGGACGCAGGCAGAGAGTTCAAAGGCTTGGTGAAATTCTCAACAGCATTCAGAAATTTCTCTATGGGTTCACCTATCAAGTCCAGAGGATCTCAAATCCATCAACCTTTCTTTTCCCATATATAAAACCTGGCCTGAAGACAACACCTGTTGAAAAGTAGAACCGTAAAACCATCAACGTCATAACACAAAAACGAATTGCATGTTAAAGAGAAGAAACTAAGGCTCCATTTGGATTAATGAATTTGGAGCTATGGATTTCAAATCAAATCCATAATAACAAATCCATTGAGCTTGTTTGGATAATATCATTTTATAATGGATCTATTGTTGAGTTATTTATTGAGTAATTGTGGTGGATTTCAAATCCATCATCTCATTTGGAGTTATTTGAAATCATTCCCACAAATCCTCCCTCAAATCCAAATCCATCAATCCAAATGGAGCCTAAAGGTCCAAACTGGATAATTTGGATTTTAAAGTGCTCCAGTAACAAGTACTGAAAATAGATAAATAACATCTAATAAAGATCAAGGACATGACTCCAAAGCAACACAGTTTATTACTAACACTCGAAAAAATAGCAAATATAATCAGTATGAAGATGACCAAATCGAACATCCCATAATTTTTGGATACATGTATTCTGGCTCCCCCACACCCAAACAAACCTACCAAATCATATACACACGCACGGAAAATAGAACAGAAAAAATAATCAAATAATTAGCATTTATCATCAAACTGAATATTCAGGTTTATGTTCCCACCCTTACTTAGCATATCCTTGCAAGTTGCTTGAGTTATCGTTATGCCAAATCGAAATAAACAAACAACATAGCTGCCAAGTACCTGACATGGGATATTTTGATAGAACCTCAGATTCAGCTTTCCTTTTTCCTGTGAAGTAACCCGTCGAGAGTAGAAATGATGGCAGATTATAATCATGAACTGAGATTAATATGAACTTGGGAATACCTGCAGAAGAATGAAAAGAAATAATTGATTGTGGCATAAGCCATGTAGGTCAGAAGTCCATCCACAAAAAGGAAAATTGATGCCAAGAAAAATTAAAAGATCTTCACTTGGCTAACATGCTAGCTTAACAACTAAATACATGACCTTTCAGATTGAACTTTTTTCTCTTAAGCTTCACCAGAAATCAGGGGAAACTAATCCATGTCCCCAACTCTCAAAATACAAACATTAAAGAAAAGGAAAAACAATTGCAGCATTTGTTACTGAAAATATGGCTCCGTTACAACTAGGTTGACGTAAATAATGTGAAACAGTAATATTTTACAAGTACTCAAACCCAAACACAGACAAGATGGCAACATACAAGTTTTCTTGGGATAAAATAAATGTATAGCTGAATCAACTAATAAAGTCAAGCACAAGGTTGATAAACTCTGATATGATTATAGAAAATTTGCATGAGGTGGCTACCATTAGCCATTCATGTGACTACCAATGAAAGAATAAGTCAATGTCTGATAGGATTAACATCATCATTCTGTCCCTTAATTCCCAGCAATGGGGCATTAATAGGTTTCATAAATAAGTACTGTAATATAACCTCTCCTCTTAATAATGTCCGTGTCTAACCCCCAAGAGACTATAATGATCACTCATACACGTCAAATCCACCATCTTCATTGCTATATTTTAAAGATTTTGGTGTCAATAAGTAACATAAACAATTTATATTTTCTTCATCTCCCAAGCTAGTCACATAGTGCCAGACGCTAAAAAAAAGTTGAATTCAAAGGTCAAATACGGCTGTATCCCATCTTATATAGCTATGTTTCAAATCAACACACTTCCCTGCAGCCACTCTATAACTAGAGACTTTGTGGCAATGGAACTCCTTTAGGCAGCATTATCTTCCAAAATTAGAAGAATATCAGGCGATAAATAACATGTAACACATACCGAAATGAACATTGAATAAGACCTATAAGTTTTCCATTTTCGGTTAAATCATGGCAACAAGGAAATGGCAGAAAGGTTGCTTCTTCGATGATCCTGAAAATGAAAAAATTCTCACCAAATTCTTTAGCAGCATTTACAGCCACAACATTAGCCTCGCCATTGATCCTTTGCATCTGCTCCTCACTGCCAAAACCTCCAAGTGTGGAAACAACTGCTGTAGCCCCAGCAAGCACTTCGTCCCAATTTGCATAAAAAACATCTCCTGCAAGACAAAAAATCACTTTGATTATTCCAATGGAAGGTAATAAGGGACGGCTTTTGGGTTATTGGTAGTGCACAATGGTTTTACCCAGAGCATATATGAATGGGTTAGTGTTTTGAATGATTAACATGGAAAAAACCTGCCTGTCAGCCAAGTGACCTGATCTACCCATGAGCCCGAGTAAGAAGGCCTCCCTGACCTGTTAACAGATGAAGTTCCGAATCTATCAACGGATATCATCACAGAGAGATCTGTGACTTCACTTCTGATGCCATCAGTCATATTACAAGGATTCGTTTTGTAATGAATAAGAATTGACTGTCATAATAACAGAGAATTTTTTGCACCTGCTAAGACTAATGACCTCTATACCCTTTGATACTGCAGCCTTGCATATTGCAGAACCCACAAAGCCACTACCTCCTAATACCACAATCTGGTAATAAAACAGGTAAATAACGGTTACTATACAAAATTATGAGAGATGCATGCTTTAATCTGAAGTAGAGCAATGAGATCAATCACAAGGTCTTACTCGCTCAGTCTTAACCTCAGCCACAACATCAATTGTACCGACATCAAAATTTCTCCCTAATGCCAGGATCAGTGTAGCTGCACCTGACACCAACCTTGCATGATCTACAAGAAGCAAAAATTAAAGAAAGCAACTTTAAATGATGAAAAGAAAAATGATGAATATTACTTGCTCTCATCATCATGTCACCACAATAATGCCAACCAGTACAACAGAAACCGTCAACGATCCGTAATTGAAATAGACAATGACATTACAAAACTGGCAAATGCTAGGTATATATTTGTGAAGTTGCTATGAAAACACACTTGCCCCCTCTAGGTTTTATCATAAGTCCTCAATGTTCTACGTTATACTGGCAATTTCAACAAATTGGTCGGTTACAGATCAGCATTTAAATGAATAGGCAGATTGGTTTTTGGAAGTGGCTTATCTGCAAAATCCACTAGTGAACCATTAGCCACATCTTGTTACCGTACGGCATTTACCAACACATCGCAATTATATTTTAGTTGTCTACAGCTGTTTGATACGCTAGTTCATGAGTAGGCTCGGGTCACATCTCTCCATATGGTGGAATATCCACAAGGAATTTGAAGAGATGTCCTATTGCATCTGACGCCAATCAATATGGTGTATGCTTGAGATTTACTCCCAGAAAAAGACAAAGAAACAAGAAAGATGATGCACACATACATATTCATCAGGGAGAATATCATAATTTCGTTATGCCAACTTCATGAGTACAATAATACAACATGATTGCAATTATACTAAAACAGCTATTGCAGTATATGAAACTAACATGGTTGTCATAAATGAAGATAGGAGCTGTAGAGTTAAAAGCAAAGATAAAACCAATTCAACCTGAAACCTTGAATTTTTCAAAAGAGGCATAGTACCTTAATTATCACAACAGATTTAGCACAGCTGATGAGAATATCTAAAGTGATCTGCCAAATTAATCAACAGCTCACCTCTTGAAGTTTAAGCGAAGAAAGTTCAATTCAGCTGCCATAAGGCCGGATAATGAAGTGTCTCTCGAAGGGTGTAATCTCATACTCACTTAAGGTAACAAAAAACAACAACTGCTTGCTATAATTTCTCTGTCTTTCAAAATGACTAACAAAACCAGTTCACTATTACTCCAACAGCAGTACTTAAACTTAAAAAGATGCATATACCAACAAACAATATTTAGCTTTTGGAAACCAATATGTGTGATTAAACTCAGGTTTTTGTGTCCCTTATGTAGCACACACGCCACAACTCAGCCAATATCAGCAAGCAACATAATAACAACGAAAATTAGGTGAACAAAAAAATATAGCAACTGATCCAACTTCATTTTCTTCGCATTTTGGAATTTAGCAACATTGAAGCAAATAGAAAGAAACAAACAATTGATACATCTACTCAGTCCAAAAACCAAGAAAAACCAAAACACCCTCCTCCAATCCCACCTCTACTTTACTATTGTCTTACGCACAAAACAAATAAAATTGGATTACAAATTCTGAAAAAAAAAAAAAAACGGAAAACGAAACCGAAAAAGAAAACCAACCGAGGGTAAGCGAATTTGAGAAAGCGCGGGCTCCCAGAAAAGGAGGCAAAGAGGGTTCTGCAAGATTGCGACGAAACTGGGGAAATGGAGGCGACGCAAGAAAGTGACGTCATCCCTCCAACCCTTTATAATTCCTGTGAAATTACAGCTAAGGAGTGTGTATTAGAGTGTGTATGTGTAATGTGTGACTGCAGAGGAGAGTGAGAGTTTTGTGAGGCAGCAATCACCAGATTTTCAGGAGAAGACCCATGGGATGGGATGGAAGTTAGCTATCAATATTCAGCGTCATGTATGTGAATACAGTTTTTTTTTTCTCCTCGTATTAATTTTTTTTATTTTTTATTTTTGTGGGGACAAAATAATGTGTGATGGTCTAACTGTGGTCATATTTATTACAATCTTTCCTGGCCTTCTGCTTGTGTTTCACTATATATTTCAATAAAATAAAGGCTTACTAAAAAAATTAAGATATATCACCAAATTTAATGAAGCAGGGTTCAGAATCAAAGAGAGGTGTTATTCTACCACCTGGATTAATGGTCTTATGTGCAAGATATTTAGTATAACCATGAATATAACCATGGATATAAAGCTTCATTATCATCCCTTCATTTTAGAAATTTAAATTCTCTGAATACCAAGTGAAACTTTATCTGAAAATAGTGATACTTTTGAGTAATAAATATGATACTTTTAAGGTAAACATTGATACTTTAATTTTTACATATTCAAAAAATAAGAATTTTTGATATACGCATTCTAGTTTCATAGCTAATGTTTTTTACATTGAAAAAGCGATACTTATGATGGAAATAATGATACATTTGATATTAAATATGATACTTTTATGATGGACAATGACATTTTAAAATTTTAAATTCTACGAATAAAAAATAATACTTTATCCGAAAAATAGTGATACTTTTGAGTAAGAAATATGATACTTTTAAGGTGAACATTGATACTTTAATTTTTACATATCCAAAAAATAAGATTTTTTGATGTATTCATTCTAGTCTCATAGCTAATGTTTTTTACATTGAAAACTGATACTTATGTTGGAAATAGTGATACATTTGAGATTAAATATGATACTTTCATGATGGACAATGACATTTTAAAATTTTAAATTCTCTGGAAAAAAAAATTGATACTTTATATTAAAATAGTGATACTTTTGATAAGAAATATGACACTTTTAAGGTGAACATTGACACTTTAATTCTTATATATTCAACAAATAAGATTTTTTATATTAAAATATGTGACCGTATTAAAAAAAACATGATACTTTATCTCAAAAAAATAGATACTTTTACTCATAAAAGTGGTACTTTTAACTCTGTCATATTTATTTTTCTTTTGTCACTGTACTGAATTCATAAAAGTGATACTTTATCTCAAAAAATGGATACTTTTACTCATAAAAGTGGTACTTTTAACTCTGTCATATTTCTTATTACAGTTACAAACTAGGAACAAAAAAAGAGGAAAAATAAAAAATAAAAATGATGTAGTTAAAGTAACACTTTTATAAGTATCCATTTATTGAGATAATGTATCAAGATTTTTTAATATACTTGGGTTCAGTTCTTAGCCTTTACATTTATAGGCATTTTTCATTTTTTTTAATTAAGAGGCGTATTTATGAATGGGTTTATATAAATTATTATACTAAAATTGCACAATGAGTACTAGTGGTGTAGTGGTAGAACACCACCTTAAGTATATTAAGGTCGCGAGTTCAATTCAATTTGAATTTTTTTTTTTTTTAAATAAAGAGGTGCGGTGGTGGGTGGCTAGGTGTGGGCGTGTGCGTTGGGGGGAAATTTGGTGGGGGCGTGGGCGTGTGCGTTGGTGGGGGTGGGCGCGGGGTGGGGGCATTGGGTGGGGCGCGTCGGTCGGTCGCGGGTCGGGCTTGGGGATCCGTCTTACGGAATAGGATCCGTAAGACGGTCCTACAGGAGACCTACTCTAAAATAAATTGCAAGGCCCATTTACTCTCCCAAAATGTAGACTTAGCAATTCTTTGTTTGGTAATTTATTTATTCTTTACTAGAACAACAATAGTGTGTTTCATGGAAATATCAGAAGACATAGGCCTTGTATGGTTATGTTTCCATGGACCATTTCCAGTTTCTAGTGTTGGAAATAGAATTTTGAGAATTTATTGGTTTTCGTGTGAAAACTGGAATTATGTTTGGATGAGAGAATGAAAATGAGTTTTATATATGTTTGAAAATGAGATTATGTTTGGTTGAGTAATTTTGAAATATTATTTTATGTATATAATAATTTGAAAAGTTGATAGTGGTTGAATTTTTTAATTGTATATATAATATTATATTTAGAAAATTGTAGGTTTGTGGGTCCCATTAAATATATATAATTAAAAATTAGTAATATTTTAAGTAGATGGAATTGGTAATGGAGGGTCCCACATGTATAATTGGATGAAAATGTGAGAAAGTAATTGATTAGTGACGTAGGGTATAGTGTAGAGTTGGAAATTGAAAATATAGGTTTGATATGCGTTGTTTTATGTGAAAATTGGAAAATGAAAATGATGATTTCCATTGAAAAATTTAGAAACAAACATGATTTCATTTCTATTAATAGTTGGAAATTGAAAATTGGTCATTGGAAACATAAACAAACAAGGCCATAGTGTTGCAATGACAAATTTGTTTGTGATAGTTCTAGAATATCCAAAATACTTAGAAATATTAAAAAAAGAAATTTAAAATTTAGAAAAATATCATACAAATCGTTCACTTTAAATCTTGAAAAACTTCTTTGTAAATCATAATCAATAAAAACATCGTATTGTCATTGTATTTCGGCGTATAAAAAACAACTTATTTAATTATGTTAATTTTTTTAATAAAACATATCCAATAAATACATTCTATTTTTTTTAAATCTTAAAAAACTTATTTGTAAATCATAATCAATAAAAATATCAAGTGTGTTACCATTGTATTTCGGCGTTTAGAAAATAACTTATTTAATTATGTTATTTTTATTAATCAAAAGTAGCAAATAAAATATTTATATTTTTTAAATTTGTATAAGATTTAAATAGATAGACAAATACTATTTATTTAGCTTTGCAAACAAATGAACAATGACGTAGCTAGGTAAAATCTTTTCAATTAAATTTGCATGATATTTGGTAAGAAACTAACAAATTTTATGATTAATAAATTCGGTTGACGAAAAAAAAAAGAAATTGTATCGATAGAATCTTTATTTTTTTTATTTGTTATTTTTAGATTATAATAACCTGTATAGACAGAATCTCTGATTTTCCAAAAAAAATAGATTGTATAGATAGAATAATTGATGTTTAGATTAATTGTTATCTTTTAGATTATGAAGAATATGAAAAATGTATATTTATGGTTGCCACATTGATAAATGTGAAGTCCACACGTGGATATGAAAGAATGAGGAGTTGCCACATGTCTCAAAGTAATGCGGTGATGACATGTGGCATATTTATTTTTTTCTCGTATTATTTTTTTAATTTTTTATTTTTGTGGGGACAAAATAATATGATGGTCTATCTGTGGTCATATTTATTACAATCTTTTTATGCCTTGTACTTGTGTTTCACTATAGATTTAAATAAAATAAATTGCAAGGACCATTTACTCTACAAAAATGTAGACTTAGCAATTTTTTGTTTGTTTGATTATTTATCTTTACTAGAACAACACCCGTGTATTATACGGGATTGTCAGAAGATAAAGTTTTGTTATCAAAATTTATTTGTGATAGTTATAGAATATTCAAAATACTTAGAAATATTAAAAAAAATTAAAATTTAGAAGAATATCATACAAATCGTTCACTTTAAATCTTGAAAAATGTAGGTCCCAAGGGGTGTGAGTGTAAGGTTTAGAAGGGGAGGTTGAATAAACCTTACCAACTTTTCAAATTAGTCCTTTTAAATATTCAGAGTTAATACTTCACAGCTGTGTCCTTGATGGACAACTATGTTAGTTAATCGCCAGAGTTAGTCACTCAGCACTGACCGAAATTGTTGATAGAATAACTCATTGTTTTGACTAAAGACTTAACTCGATTGTGATTTGTTTTTCAAATGAAGTCTTAACACCCTTGAATTTGGTTAAGTTTGTTTTAATACTCGGTTTTAGCACTCGATTGATTATCAATTGGTTTGCAAATTAATCGTGAGATATAAAAATAAGATGCGAGTAAATTAAAGTCTTTGAAATGTAAATGACACAATAGGTTTTTATAGAGGTTCGAAGATGGGGTAATTCTTCTACTCCTCTCTTCTCCAACTCTGGAGGAATCCACTAAGTATTGATCAATATACGAGTGGTTAATGATCCCGATACATGTCTTGATCACACACGGTGACTTGATCCTTTGGGACTCGATCCGGAGATGCCTTGGTCACTCGGTGGCTTCTCGTGACGACTCTTACCTTCTTCACAGGCGGGCGCCTTGCTACTATGACCCCACTTGCTCAAGCTTCTTGGATTTGATCACGAAGCCCTCCAAAAAAAACTTGAGACGGGTTCGACTTGAACCTTCCTACAATCCTCCGTGGAATGTAGACCCCTTGATTCTTCAAAAATTTCCTCTTCAATTGATTGAAGTTATCTTTCCTTCACAGGTGAGTGTTGGATTGATTTCCTTCGTAATTTAGGCTTAAGGATTGATCTTGAATGATTTCGAATATTTTTTGTTACAACTCAAATGTTTGCTTGAATGTTCGTGGTTCAGGTAACCTTCTCTCAGAGTTATTCCTCAGCCTTTTATAGTGATCTTTCAAAAATCTGCTCGTGGAAGAGATAAGCTTATTTTTGTAAGTCACTTGTGATCGTTGGCTTGTCTTGTTGCAGTCCTTGGATTTTCCATTTCCTCGTATGAATGATTCTTGACTTTTTGAGTTCGACATGGTGCGTGCTTCCCATTGGTTTATTCCTTTTGCACGCTTCTGGGACTAAGCACTTCAAGAAATGCAGTATGGAGGTATTACTTGTTTAAGTAATTCTCTTGATTTCTATGGAACGAATCTCTTTCAGTTGTCTTGACTTGACTGCATTTTCTTAACATCCCCAGGTGACTTTGAGTCAGCTTCCAATCATTTGATGACTCTTCTGTCACTTCAATCTTGAGACTTCATTTGTCTTGAGTTGACTTAATCGATACTTCACTCACCGCATCTCAATTGTACCTTGATCGAGTTCCCGTCTTCTCTTCTTTGCCATACTCAGCTGCCTAGCAGCGGAGTCTTCCTTCTAGTCTCCAGTTGTCTTCTTGCATGTTTAGGCATACCTGACTTAACTCAGCTTGACCAATCCTATCTATTACAATGCAGTTTACAACCAAAAATGGGGTGCCAACTTCCTATTCTAAGTTTTACATGACATTCATCAAAATCTACAAAATAATTTCCCAACAAAAAATTTCTTTGTAAATCATAGTCAATAAAAATTTCAAGTGTGTTGTCATTGTGTTGTGGCGTTTAAAGAACCACTTATTTAATTATGTTAATTTTATTAATTAAAAGTATCGAATAAAATATATTCTATTTTTTAACATTTAAAGAACCACTTATTTAATTATGTTAATTTTATTAATCAAAAGTATCGAATAAAATATATTTTATTTTTTGAAAAAAATTCAATAAACAATAAATAGATAGACAAATGCTATTTATTTAGGCAAAATTATCTTTTTAGTCCTTAAAGTGGACCGCTTCAGAGATTTAGTCTTTAATTATTTTGATTTTGATATTTAGTCCTTTAAGTGTACTTTTTCCAGCTAGTTAGTCATGTGACCTGCTATAGCAGGTGAAAGTTACATGTTGTGTTCATGTAGAATTTAAAAACAAAAAAGCTTATTGTTTCATTCATTTTTGGCTGACCAGGCATCCTATGTGGATTTACAGTTGTATGGGGTGAAAATGAAGGGAATAGAAGTACTTAAAAATATTATTTAAACATAAAAAATATTTAATGTATAAATAAAACAAAATAGTTTACAATTTTAATAATTTGAAATTTCCAAAAAATTTAATTATTTATAAAATTTGAAAATATAGTGTTAAAAATTATATTTATAACTAAATATAATTTAAATTATTTTAGAAAATTAATAAATTATTTATAGAAAATATATTTATCGTAAGAATAAATTTTTAAATATCTTTAATTTTCAAAAATTATATTTTATTGAAAATCCATTTAAATAACATAAATATAATATTATATTTATAATTCAAACATTCAAAAATTAAGTAAAATAAAACTAATCTAAACATAAATAAAAATTTGATAAAAAAACTATAGTTTGAAAAAAAGTATAGTTTGACAAAAAATTAAAATAATACAAATTATTATTTATTTTCTAAATATCTTTATTTCAATAATACAAATAAGTTATCACAAGATTATATTTTTCAATATATTTAATATATTAAAAGTATATTATATTTATCATAAAGTTAAATAACATTAACAAAAAAACTATTTTAAAATTAAATACACATATATCAAATTTTATATACAATAAAATAGATATGTTTTAAATTTTATATTTTAGATAACTAGTAAAGGAAAATTTAGAATATAAAAAGAAAAAGGAAATGAGAAGTCAACCTACTATTTTTTACTTCAAAATTATATTAAATTCCGTATCAGCCCAACAGGTTACTTTTACCTGTTATAGCAGGTCACATGACTAAATTGCTAAAACAAATGCATACTTAACAGACTAAATGTCAGAATCGAAACAAGTGACGAATAAATCTCCAAATCGGTCCAATTAGAGGACTAAAAAATATTTTTCCTATTTATTTAGCTTTGCAAACGAATGAACAATGACGTAGCTAGATAAAATCTTTTCGAATAAATTTATGTGGTATTTAGTAAGCAACAAACAAATTTATTATTAATAAATTAGATTTATGGAAAAATAAAAGAAGATTATATAGATAGAATCTTTAATTTTTTATTATTTGTTACCGTTTAGATTATAATAATATGTATAGACATAATCTTTGATTTTCCGAAAAAGTAGATTGTATAGATAAAATCCTGATTTTTAGATTAATTATTCTTTTAGATTATGATATATGAAAAATATATATTTAGGGTTACCACATAAATAAATGCAAAGTTGCCACGTTCAACCCTATACACTAAAATAAAAAACAAATGTGCCGCATGTCATCACCTTATTACTTTGAAACATGTGACAACTGTTTGATAAATGGTTTTATCATGATTTTGATGATTTTGATTTTACACCAAAACAATGGTTTTAAAAATTTGCCCAAATACTCCTAAATGATTTAAAATGATTTTAATATTTTTGGAGTATTTCCTCAAGTTTATTTTCGATACAAAATTGGACAATTCATTTAATGTTTTTAAGTCAATGGTTTTTTACATTGAAACTATGTTGTCCAAATACTCCCAATTGATCTAAAATGTTTCTACTATTTTTCGGAGTATTTATTGGAATTTATATCGGACAACACTTTGTGTGTAAATGTTTTATTTCTTCTAAACTATATTTCTAATGTTGTCCTAAATACTCCCGATCGGTTTAAAATGTTTTTACGAATTTTTGGAGTATTTCTTGAGGTTTATTTTTGATAAAAATCGGACAACTTGTCATTGAGGAGGTCGACCGGTCGACCCGGCGAGCCGGAATACACTGGGAACAAGTTTCGTGAAACAGAAACTTGAGAACTCTCAAAATTGATCAGTCAGAACCGGTCGCACATAGGCTCGACCGGTCGAGGTGCCCTTCGACCGGCCGCCTGCGTGTTAATTTGGTGCTATATGTTTCAAACTTCTATTTTCGTGCGACAGGTCGCTCTATGCTTTGACAAAGAAATTTCTAACCGTTGTGCACAGAGATGACTTTTCCTAAATTGTGGGATTGATTTCTAACAGCTATAATCTTGATTTTAATTGCAATTTTTGTAGAAATCAGATTCCAAGAGGAGCCTATCAAGTATCAATCATCTCCTATAAATAGAGGAAGAATTGAAGCAACACAACATGAGAGAAAACTACAACACAACAAGATACACTCAAGAATACACTTGTTCTTACATTGTCTTATTTCTTGTTGTAATTTGCCTAGCTATTCACTTTCACATCCTTGAGGTCTAGGCTTTTCTTGATTACACTTGCACTCTATTGTATTATCAATTATCGAGTTGTAATCTTGAATTTGGGTAATCATTCAACACAAGATATCCTTGTGAGTGTTCTTGTGGTAAGAACACACTTGGGTGATCTAGGTGTTAGGTGTGAGAAGATTGTGGTAATCTTCTTGTTGAGGTGTTGAAGAGTGTGGTGCTCTTCAAGGGTGAAGATTGTGGTAATCTTCACAAGGTGCCGTTGAAGGAAGATTGTGGTAATCTTCAAAGGGAGATTGTGGTAATCTCCAAAGGTGGTGTTGAAGAAGAGTGTGATGCTCTTCAAGGTGTTGTAAGTTGAATTTGTATTAATTTTGGTAATTAATAAAATTCTTTTTCTTTTTGAAATCCATCCCGGATATACTGGGGTGGTAGAGGATTAGGCCCTAGGTGGGTTGAACCTCTTTAAATCGACGTGTGTTGTTTACATTCCGCACCTTTGTTATTATCTTTGAGCATTCGGTTGGAAAAAGAGGGCGAAATCGAAAAGATGGAGATAATCTATTCACCCCCCCCTCTAGATTATCGTAGCCGCTTGGACTTACAAGTGGTATCAAAGCCAAACTCTTTGGCAAGCTCGTTTCACATCGCGAGTGAAGAGAAACGATCGTCGGCTACGAACGAAGCTCAACTTTCCGGAACCTCCACCACCAAGCCACCTCGGTTTGATTCCAAAAATTTTATATTTTGGAAAGAAAGAATGGAATGCTATTTACAAAGTTGCGGGTTCGATATTTGGAACACCGTCATCAATGGAGAATCCATTCCGACGAAGAATACACCACACACCTCTAAAGGCTTCAAAGAGCTCAATGATGAAGAGAAGAGAATCATCTCCTTAAATGGTAAAGCTCTTAATATTTTACATTGTTCACTTACCACTTTGGAATTTGATCATGTTGTAGGTATTCGATCGGCACATGAAGTATGGCAAAAATTAGAAGCCATCTATGAAGTATATGCAAATGAAAGGAGCAACTCAAAAGCATCTACTTCACAAATGGATACAACATCAAATCCAACAACATGGGATAAGCCTTCTACAACCTCCCATGATGAAAAAATTGAACAATGCCTCATAGGCATCGAAGAAGAAAACGAGGTAAGTTCTAAACCCTCTACTTCCTATGATAATGATTATAGTGATTTACAAAATGATTATAATGAGCTACAAGATGAATTCCAAAACTTACTTGTTAAATACAAAAATTTGAAAAAGGAATTCATTGTTTTGAAAAATGATAAGGATAGTTTATTTACTTCCTATGAATCACTATCATGTGCTCACACCACCACTCTTGACAAGGTTAGAAACCTTGAGAAAGAAAATAGTACTCTTGTTGAGGATATAAATTGCATGAAAAATGACTTATCTAAATCCAACTTGAGTACCGATAGAATAACCAATATTGTTGATTGTTGTAATAATTCGAAATTAGAACTTGATCATAAGCCTAAGGGTGTCAATCACATGAAAAAGAATCAAGTCTCTAAGCACGTTGGTCATTATGCTCCTAGAATTATTACATGCTTTTATTGCGGTAAAAAGGGTCATACGGTAAATACTTGCCGGGCTAGAAATAGCTCTAATTATTGTTGGAGACCTAAAAGTCTCAAGACTAATCCTAAAGGACCCAAACACATAAGGGTACCACAAAATAATGTGTTATTAGGTACCGGCGTGAAATAATGATCGAAGAAAATTCATACCGCCAAGAAGGCATCAAATGACCGATTCATTTGATCAAAGAAGGAGAAACTATTTTCAACAAAGCCAATTTCCAAAAAGAAGATATAATCAAAAATGGGAAGAACACAATCCATGGAAATGGCAAAGACATCATCAACAAGATGATTTTCAAAGAAGAAGAGACTATCAACAATGGGAAGGACAAAAATTTTGGAGATGGAGTAATTGGAGAGATTATCATCAACATGAAGATTTTCAAAAGGGAAGATATCATCAACAATGGGAACGACACAACCCATGGAAATGGCGTAATTGGTAATCCGTATCTCCTCATTTAAATATGCATTTTATCTTATTTCTATGCATGTTTTTATTTGTGTCTTAAATGCAAAATGAGTTTTCATGTATTTAAATTTTAAATTAAGGTCTTCAAAACTTATTTGTATTGTTAAAATTTTTGAAAGAAGACCTTATATGATGTTTTTAAAACTCTTGTGCATTTTTGTAGACTAAAGTGTATTATCATCTCTTATGAATTTTTATGGCATGAGCTTACTTGTGATATCTCTTAGCCTACACTTTTTTCATTATGATTTGTGCTAGATTTGTCTTAAGAATTGTGTAGGATTTACATACTTTTTCACAAATGGCCATTTTGTCAAGAAAGGCATAAATTATCGAGGTACGTTTACTTGTGTTATTCTTACTTTTATAGACTCGATATATGTATTGCCATGTGCCTATGTGCTTGTTTTTCATAGTATTTCATACAAGTGCCATTGAGAGGATTTTTAGATTTTTTTTGAAAGGCACTATTCGATATTTGATTGCACATATTTGCTTTGTAAACTTTTGTTCAAATACTTCTTTTAAATGAGGTCTCAATTATATGCTATCGGATTTTCAAATTTCAAAAGAGACCTTTTGTAGCTTTCTTAAGCTTATTTGAACTTGCATGATTTATTAGACTCTTGATGATATTCTAAATGCATAGTATGTGTTTCTTGCTTCATGATCTATATATATATATATATATATATATAGTGTCTATTCCTACTATGCTCTTTTGCAAGAAATTTTGTGATTGATGATTGAAGCATGTTTTTACACTTGGGCTATTTTTTCTTGTATAAGCGATGCCGTTAATGAGTTTGTTAAGTTGTGTAGATGAGAAATGAAGTACTCCAAATATTTGGATGTAAATGTTCTATTATGAACACCTTAGATCAATTGGATGCCCTATGATGATAGTGATGAAGAAGACAAATTCCTCAATTGATGCTTCAAGATGAAGATTGGTTTTTAGAATTGCAAGATGAGCTAAAAAGGAAATGATACTTGGAAGTTGATGCCATGTCTTTCATCACAAACGATTATAAATGCAAAATGGGCACTCCGGAACAAACTCGATGACCAAGGCAACATTGGTCGAACTAAGGCGAGGTTAGTAGCTCGAAGGTATTTTCAAGAAGAAGGTAATGATTTTGATGTAATATTTGCACTCATAGCTCTTTTAGAAGTTATTTGCATTTTACTTGCCCATTCTTGTTTTAAGAAAATTTCAAGCTTTACTAAATGGATGTTAATTTTCTAAATAGTTTTATTCATATAGAAATCTATCGGAGTTTAAAATTTAGGCCAAATTTTTTTAAAAAAAAAGAAAAAAAAAGGCCTTCAGACGGTTGATAGACTTAGCTATTTTTGCTAAATGATTCTACTAGAGGTAAAGTTGATACTACTCTTTGTTTTTGAAAAAGGGCAATATTGTTTACTTGTGCATATTTATGAGAATATATTTGGTACTACTAATGAGTATTTGTGCAAGATATTTTTCCAAGTTGATGCAAGGTGTACTTGAAATGAGCATGATGGGGAGCTCAATTTCTCGCTTGACTTCAAATCATTCAATGCCAAGTAGATGGTTACATTTCAAAAGAACTCTTGAAGGAGTTAGGCATTGAAGAAGGAAGAATCATCTCAACCTCTATGGCTACCAATGAAGAGATTGACAAAGGTTGAGAAAGGCATGTCGGTTGACAAACAAATTCGAGGTATGTTTTCTTGTATTATTTCTATAGACTCGACATTCCATATGCCTTATGTCTATATGCTCGACTTCAAAAAAAAAAAACTATCCCAACGAATCTCATTAAAGTGCCATTAAAAGAAATTTTCAAATATTTGAAAGGCACTTCTTCTTATGACTTGTTGTATCCAAAGCTTTAAAACGTTCTTATTTTTTCGGGATAACAAGTTCGGTATCTAATATACGGTTATTCGTATTAAAAATTTGGTTCGTCATAATCAAACTAAACATATTGAGATTCGATATATTTTTTAAGGGATTGTGATTTTTAACAAAAAACTTGAGATGTGTTTCATTCCGTCTCAAGGATAACTCGCGGATTTTTTTTTTAATCGCTCACCGCCGAGTAATTTACCTCATTTCGAGCTTGATTATGACATAATGTATATTGAATAAGGTATACGTTTGCATTTTGCACGTTTTTAAAACTTAGGGGCGAAAAATCGGATTTTTGGTTGAAAATTCGGATTTTATTAAAACTGGCAAGACAGTGGGCTGATGAGGTTGAGGGCAACCGGTCGCCCTCAACGTCGACCGGTCGCCCTCAACCACGACCGGTCGCCCTAGGCTATAATTTGGATTAAAATGGTTCTGTCTTCAGCATTCGCCATTTTACCTTATTTTGGCCATTTTTTGTCCCCTTTGCAAATTTCACACACAATTCACTTCAAATGAGTTTTGATGCATGAATTATATATTTTGGGGATTATCTAGCTCGACTATCATCATCATTGCTCGTCTTTACCGATTGAATGGTAAGAATTTCACTATCTTTAGCTCAATTGGGTTGAACCCTTGAGTTTGTGGCTTATATGTATTTTTCTTGATGTGATTCATATATGTTTGTGATGAGCTTATTGATTGTTGATGAATGATATTCGGTGATGAAAAACTTGGCTTGATTTCATTTACAAGGGCTATATATAACTTTCTCTATTTTTGACGCCCGCCAAGTGTTCGATAAAACGTTTCAATGAAAAATTCATCACCTACATGATTCTCTCGATTTCAAAAGTCTTATACATTTATAGAGATCATGTTTTGCTTATCAAATGAGTGTTCATAAACCTCTACAAGTCGTATGATTCGACTTTTCCTTCTATTTGGCTTATAAGCTTCAATGTTCAAATAGCTCGATACATCGGTTTAGTTGCACACTTTGATATGAATATATGATGTATTTATCGTGCTAACATTCTTTTTGATGATTCCAAAGGGGGAGAAACAGGTGGAGAAACAGGTTATAAGCTCTTTAGCTCAAAGAAGCTAAGATAAGCTCAAACGAAAAGAAGCTATAAGCTATGGCTTCCTAAAGCCATAAGTTGTGTATGATTCTTGGTCCATTGGTTGTAGTATGGACTTATATATGTTCCTAAAGCTTATGTTTAAGTTGCTTCTATATAACTCTTGTTGTGCTTGTTGATAGGGGGAGCATGTGCTATATGTGTTTGAATATCTCTACTCCCATCCTTGTGCTTTTATTGCATGGAATGTTGTCGCTCACAACGGATAGTTCTCTTTAACCGGTAAAATTGTTTTGTTTTCAAAATCGACCTCGTTAAAAGTGTTTTGGTTTGTAATCATCAAAAAGGGGAGATTGTTTGATAAATGGTTTTATCATGATTTTGATGATTTTGATTTTACACCAAAACAATGGTTTTAAAGGTCATTCCAAATACTCCTAAATGATTTAAAATGATTTTAATATTTTTGGAGTATTTCCTCAAGTTTATTTTCGATACAAAATTGGACAATTCATTTAATGTTTTTAAGTCAATGGTTTTTTACATTGAAACTATGTTGTCCAAATACTCCCAATTGATCTAAAATGTTTCTACTATTTTTCTGAGTATTTATTGGAATTTATATCGGACAACACTTTGTGTGTAAATGTTTTATTTCTTCTAAACTATATTTCTAATGTTGTCCTAAATACTCCCGATCGGTTTAAAATGTTTTTACGAATTTTTCGGAGTATTTCTTGAGGTTTATTTTTGATAAAAATCGGACAACTTGTCATTGAGGAGGTCGGCCAGGTCGACCGGCGAGCGGCCGTACACTGGGAACAAGTTTCGTGAAATGAAACTTGAGAACTCTCAAAATTGATCAGTCTGCAACCGGTCGCACATAGGCTCGACCGGTCGAGGTGCCCTTCGACCGGTCGCCTGTGTTAATTTGGTGCTATATGTTTCAAACTTCTATTTTCGTGCGGACCGGTCGCCTATGCTTTGACAAAGAAATTTCTAACCGTTGTCACGTGATGACTTTTCCCTAAATTGTGGGATTGATTTCTAACATGACTATAATCTTGATTTTAATTGCAATTTTTTTTTTTGTAGAAATCAGATTCCAAGAGGAGCCTATCAAGTATCAATCATCTCCTATAAATAGAGGAAGAATTGAAGCAACACAACATGAGAGAAAACTACAACACAACAAGATACACTCAAGAATACACTTGTTCTTACATTGTCTTATTTCTTGTTGTAATTTGCCTAGCTATTCACTTTCACATCCTTGAGGTCTAGGCTTTTCTTGATTACACTTGCACTCTATTGTATTATCAATTATCGAGTTGTAATCTTGAATTTGGGTAATCATTCAACACAAGATATCCTTGTGAGTGTTCTTGTGGTAAGAACACACTGGGTGATCTAGGTGTTAGGTGTGAGAAGATTGTGGTAATCTTCTTGTTGAGGTGTTGAAGAGTGTGGTGTTTCTTCAAGGGTGAAGATTGTGGTAATCTTCACAAGGAGTGCGTTGAAGGAAGATTGTGGTAATCTTCAAAGGGAGATTGTGGTAATCTCCAAAGGTGGTGTTGAAGAAGAGTGTGGTGCTCTTCAAGGTGTTGTAAGTTGAATTTGTATTAATTTTGGTAATTAATAAAATTCTTTTTCTTTGAAATCCATCCAGGATATCTTGGGGTGGTAGAGGATTAGGCCCTAGGTGGGTTGAACCTCTTTAAATCGGCGTGTGTTGTTTACATTCCGCACCTTTGTTATTATCTTTGAGCATTCGGTTGGAAAAAGAGGGCGAAATCGAAAAGATGGAGATAATCTATTCACCCCCCCTCTAGATTATCGTAGCAGCTTGACTTACAACAACTCCTCATTCTCTCAAGTCGTTCACTTTAAATCTTAAAAAACTTCTTTGTAAATCATGGTCAATAAAATTTCAAGTGTGTTGTCATTGAGTTTTGGCGTTTAAAGAACCACTTACTTAATTATGTTAATTTTATTAATCAAAAGTATCGAATAAAATATATTCTATATTTTTTAAATTTCAATAAAATTTAAATAGATAGACAAATACTATTTATTTAGCTTTGCAAACAAATGAACAATGACGTAGCTGGATAAAATCTTTTCAATTAAATTTGTGTGATATTTGGTAAGCAACAAATAATTCTATTATTATTAAATTAGGTTTATGAAAAAAAAAGATTGTATAGATAGATCTTTTTTTTTTGGTTACCTTTAAGATTATAATAACATGTATAGACAGAATCTCTAATTTTCCGAAAAAATAGATTGTCAAGATAAAATTCTTGATATTTATATTAATTGTTATCTTTTAGATTATGTATATATGCAAAATATATTAGGGTTGCCACATGAATAAATGTGAATTCGCCACGTGGATTTGAGAGAATGAGGAGTTGTCACATGTCTCAAAGTAATGAGGTGATGACTTGTGACACATTTGTTTTTTTCTTTTAGTATATATGATTTATTTTTTGAAGTTAGTACATAGTCAATATTATTAACCATTTTTGATAATTTGATGAAAGTCATCACAATATTAAAGTTAATTAAATAAATTGAAAATTTATTAGATTTTGAGGTATTATATCTTAAGTAGTAGGACTGTCTTACGGATCCTCATCCGTAAGATGAATCCACAATCCGGATTCGGTACATCTCTTATCCTTTTTCCCCTCTCTTCTCCCGCACTCTCTCAATCTCTCCTCTTTCTACTCCTCTTCTCCCCCATGCTCTCTCCCCTCATTTTTTCTCTTTCCTCATCCTCCTCTTTCTCGTTCCCTCCTTATTTTCCTCTTTCCTCTATCCTTCAATTTTTCAGATTGTGGTTGTAACGCATATCTCTGCCTTTTCCGATTTCGACAATGTATTTTTGAATTTCAGATTCTATACTGATACAAAATTATAGAAAAATATTACTTACAATCATATTTAGCAAAAAACATGATACATTATCTCAAAAAATAGATATTTTAACTCATAAAAGTGTTACTTTAATATTGTTGTATTTTTTTTCCTTCTCCAATATAATGAATTCCTAATATGTGATTGAATTAAAAAGCATTATACTTTATCTCAAAAGACGGATACTTTTATTGTTAGGAACTTTATTTGTTAGATTTTGATGGTACCATGTAAAAATTAAAAAAAGAAGTTGACACCCCATTTTCCTTGTATTTCTATGTTGTAATAGATAGGACTGAAAGAGTTGAGTGAAATCAGCTATATCGAAGAATACAAGAAGTCAACTGAAGATAAGAGTGAAGACTCCGCTGTGTGTCAGCTGAGTATGGTCAATATGGAATGCAAAGACTCGACTGAAGGAGACACGGCTGAGGAACAGCTGGGTGAAGGATAAAGAAGTGTCAGTCAAGTCAATAAAGAAGTCAAGTCTAACAGTTGAAGTGACAGTTGAGTCATTCCCATATGATTGGAGCAGACTCAAGTCAAGGGGTAAAGCGCAAAGAATAAGTCAAGACAACTGACATTGATCCGTTGTAAGGAAGTCAAGGATATTACTCAATATAGTAATAAGTCCAAGCTGCCAGGTCTTAAAGTGTTTGGTCCAGAAATATGCAAAATGGATAAACCAATAGGAAACTCTGAAGCATGTGTCAGACCCTGTAAAGTTGCAGAGACATTTAATACGAGGAATGGTCAACATCACATTGCTGCAATCCAAGAAAAGACAAGCCAACGAACAAGAAGTATCATTTGAAAATAGCCTAACTCTTCAACAGACAAATTTTCAAATGAGCACTATAAAAGGCTGAGGAAGCATTTGAGAAAAGGTAACGATTTACACGAGCTAAAATCAAGTGGTATCAGAGCGGTTGGTTCATTGAGCCTTCTGGACTGGTTACTAAACTAGATCTCAATCTTTTTCAAAAGGTTTATTTTCAAAGTCTTTCATTTTTAAAGCAGATCTAATATCATGGAAGTAAATCTAACTCGTATTCCTATGTTTACTGTGGAAGATTTGATGACTGGAAGATTCGCATGAAGGCTCACCTATCAGCCTTACACGATGAAATGTGACTAGTGACAGAAGATGGGCCATTGCAAATACTCAAGGTTAGAAGAGCACCTCCAGCTGAAGGAGAGAATGCTGCACTAGCAGAGACTAGACCAGCCATGGTTGAGAAACCTCACAGTGAATGGACTAATGAAGATAGAAAGAGATTCAACCTGGACAATGTGCCCAAGGATATTCTCTACAAGACGTTGGACAATGCCATGTTCAACAAAGTCAAGTCATGCAAATCAACCAAAGAAATCTGGGATAAGGTGACCCTGATTTGTGAAGGATCAGAACAAAATAAAAGAGAATAAATTAACTGTTGTTGTTCATAAATTTGAAAATATTAAAATGTTTGCAGGTGAAAGTCTGGACCAGATGGATGTCAGATTCACAGAGATCACTAATGAGCTTTCAGCTCTTGGGAAAGAGTACACTCAGAAGGAGATGTGCATGAAGATACTAAGAGCTCTCCCAGCTGAATGGGAAATGAAGGTCATGACCCTGCGACATTCAATGGACCTCTCAAAGACATCGAATCATGAGCTATTTTCAGACCTCAAAGCCTATGAGTTTGAGATGAGAAGGAAAGAGCAAGAGGAGATAGTTGTACCTAAGACAGCTGCATTATTGGCCAGTGAAGGGAAGAAAGTTGAGCCAAATGAGACCATTGACCAGGAGGAAATTGCTGTCATGGTAAAGAGATTCAACAAGTTCTTTAACAAGAACTGCAAAAGAAATAAGGGTGAGACTTCCAGAAGACATTCATCACCTTCCAAAGCAAGGGAGGACATACTACCCAAGAGAGTTGATAATTAGAGAACCGAGAGAGCTGATCAGAGAGCTTAAAACCTGTGTCGGAACTGCAGACAACCAGGACACATTGTTGTTGACTGTTCTTATCCACCAATCAACAAATACAGAAACGAAGGTGAAAGAAGAGTCTTCAAGGAAAGAAGACAAGAAAAGAAGAAAGCCATGTTGTTGCCGAGATCTTGAGATCCGAGCCCAAGTGCAAAGAAGAAAGCAGATTTCGGATAGTAGTGAAGGTGCTACTCCAATGATCGAGGAAGAGGCTATGATATGCCTCATGGCCAAAGAACAAGATCAAGAAGATGAGGTACATTCTGACTCATCTCATTCTGATTCAAGTGATAGCGACTGTGATACACACATTTCATCACCCACAAATCTTTATGATTCATTAGGCAAAATGATGAAAGATTTTGAGCACATTAAAACCTCACACACACTTCTAAATGAGAAAAACAACCAACTTAAATGCCAAAACTCACATCTGACTAAAGAGCTGAGTAATCTGAGTCACATAGCTGATGAGAACACTAAGCTGAAGGCTGAAAATGCCAAGATCTTAGCAGAGTTAGCTGCTACTGAGAAAAAAGAAAAATATCTTAAAAATGTGATTGCCTCATTTACAAAAGCATCCAAATCATTGGATGAATTTATTTTGAGTCAAAAAGAGTATGGAGATAAGACAGACATAGGATTTAATTCCTTTGTGCATAGTCAAACTCCCAGAGTGATTTTGGAAAAAAGATCCTCAAGCAATGAGGGAATTCAAAAGTCCAAAACACCATATATTGCACCAACAACCACACCAAAACATAATCACAATCATACTAGTCTTGGTTATAAGGGAAAAGGAAAGAAGCCAGTAGAGTGTGCTGAAAGGACAACTGAGAAGAAATTCAGACAAATCCATCAGCAGACTCCAAACAGAAAATACTCTGTAAAAGCCAAACAGAGCTACCAAAAACCCAGAGATTTCATCAAAGAAATACATATGATGGGAATGGTAGAAACTATCCAAACCAAGCTGATTGGAATAACCATGTGAAATATCAGCAAAGACCTATGGGATACAATCCAAAATGGCAAAGACCTCAACCTCAGCAAAGGTCATTCCCAAAGCAAAAGAGCTATTATCAGCACACAAATGCACCCAGGCACAACACCCAAAAATTCCACAACTACCCCAAGAAGGCAATTGTTACAACAAACACATAGGTATACAGAAAAAGAGACATCTGTATGATCCTAAAAACCCCAAGAAATTTGCTAATGTGCATTATGACTATGGAACTGATAGATAGCAACCTCTTAGAGTCAGATCATCTGGCTATAGGTTGGTTAGAACATCTTATAGCACTAACCCCCCATGACCCAAGCAAGTATGGGTACCTAAAGACTGATTTCCTTGATTGCAGGTTCAAAGAACAGCCGAGTGCCAAGGAACCTGATACATGGATAGTGGTTGTTCCAGACATATGACAGGGAATAAAAGAAATCTGTCAAGATTCAAGGAGATCAAAGGTGCAAAAGTCATATTTGGAGGAAATGAAGTCCAGGGGAGATCAAAGGCACATGATCTATCAAGAAGAATGGACGGGAGATCACAAATGTTGCATATGTTGAAGGTCTCAACTTCAACCTGTTAAGCATCAACCAACTCTGTGACAAAGGCTACAATGTTGGATTCAACATGGGGATATGCCAGATCAAGGATGCTGAATCTAAAGAGATAATGTTGCAAGGAACAAGACAAAAGAACATGTATGTAGTGGATTGGTGTACTGCTACACCAAGCGCATGTCTGCTAGCAAAGAGTACAATCGAATCAAGTTGGTTGTGGCATAAGAAGCTGAGTCACCTGAATTTCAAGATAATCAACAAGCTTGCAAGGAGTCATCTTGTAGAAGGATTGCCTGACTCAGTGTACAAGAAAGAAAGTATATGTGATGCATGCCAGATGAGAAAGCAAATCAAATCATCTTTCAAGGATAAGTCAAGTCCTTCTTCAACATGAATATTGCATATATTGCATATGGACTTATTTGGTCTTGTTGAGCCACCTAGCATCGTGGAAAGAAATACACCTTAGTGGTGGTGGATGACTATTCAATATATACATGGACAATTTTCATGTGTAAAAAGAAGGAAACACTGCAGAAGTTGCCTCAGCTGATGAGAATGGTTCAAAATGAGAAGAGTCAAACCATTATAAAGATAAAATCTGACAATGGAACTGAGTTTGTCAATGGGATTATAACTCAGTACTGTGTTGAAAATGGCATTGCTCATGAGTTATCAGCAACAAGGACACCACAGCTGAATGGAGAAGCTGAAAGAAGAAACAGAACTCTCAAGGAAGTTGCAAGGACAATGTTAGCTGAAGCTGGATTGCCGAAGAGATTTTGGGCTTAAGCCATAAATACAACATGCTATACTCAAAATAGATGCATGATAAACAGGCAATTAACTAAGACTCCCTATGAGATTTGGACAGGGAGAAAGCCAAATGTTGGATATTTCAAGGTCTTTGGATGTAAGTGCTTCATCCACAACAATGACAAGGATAATTTGAAGGCTTTTGATGCTAAGGCTGATGAAGGCATCTTTTTGGGATACCCAGCTTAGAGTAAATCCTATAGAGTGCAAAACAAGAGGACTATGGTCATAGAAGAGTCCATTCATGTGGTATTTGATGAGCCAAATGTGAATGGAGAAGACATAGATGAATTAGCTGAGAAGCAGAATCATCCAACTATACAGAAGATTCCTTATGTTGAAGCAGATGTGAGAGCACTCAACCCTGAAGATGATGAGATAGCTGAATCTCAAAGACAGCTGGAAGGTCTGCAGCTGAATGATGATGAAGAAGTTGTTCAAGACAACTTAGCTGCAAGACGGCTAAATCCAGCAGACTTACTCCAACCTGATGTGAGATGGCTGAGAGACCATCCACCTGAGTTAATCATTGGAGATGTTAGAGATGGCATAAGAACCATAACTAGAGCCCAACATGAAGCTATGTTCACTTGTTTTATTTCCTAGATATAGCCTAAAGATGTGTCTCAAGCATTGGAAGACACACATTGGATTCAAGCCATGCAAGAAGAGCTGAATCAGTTTGAAAGAAACAAAGTATGAGAATTGGTTCAAAGACCTACTCACCAAAATGTCATTGGTACTAAGTGAGTATTCAAGAATAAGATGAATGAGGAAGGATCTGTTGTCAGAAACAAAGCAAGATTGGTAGCCAAAGGGTATTGCCAAGAGGAAGGTATAGATTTTAATGAAACCTTTGCTCCTATTGCCAAACTGGAAGCAATAAGGATGTTTCTTGCTTATGTTGCACATAAGAACTTCACTGTATATCAAATGGATGTGAAAAGTGCATTTCTAAATGGACTATTAGAGGAAGAAGTCTATGTTGAACAACCTCCAGGTTTTGAGCAGAAAACTATTGGAGATAAAGTCTACAAGCTCAAAAAGTAATTGTATGGATTGAAACAAGCATCAAGAGCACGGTATGGTACATTGTCTCAGTTTCTAATTGACAGTGGATTCACCAAAGGCAAGGTTGACAGAACACTCTTCATGATTCAAGATGGAGAGAGTATACTGCTTGTTCAAATATATGTGGATGATATCATTTTTGGATCCACAAACAAAGAGCTGTGTGACAAGTTCTCAAACCTCATGCAAGGCAAGTTTGAAATGAGCATGATAGGAGAGCTGAATTTCTTCTTAGGACTTCAAGTCAAGCAAATGAAGGATGGAACCTTCATAAGTCAAACCAAGTATACCAGAGATCTGATGAAGAAATTTGACATGAAAGAGAAATCATCAGTGAAGATTCCTATGAACACATCAATCAAGATGGACATGGATGCAGATGGCAAAGCTGTTGATCAAACTAGATATAGAGCTCTCATTGGATCATTGCTTTATTTAACAGCAAACAGGCCAGACATCACCTTTGATGTAGGTGTATGTGCTAGATTTCAATCTGCACCAAAAGAGAGTCACATAACTGCATCTAAGAGAATCCTAAGATATTTGAAGGGATGTCAAGAAGTTGGCTTATGGTATCCAAAGGAAGGAGGATTCAAGCTGGTAGGATACTCAGACTCAGACTATGCTGGATGTAGAGTTGACAGGAAGAGTAAATCAGGTACTTGTCAAATGCTTGGAAATAGATTAGTTTCTTGGTTCAGCAAGAAACAAAATTCAATAGCTACATCCACAGCAGAAGCAGAGTACATAGTTGTGGGCAGCTATTGTGCCCAAGTCTTAGGGATGAGATAACAGCTGAGAGATTATGATATTGAAGAAAGAGAGATTCCAATTATGTGTGATAACACTAGTGCTATTGCAATCACTCAAAATCCAGTGTTGCACTCAAGAACAAAGCACATTGATGTCAGATATCATTTTATAAGAGATCATGTTGAAGAGAAAGACATCACTTTGGAATATATCTCAACCGGAGCAAGCGATTAGTCGACATATTCACAAAGCCCTTATGTGAATCGAGATTTGAAGAGCTTAAAAATGAGCTAGGGTTAATTGAGTTGAGTTAGGACACTCAGAAGACTCAATCAGTAAAGTCTAAAGAAGAGAGAATGAAAAAATGAGCAAGTTTCACATTTCAGCCAAGTGAAAAAACTAGACGGAAATCAATCAGATCGAGTTAGCGACAACCGAAAGTGATCTAATGTGAAGAGAGAAGCAGAGTTAAGTCACTTCCGGATATAAGCTAAGTTATTTATGAGCTAAGTGACAAAAACGATCGTTTCTCGTGAGCGGAATATTTTTAAGGATTACATCAGCGTAATTATGTTTGTCAGAATAAAAGCTGCACAGTTAAACCTATGATTGGATATAAATGTTGCTGCATTTAATGCGGGGAAATTAATGCAGTTTCAAAGGTTAAATCCTGACCATCAATTTTGATCAAGTTTTTCAAATTCCAGAAACCGTCCTTTCAAGTCCGATATAAGCCAAAAACACATTTTCTCTCTCCTCACAAAAACTCTTTCGTCTTCAACAAGCAAGGATTTTTCTCTCTGTGAAAGCAAAAACCCTACTTTCTAAAAATCGAGATCTTACGCTTTTTCACCGTTTATCTTCTTCAAAAATGGAAGCTACAAATGACTTCGTAAAAATGTCCGAGAAGATCCACTCCAGATCCACAGTGGACTTCAAAGGAATGCTGAAGCAGGGCGCTGATGAAGCCCTAGTGAAGAAAATCGCAGAGAAACTTGAGAAGTCTGGTTTGAAGGACTTTCTCACTATGGAGTTCTCTCACACATATCTAGAATAAGTCGCGATGTTCTATGTCAACGCGGAAGTGCATGATGATGAGATTAGCTCATCTGTCCATAGCAAGGCCATAAAGATCACTGTTGCTGACCTTGCTGAGCATTGCAAGTTGCCTTTTGAAGGGCTGAAAGAGATCACTGAGAAGGATGTCAACATTGCTACGGCTTGGAAGGAGATAGCCAAGCCTGAGTCACCTACGAAGGCTGTCTATATAGCCAAGAAAGAATTGATCAAAGATTATTACCACAAGCTGATGGACATTGTGTCCAAATGCGTAGATATGAAGTTCGGAAGCTTTAACTAGCTATATCAGACTAAGCTGATGGTGATGGTTGCTATCCCAGAAGAGAGGAAAATCAACTGGACTGAATTTGTTTTTAGCCGAATTTGTCAACATGACCATCAAGAAGGATGGAACTTTTGGATGCTCGTTGGAGTATGGCCTGGTGATTGGCCATTTGATGGAAGTAAATGGGATTGCCCTGCGTCATGGGAAGCCATTCCATGCGAACAAGAAGATGTTCAAGGCAAACTTTTCTGGAGCTCAGAGGAAGGCGCATGAAAGGAAAGCTGAAACGAGTGAGGGTGAGTCAGCTGACCCTACTGAAGACAGCTGCAACCACTCCAGCTCTCTCTCCCAAGCCTATTCAGAAGAAGAGATCTGAGGCAGCTATACAAGCACCTGCCCTGCAGCCAAGTCCAAGAAGGCTCCTGCCCCTGCAGCCGAGCCTAAAGCACCTGCCCCTGCAGCCGCCGAGTCAGAAGCCCCTGCCCCAGCAGCCAAGATCAAGAAGGATACCTCTAAGCCTTCTCCAATCGTGAAGAAGAAATGCTCAGTTGTGCCCCGCAAGCCAGCTGCAGCGAACAAGATAAAGATGGTGGAGCCAGAGCCACCACTGAAGAAACTGAAGAGGATGTTGTTCCTCTTGTAAGAACCAAGAAAAGAAGACTTCTTAGGAAGTCTGAGCTTGAAAAAGTTGAGTCTTCCACTCAGCCAGAGAAGCCCGAGAAGGAGACTGCTTTTGCTCAAGAAGAGCAGTCTCAAGAGAAGGATTGTGGAGATGTAGCCACCATGGATGCCCAGAAGACTATTGATGTCGATCAACAGAGTGTAGAAGACCTAGTTTCCCGAGGGACAATTGTGGAAAAGCAAGGAGCTGAGACAACCACATTGGCCGAAGATAGAGTTGTCCACTCCCCTCAGACTGATACAAATAAACCTGAGGAGGAGAATGCTCCACTGGCTACGATTCAGAAAGAAGGAGATGATAATGATTTAATAATGCTATCTCCTATCTATCCTAGGAAACGTCTCTATCCACTATGCCCTCAATGAAGATTTTTGTATGGAATCCCTTCGTGCCATCAAGGAAGATGAGAAAGAAAAAGCTTTGGAGAAGGCCAAAGCTCTTGAAAAATCAAAGATGTGCATGTTCACTGGAGGTCATGAGCATCAAATGGAATCGACTGACAACAGCGACCTAGAAGATATTGATACTGCTGAAGCAGTTGAGAAGGCCGAGTTCCGACAGGCCACCAAAGAATCAAAAGCCATGCATGAACAACAAATGCAAGAGGGTCAAGGAGAATCTTCTAAACTCTCTCCCAGCTCTAACCCATTGGATGTGGCGCAGAATACAACTACTGACATTGTTGCCACCACATCCCCCGTGCAATCTGAAAATGGCTCTTAGGGGAATGACGATGAAGCTAGGGAAGGAGATGAAGCGGGCACCCTAGCCAATCCAACCCACAAAGAAGGTGTTAAGACACCTACCCCCATGGCTGATAACTCAGAAGTAAAAACAGCCGAGTCTCAGGAGAAGAGTAACCCTACAATCTCTAACTTAGCTGGTGAGCCAGCTGAGGGGGAAGCTCTCTCCACCACAGCTAGGTCGGAGGATGCTATGGGAGACCAAACCATGGAGAAAGGAGGCAAAGGTGAGAAATCAATGGAACATCAGAGTGAATTTGACGAAGCTCGGACGGTTGAGATTGTCTTAGTTGAAACTTCTTCTGCATTGAAGGCCGATGATGTTGTTGATGCAGCTAAGACAAAGGTTGGAATGGAGACCATGGGAGTTGAGACTCCTGGTAGTGTAATCCTAGGAGTTGAGACTCCGACGGATGCCAATGAAGACCCTAAGGCAGATGAGTCTGCTGCGGGGAAATCTGTCTAAGACCCTACTGCAGTTGAGACTGCAAATAGGGATGTTGAAGGCCCTACAACAGTTGAAACTGCTGGGGGTAATGAAGGCCTAAAGGAGGTTGAGACTTCCTTAGGTAAAGAAGTTCAGAAAGAGCCAATTCCTCATGTCGAGATGGCTGATGAAGAAGACAAAATCAGCGCTCTCAGTGATTCCCAGGAAAACATTGACACAGAATTTCTGAAGTCCGACAATAAAGCCGAGTCCACACCCATTGATGAATCTGCCAAGGACAAGGCTGAGGATGCTCAAGACTCTCGGAGTACTGTCAGTGATAAAATAGCTCTGATGAGGTTCGTATTCGATGATGAGCCAACCCCAATGGCTACATCACACTCCGATGATGCTGATAAAACAACTGAGGACCAATCGACTCAAAAAGAAACGCAAACTGATACCAACTAAGTTGTTAACAAAGCTAAGGGTCAGTCAGATGAGCAAACCGACAAAACTACACAGGCTGGAAGCCAGCCAGTTGATCAGGCTAAGACAGCTGCTCCCAATGCCACCGAAGCTAGTACAGCTGAGGCAAGTCAAGCTGACTCTACTCGAATGGAGAAGGGAAAGGCTCCACAAGTTGGACCTACGGGAATCCCTCTCGTCCCAGACAACATGTTTGAAGAAATATTCCACTTTGAAGTCCAGTTGCCACCTCTGGATGTCGAGTCTGCTCGAGAACAAGCCAAGTACACTGTGGAAGTAGAGCCCGAAGTTCCAGCTAATTCTACAATAGTGCCTATCGGTTTCGACTTTGATGTTGTTTGGCCTGAGGAAGAGTCCGCTTCTACAGCCGACTTCCGGAAGGCATTTAAAGCCATTTGCGAAGAAATTGATAAAATGGAACACGGCTTCGCATCGTTAGACCTAAGGCTGGACAACCGTGATGCAAATATCAGCGGGGACATTCGTGGTGTTGTACTACGAATCAGAGAATGGGCTGCACATACAACTGCTATGAGATTAGAGCAAGTCCGTTACTTCAAGTCACTCATTGCATAGTTGCTCGTCTGGAGTGCGGATAATGTACAGTTTCAGCAGAGGCAGAAGGAGTATATGGTGAGAATTGAAGAATCCCACAAGTAGGACATGGAGTTACTTAAGCTGCAACACAAGAGCGAGATTGCAAAAATGGAGGCCAACATGAACCAAAGAGTTGATGTTCTCCAAAAGTAAATGAAATTAATGGCAGCTGAGTTAAAGGCTACGTGGTCAAAATTCCGAACAGCTTACTCCAAAGCAGATGACAAGCAAAACTCTACTAATAGTCTACTTGACTTCATTCTTAGTGGATTGTTCCCTGCCTAACCCTATCTTTTGGTGATGATGTCAAAAAGAGGGAAGATGAGGCCTTGAAGGAACTGAAGGAAGAGAAAGTGAGTCATAAGGTGGGGAAAAAAGAAGTACTAGCTAAGGGGGAAGAAAGCTCGAAAAAAACCCCTTTGAAGCTTATGTTTGACCAGGCTCCTCAACAAGGAGAGTTAACAGCTTCACTTCTTAACAAGCTACCAAAAGAGCTATCAGTGGAACAGAAAGCTGAAATGGCAGTTAAAGAATCAAGAAAGACCATCGAAGCTGAGAAAAGGTGGCTGAGAAGTATTCTGCGTGTATTCAGAACATAAGAAAGTAATATGATGGTCCTCCAGCAGGAAAAGATTTCCATGCGATCAAGCCCCCAAAAAACATTGCTATGCCTGATGCTGGGTGTGATAACAGGAAAAAAAGTAGATAAATAAATAAATAGGGGTTAGTTTAGGGGTTAGTTTATAGGTTAATTTAGGGGTTATATTAGGGGTTAATTTAGGATTTAAAAAATAAAAAAAATAAAAAATTAGCCTATAAATACATGGTTAACCCACATATTTTTTTCACAACTTTCTAAATTCTCTATAATAGAAAACGAGGTAATCGAGGACTAGGACTTTTGTCGTTCAATTTTTCTACATCAAGTATCTGCGGTTATTAAGGTATGGATTTCTATATTATTTGTCTTTATTTAATGTTTCATGATTGTACTTCATTGATTGCAATATATGTCAAGAGGAAATAAATTCATATAAGCTAGGGGCTATGAAAAGGGTCCGGGATCAAATGTATCTTCGGGGTGAACCCACAATGCATATGCTGGAACTGGCCAGTCAGAGGAAAAAGAGGAAATTAATGAATTTACTGTTGTAATTATGTGAATAATTTTCATGTTATATTAAATATTGACAGATGTATCCCTACCGAGCGAGATGAAGCTCACCCCTATTATTATCATGACTTTCGGGTTGAGGAATCCGGCTGAGGATATGATGTTGTGGATGGTGGAATAAATCATGCTATATTTATATTTTAAATAATTGTGATCAGACTAAATTTTAGATTTATGTCTTTGATTTATCCGGTTTATGCTTGGAATAATTGTTGGATATTTAATTTGGAAGATGTAATATTATTATTATTATTATTATTATCATCATTATATTTTTTTCTTAAGAATTAAAATTCTAAATCAACTTTTTGATCATTATTGGGATTACTTTAATTTATAAATTTGTGTTTTCTTAAAAATATTTTTAGAATACTTTAATTTCATAAAATTGGGTCGTTACAAGTGGTATCAAAGCAGGTCTACGTTTCTGTAGGCTTGTTAAAAAAATTGAAAATTAAAATGTACAGTTTTTCTTTAAAAAAATAATAAAATTCAAACTTTGTATAAGATAAAATGGTATAATAACATCCACCTCCATCATATTTTGTCGGTCTCCTCAAGGTATGAGAATTATTAATGCAAGTTACATTATACAATTGTACCAGTATGCTCATTTATGTCATGATGAATTCCATATTATTATATTCTGCTTTAGAAATATAATATCAGTTTATATGTTAGATGAATAGAAACCTTGTATTTCTCTTTAAAAAAAACAATTGTAAAAATAGACTTATAGTTGCAAATGCACATATATATAGATGGCAGGAACTCGCACTCGCCACACTGCAAGAAAAAACAATAATAATAATAACTAGGGTCCGATCCATCCCATTAACTGACTCAATCATTATTTCAACTATCAAATTGAGGAGGGGGGATAGCATTGGAGAATATATAGTTAAAATTCATCAGTTGTGGTACAATGTGAGGAATGTCATCGGCGCTCCAAATGAACGCGTTGCATCCCGTAGAGTGATTGATAGCTTACCCTGGAGGTACGAAAATGTATCGAGATTTAAGAAAAGTATTTTGGTGGCGAAGTATGAAAAGAGACATTGGAACTTTTGTAGAAAAATTCTTGATTTGTCAGCAAGTTAAAGCCGAACACCAAAGACCATCTGGTTTGCTCAAACCCCTTGACATTCCAGAATGGAAATGGGAGCCCATAACAATGGACTTTGTGGTAGGGTTTCCACCATCAGTCAAGGGAAACAAGACTGTTTGGGTTGTAGTAGATTGGTTAACAAAGTCAACTAATTTCTTACCTGTTAAGATGACGTTTAGTACGGAGCGATATACACAAATTTATATCGAGGAGATAGTGAGACTTCATGGAGTTCCTGTGTCAATTGTTTCAGACAGAGATACGCGTTTTACTTCTAAGTTTTGGAAAAGTCTACAAAGTGCCTTGGGAACAAAACTAAACTTTAGTACGGCTTATCACCCGCAAACAGATGGACAGTCTGAAAGGACTATACAAATATTGGAAGATATGTTGAGAGCATGTGTGCTCGACCTAGGAAGTAATTGGGAAACATTATTACCATTGGTAGAATTTGCTTATAAGAACAGTTATCAAGCGACTATTAGGATGGCTCCATACGAGGCGTTATATGGAAGAAACTGTAGATCACCATTATATTGGAGCGAAGTTGGTGAAAGAAAAATTTTGGGGTCTGAATTAATTCGGCAAACTGTTGAGAAGATAACTATGATACGAGATCGAATAAAGATGGCTCAAGATAGACAAAAGTCGTATGCTGATAGACGGAGAAAACATATACAGTTTGATGAAGGAGAAAAAGTATTTCTGAAAGTAGCTCCTATTAAAGGTGTTATCCGATTTGGAGAAAAGAGAAAGTTGAAACCGAGATATATCAGACCATTTGAAATCCTTACACGAGTTGGAGATTTAGCTTATCAGCTAGCATTACCACCGAGTCTATCAAGTGTGCACAATGTTTTTTACGTCTCTATGCTAAGAAAGTACGTCCATGATCCAAGTCACATTGTGAATTATAAAGATCTGACAATCAACAATGACTTAACTTATGGGGAAGCACCTGAAGCTGTTTTGGAACGCAAGATTCACCATTTGAGAAATAAAGATATTGCTTTGATTAAAGTACAGTGGAGACGTCATGGCAGAAATGAAGCTACTTGGGAGTGTGAAGAGGAGATTCGTGCCAAATATCCAAAATTTTCAATTCCAGGTAAGATATCGAATTTCGAGGACGAAATTTTATTTAAGGAGAGTAGAATGTGATAACAGGAAAAAAAATAGGGATTAATTTAGGAGTTATTTTAGGGGTTAGTTTATAGGTTAATTTAGGGGTTATATTAGGGGTTAATTTAGGATTTAAAAAATAATAAAAAATAATAAAAATTAGCCTATAAATACATGGTTAACCCACATTTTATTTTTCACAACTTTCTAAATTCTCTATAATAGAAAACGAGGTAATCGAGGACTAGAACTTTTGTCGTTCAATTTTTCTACATCAAGTATCTGTGGTTATTACGGTAGGGATTTCTATATTATTTGTCTTTATTTAATGTTTCATGATTGTACTTCATTGATTGCAACATATGTCAATAGGAAATAAATTCATATAAGCTAGGGGCTATGAAAAGGGTCCGGGATCAAATGTATCTTCAGGGTGAACCCGCAATGCTATATTCAGGAACTGGCCAGTCAGAGAAAAAAGATAAAATTAATGAATTTACTGTTGTAATTATGTGAATATTTTTTATATTATATTAAATATTGATAGATATATCCCTACCGAGCGAGATGAAGGTCACCCCTATTATTATCATGACTTTCAGGTTGAGGAAACCGGCTGAGGATATGATGTTGTGGATGGTGGAATAAATCATGCTATATTTATATTTTAAATAATTATGATCGGACTAAATTTTAGATTTATGTCTTTAATTTTTCCGGTTTATGCTTGGAATAATTGTTGGATATTTAATTTGGAAGATGTATTATTATTATTATTACTATTACTATTATTATTATAAATATTATTATCATTATATTTTTTCTTAAGAATTAAAATTCTAAATCAACTTTTTGATCATTATTGGGATTACTTTAATTTATAAATTTGTGTTTTCTTAAAAATATTTTTAGAATACTTTAATTTCATAAAATTGGGTCGTTAACTGGGTTTGAGCCCAGATCACTAGAGGAGTTTCATACTCTAGAGGCACAAGGTTACTTCCAAGATATGACTCTACTGCAAGCCTGGGACATGTACTGGGAGAAAGGTCTCGATGTATGTAATACAATCAAGCAAAGAGAGTTCCGGCAAGCACTCAACCGAAAAGCAAAAGGTCCAAGATAAAGACATGCCTGAGGGGATGAGCTGAGTCGAGAAGAGGAAAGGGAAGATCAGGTGGAAGTGGAAGAGGCAGAGGTTATCAACCTTAGCCAAAACCTCAGGATATAAATTATATTAATCCACAAAAGAAGGGATTAAACTACTGGGTTGGATATGATCATCTAGCTAATTTGGAAGTTGAACGCAAGAATGATGAAGCTATAAGAAGGCAAGAAGCTGAGAAAGAAAGGCTATATCGAGAATGGGAGGAAAGGCAAATGTAGGGATGACCCATTGCAGGCAAGGCGTGCCTATGAGAAGAAGAAGATGAATGAAGAAGAAAGGAAGAGGAGAAGAGCAGATGAGGACAGGAGGAGAGCTGGAGATGAAGAGAGAAAAGGGAAGCAGCCAAGGTGTTGAAGACGGCTGCAACCCCTTTATGTATTTTACTTTATTGTAACTACACAGCTGTAGTATTCTGACACCTTCTTAGTAATTTTGCTCTGATACCAGTTGTAACATAGCTTTGATACATGTTGTAATGCAATATTTGTATAAGTTTTGATTCATTTTGTAAATAAATTAGTAAAGGACAAGAATGCTATGATCAATAAAATTAATTATTCAAAGCATACATTCTTTATTATTGCACTGCTTGTGTTTGCTATATATTTATTTAAGTTTTGGCATCATCTAAAAGGGGGAAATTGTTAGAAATTTATTTCTTAGATTTTGATGATACTATGTAAAACTTAAAATAGGAAGTTGGCACCCCATTTTCCTTGTATTTATATGTTGTAATAGATAGGACTGAAAGAGCTGAGTGAAATCAGTTATGTCGAAGAATACAAGAAGTCAACTGAAGACAAGAGTGAAGACTTTGCTGTGTGTCAGCTGAGTATGTTCAAGATGGAAGGCAAAGACTCGACTGAAGGAGAGACGGCTGAGGAAAAGCTGGGTGAAGGATAAGGAAGTGTCAGTCAAGTCAATAGAGAAGCTAAGTCTAACAGTTGAAGTGACAGTTGAGTCATTCCCATATGATTGGAGCAGACTCAAGTCAAGGGGTAAAGGCAGCAGTCAAGTCAAGACAACTGACATTGACCTATTGGAAGAAAGTCAAGGATATTTCTCAAAATAGTCCAATCTGCAAGGTCTTAAAGTGTTTGGTCCAGAAATATGCAAAAGGGATAAATCAATAGGAAACAATGAAGCATGTGTCAAACACTGTAAAGCTGCAGAGGCATTTAATACGAGGAAGGGTCAACATCACATCGCTGCAATCCAAGAAAAGACAAGCCCACGAACAAGAAGTGTCATTTGAAAATAGCCTATCTCTTCAACGGGCAAATTTTCAAATGAGCACTATAAAAAGGATGAGAAAGCATTTGAGAAAAGGTAACGATTTACATGAGCAAAAATCAATCTTACAAGCAAGCATAACCTGCAATATTCTCAAAGCTTATCAAGAAAATTCCTCAAGTCTAAATCTCGAAGGAACTCGATCCAACACACGCTGTGAAGGAAAGATTACTTCAACCAGTTGAAGAGGAAAAGTTTCAAGAACAAAAAGGGGTATACTCTCCAAGTTTGAAGGAGTCAGAGTGAGGTTCAAGATCGAACGAGAAGTTTCAAGTTTGTTGAAAGGTCTGTGTGATCAATTCCAAAGGCTTGAAGAGAGCTGAAGTAGCAAGGCAACTATCTTGTGAAGAAGCTGAGTTGCAGGAGAAGCCAACTGTGTGATCAAGGTTGTCTCTAGACTGAAGAACTGCCTTGTAACCTGATCTGTTACTTAGTGGATAACTATGGAGTTGGAGAAGAGTGGATTAGAGGAATTACCCCATTCTCGAACCACTATAAATTTGCTTATATCATTTACCTTCAGCATTTACTTTCTTGTTTATATTTTTATATCTGCTGATAAGTTATATTGCTATCCCACTGATAATAACCAATGCTAAAACAAGTGTTAAAAACGTGCTTAAATTTAACAAATGGTATTAAGTCTTCCGCTGTTAAAAACCAAATCATCTAAAAGTAAAGTGTTAGTTAGTTGACGACTAAGTTATACAATCAACTCGTCAATGAAAGTGTTGAGTGGGTAACTTTGCTAAAGATAGCCAACCTAGTTGTCCCCCAAGGACTTAGCTGATTTGAGTCAACTCTGTCGAATATTATAAAAGGACTAAAAAAAGTGAAAATTTGGTAAGGTTTATTCAATCCCCCCTTCTAAACCTTACACCACACCTCTTGGCACCTACATTTACTTATAAAAGTGATACTTTAAGTCTGTTATATTTATTTTTCTTTTTCACTATACTGAACTCCTAACTCAGAATCGTATTAAAAACATGATACTTCATCTCAAAAAACGGACACTTTTACCATTAAAGTGTTATATTAACACTGTCATATTTGTTTTTTCTTCTTAATTGTGTTGGATTCTGTATTAAAAACATGATACTTTATCTCAAAAATTGGATACTTTTAGTCATAAAAGTGTTACTTTAACTTTGTCATATTTATTTTTTCTTCATATTCATAATATATGACTGTATTAAAAAAATATAATACTTTATCTCAAAAAAATAGATACTTTTACTCATAAAATTGTTACTTTAACTCTGTCATATTTATTTTTCAATCTTCACTTTAATGAATTCCTAATTTGTGATTGTATTAAAAAATATGAAACTTTATCTCAAAAAACGTATACTTTTACTCATAAAAGTGTCACTTAACTATGTCATATCTATTTTTCCTTCTTCACTATAATGAAATTCCTAATTTGTGACTGTATTAAAAAATATGATACTTTATCTCAAAAAAGGGATACTTTTACGTATAAAATGTGCAGTTTATCATGCTTATGCAGAGAAGAAAGATTGAATGAGGAGTTCATAAAAAAGAGATATATCATCTTCTTTCTCTTTTTTTTTTTTTGCTTTTGATAACTCATCTTGCAGGCTTATATCATCTTCTTTCTCATACAAGTAGGTGATGTATCAACTATCAACTACGTTGATGCCTTTTCTTTCCAACTGATGTGAATAAATAATTTATACTATTGGAGAAAGGAAGAAAGAAGAAGATGCAGAAGAGAGAAGAAGAGAGAGAAAGGATGCAGAAAAAAAAAAGAGGAAAAAAAAGGAAAGCAAAAGGAAGAAAGAGAAAGGAAAAAATGGAGTGAAGGGGGGAAAAACGAGACAAGAAGAGAGAGGAAAAAATGCAAGAAAAAATAAGGAAAATAAGGGAAGCAAAAGAAAGAAAGAGAAAGGGAAAAATGGAGTGAATGAGAAAAAACAACGAGAGAAAAAGAGAGGAAAAAAGGAGGACAATAAGGAAAACAAAAGGAAGAAAGAGAAAAAAACTATAAATAAATCTTAAAACCCCAAAAAAATGGGTTAGACGGGTGGATGGGGCGGTGTGATCCGTCTTACGGAAAATGATCCGTAAGACGGTCCTATATAAGTTTTTGCCTTATATCTTATGGAAATTATTAAAAAACTCTATTTTTATTTTTGTTTTAGTAAAAAGGCGAAAGAGGAGGATTTTTTTTAGCAACCAAAGTTTTTTTTATTTTCATATACCCATTCTTTTTTATAGAGCCTAGGGGTCATTTACTTTGTTGGTAAAATATGAGATGATAAATAAAAATGGTGATAATGTATGATATGGATTAGTTTATCAATAAGGACCTCATTGGGTTTATGGATGGGATAAGTACAACCAACCCTATATATTAAATGTAAAAATAAGTATGACACATGTCATCAATTCATTATTCTGAGACATGTGTCAACTTAGCATTCTCCCAATTCTATATGGCAGCTTTATATTTATCCATGTGTCAACCTTATATTATATATATTTCATATTTTTTTATATATAATCTAAAATATAACAAATAATTTAAAAATCAAGCATTCTATCTATAACAAATATTGACAGATGTATCCCTACCGAGCGAGATGAAGCTCACCCCTATTATTATCATGACTTTCGGGTTGAGGAATCCGGCTGAGGATATGATGTTGTGGATGGTGGAATAAATCATGCTATATTTATATTTTAAATAATTGTGATCAGACTAAATTTTAGATTTATGTCTTTGATTTATCCGGTTTATGCTTGGAATAATTGTTGGATATTTAATTTGGAAGATGTAATATTATTATTATTATTATTATCATCATTATATTTTTTTCTTAAGAATTAAAATTCTAAATCAACTTTTTGATCATTATTGGGATTACTTTAATTTATAAATTTGTGTTTTCTTAAAAATATTTTTAGAATACTTTAATTTCATAAAATTGGGTCGTTACAAGTGGTATCAAAGCAGGTCTACGTTTCTGTAGGCTTGTTAAAAAAATTGAAAATTAAAATGTACAGTTTTTCTTTAAAAAAATAATAAAATTCAAACTTTGTATAAGATAAAATGGTATAATAACATCCACCTCCATCATATTTTGTCGGTCTCCTCAAGGTATGAGAATTATTAATGCAAGTTACATTATACAATTGTACCAGTATGCTCATTTATGTCATGATGAATTCCATATTATTATATTCTGCTTTAGAAATATAATATCAGTTTATATGTTAGATGAATAGAAACCTTGTATTTCTCTTTAAAAAAAACAATTGTAAAAATAGACTTATAGTTGCAAATGCACATATATATAGATGGCAGGAACTCGCACTCGCCACACTGCAAGAAAGAACAATAATAATAATAACTGGGGTCCGATCCATCCCATTAACTGACTCAATCATTATTTCAACTATCAAATTGAGGAGGGGGGATAGCATTGGAGAATATATAGTTAAAATTCATCAGTTGTGGTACAATGTGAGGAATGTCATCGCGCTCCAAATGAACGTGTTGCATCCCGTAGAGTGATTGATAGCTTACCCCGGAGGTACGAAATGTATCGAGATTTAAGAAAAGTATTTTGGTGGCGAAGTATGAAAAGAGACATTGGAACTTTTGTAGAAAAATTCTTGATTTGTCAGCAAGTTAAAGCCGAACACCAAAGACCATCTGGTTTGCTCAAACCCCTTGACATTCCAGAATGGAAATGGGAGCCCATAACAATGGACTTTGTGGTAGGGTTTCCACCATCAGTCAAGGGAAACAAGACTGTTTGGGTTGTAGTAGATTGGTTAACAAAGTCAACTAATTTCTTACCTGTTAAGATGACGTTTAGTACGGAGCGATATACACAAATTTATATCGAGGAGATAGTGAGACTTCATGGAGTTCCTGTGTCAATTGTTTCAGACAGAGATACGCGTTTTACTTCTAAGTTTTGGAAAAGTCTACAAAGTGCCTTGGGAACAAAACTAAACTTTAGTACGGCTTATCACCCGCAAACAGATGGACAGTCTGAAAGGACTATACAAATATTGGAAGATATGTTGAGAGCATGTGTGCTCGACCTAGGAAGTAATTGGGAAACATTATTACCATTGGTAGAATTTGCTTATAAGAACAGCTTATCGCGACTATTAGGATGGCTCCATACGAGGCGTTATATGGAAGAAACTGTAGATCACCATTATATTGGAGCGAAGTTGGTGAAAGAAAAATTTTGGGGTCTGAATTAATTCGGCAAACTGTTGAGAAGATAACTATGATACGAGATCGAATAAAGATGGCTCAAGATAGACAAAAGTCGTATCGATAGACGAGAAAACATATACAGTTTGATGAAGGAGAAAAAGTATTTCTGAAAGTAGCTCCTATTAAAGGTGTTATCCGATTTGGAGAAAAGAGAAAGTTGAAACCGAGATATATCGGACCATTTGAAATCCTTACACGAGTTGGAGATTTAGCTTATCGCCTAGCATTACCACCGAGTCATCAAGTGTGCACAATGTTTTTTACGTCTCTATGCTAAGAAAGACGTCCATGATCCAAGTCACATTGTGAATTATAAAGATCCGACAATCAACAATGACTTAACTTATGGGGAAGCACAAGTCGCTTTTGGAACGCAAGATTCACCATTTGAGAAATAAAGATATTGCTTTGATTAAAGTAACAAAGTGGAGACGTCATGGCGTAAAAATGAAGCTACTTGGGAGTGTGAAGAGGAGATTCGTGCCAAATATCCAAAATTTTCAATTCCAGGTAAGATATCGAATTTCGAGGACTAAATTTTATTTAAGGAGAGTAGAATGTGATAACAGGAAAAAAAAATAGGGATTAATTTAGGAGTTATTTTAGGGGTTAGTTTATAGGTTAATTTAGGGGTTATATTAGGGTTAATTTAGATTTAAAAATAATAAAAAATAATAAAAATTAGCCTATAAATACATGGTTAACCCACATTTTATTTTTCACAACTTTCTAAATTCTCTATAATAGAAAACGAGGTAATCGAGGACTAGAACTTTTGTCGCTCAATTTTTCTACATCAAGTATCCGTGGTTATTACGGTAGGGATTTCTATATTATTTGTCTTTATTTAATGTTTCATGATTGTACTTCATTGATTGCAACATATGTCAATAGGAAATAAATTCATATAAGCTAGTGGGCTATGAAAATGGTCCGGATCAAATGTATCTTCAGGGTGAACCCGCAATGCTATATTCAAGAATCGCCGCCGTCAGAAAAAAAAAGATAAAATTAATGAATTTCTCGTTGTAATTATGTGAATATTTTTATATTATATTAAATATTGATAGATATATCCCTACCGAGCGAGATGAAGGTCACCCTATTATTATCATGACTTTCAAGGTTGAGGAAACCTACTGAGGATATGATGTTGTGGATGGTGGAATAAATCATGCTATATTTATATTTTAAATAATTATGATCGGACTAAATTTTAGATTTATGTCTTTAATTTTTCCGGTTTATGCTTGGAATAATTGTTGGATATTTAATTTGGAAGATGTATTATTATTATTATTACTATTACTATTATTATTATAAATATTATTATCATTATATTTTTTCTTAAGAATTAAAATTCTAAATCAACTTTTTGATCATTATTGGGATTACTTTAATTTATAAATTTGTGTTTTCTTAAAAATATTTTTAGAATACTTTAATTTCATAAAATTGGGTCGTTAACTGGGTTTGAGCCCAGATCACTAGAGGAGTTTCATACTCTAGAGGCACAAGGTTACTTCCAAGATATGACTCTACTGCAAGCCTGGGACATGTACTGGGAGAAAGGTCTCGATGTATGTAATACAACTGAAGTGCAGCAGAGTTCCAGCAAGCACTCAACTGGAAAAGCAAAAGGTCCAAGACAAGACATGCCTGTGTGGGATGAGCCGAAGTCGAGAAGAGGAAAGGGAAGATCAGGTGGAAGTGGAAGAGGCAGAGGTTATCAACCTTAGCCAAAACCTCAGGATATAAATTATATTAATCCACAAAAGAAGGGATTAAACTACTGGGTTGGATATGATCATCTAGCTAATTTGGAAGTTGAACGCAAGAATGATGAAGCTATAAGAAGGCAAGAAGCTGAGAAAGAAAGGCTATATCGAGAATGGGAGGAAAGGCAGCGTAGGGATGACCCTGCTGCAAGGCGTGCCTATGAGAAGAAGAAGATGAATGAAGAAGAAAGGAAGAGGAGAAGAGCAGATGAGGACAGGAGGAGAGCTGGAGATGAAGAGAGAAAAAGGAAGCAGCCAAGGCGTTGAAGACGGCTGCAACCCCTTTATGTATTTTACTTTATTGTAACTACACAGCTGTAGTATTCTGACACCTTCTTAGTAATTTTGCTCTGATACCAGTTGTAACATAGCTTTGATACATGTTGTAATGCAATATTTGTATAAGTTTTGATTCATTTTGTAAATAAATTAGTAAAGGACAAGAATGCTATGATCAATAAAATTAATTATTCAAAGCATACATTCTTTATTATTGCACTGCTTGTGTTTGCTATATATTTATTTAAGTTTTGGCATCATCTAAAAGGGGGAAATTGTTAGAAATTTATTTCTTAGATTTTGATGATACTATGTAAAACTTAAAATAGGAAGTTGGCACCCCATTTTCCTTGTATTTATATGTTGTAATAGATAGGATCGAAAGAGCCGAGTGAAATCGATTTATGTCGAAGAATACAAGAAGTCAATCAAGACAAGAGTGAAGACTCACGTGTGTGTCACCGAGTATGTTCAAGATGGAAGGCAAAGACTGATCAAGGAGAGACGGTGAGGAAAAGTCAGGTGAAGGATAAGGAAGTGTCACCAAGTCAATAGAGAAGCTAAGTCTATCAGCTTGAAGTGACAGTTGAGTCATTCCCATATGATTGGAGCGGACTCAAGTCAATGGGTAAAAGGCAAAGATAAGTCAAGACAACCGACATTGACCTATTGGAAGAAAGTCAAGGATATTTCTCAAAATAGTCCAATCTGCAAGGTCTTAAAGTGTTTGGTCCAGAAATATGCAAAAGGGATAAATCAATAGGAAACAATGAAGCATGTGTCAAACACTGTAAAGCTGCAGAGGCATTTAATACGAGGAAGGGTCAACATCACATCGCTGCAATCCAAGAAAAGACAAGCCCACGAACAAGAAGTGTCATTTGAAAATAGCCTATCTCTTCAACGGGCAAATTTTCAAATGAGCACTATAAAAAGGATGAGAAAGCATTTGAGAAAAGGTAACGATTTACATGAGCAAAAATCAATCTTACAAGCAAGCATAACCTGCAATATTCTCAAAGCTTATCAAGAAAATTCCTCAAGTCTAAATCTCGAAGGAACTCGATCCAACACACGCTGTGAAGGAAAGATTACTTCAACCAGTTGAAGAGGAAAAGTTTCAAGAACAAAAAGGGGTATACTCTCCAAGTTTGAAGGAGCTGTAGTGAGGTTCAAGATCGAACCAGAAGTTTCAAGTTTGTTGAAAGGCTGTGTGATCAATTCCAAAGGCTTGAAGAGAGCTGAAGTAGCAAGGCAACTATCTTGTGAAGAAGCTGAGTTGCAGGAGAAGCCAACTGTGTGATCAAGGTTGTCTCTAGACTGAAGAACTGCCTTGTAACCTGATCTGTTACTTAGTGGATAACTCTGGAGTTGGAGAAGAGTGGATTAGAGGAATTACCCCATTCTCGAACCACTATAAATTTGCTTATATCATTTACCTTCAGCATTTACTTTCTTGTTTATATTTTTATATCTGCTGATAAGTTATATTGCTATCCCACTGATAATAACCAATGCTAAAACAAGTGTTAAAAACGTGCTTAAATTTAACAAATGGTATTAAGTCTTCCGCTGTTAAAAACCAAATCATCTAAAAGTAAAGTGTTAGTTGACGCAGCTAAGTTATACAATCAATCGCTTCAATCGAGTCATTGAGTGGGTAACTTTGCTAAAGATAGCCAACCTAGTTGTCCCCAATGACTTAGCCGATTTGAGTCAACTCTGGCTTCGAATATTATAAAAGGACTAAAAAAGTGAAAATTTGGTAAGGTTTATTCAATCCCCCCTTCTAAACCTTACACCACACCTCTTGGCACCTACATTTACTTATAAAAGTGATACTTTAAGTCTGTTATATTTATTTTTCTTTTTCACTATACTGAACTCCTAACCTGTAACTGTATTAAAAACATGATACTTCATCTCAAAAAACGGACACTTTTACCATTAAAGTGTTATATTAACACTGTCATATTTGTTTTTTCTTCTTAATTGTGTTGGATTCTGTATTAAAAACATGATACTTTATCTCAAAAATTGGATACTTTTAGTCATAAAAGTGTTACTTTAACTTTGTCATATTTATTTTTTCTTCATATTCATAATATATGACTGTATTAAAAAAATATAATACTTTATCTCAAAAAAATAGATACTTTTACTCATAAAATTGTTACTTTAACTCTGTCATATTTATTTTTCAATCTTCACTTTAATGAATTCCTAATTTGTGATTGTATTAAAAATATGAAACTTTATCTCAAAAACGTATACTTTTACTCATAAAAGTGTCACTTAACTATGTCATATCTATTTTTCCTTCTTCACTATAATGAAATTCCTAATTTGTGACTCGTATTAAAAATATGATACTTTATCTCAAAAAAGGGATACTTTTACGTATAAAATGTGCGATTTATCATGCTTATGCAGAGAAGAAAGATTGAATGAGGAGTTCATAAAAAAGAGATATATCATCTTCTCTCTCTTTTTTTTTTTTTTGCTTTTGATAACTCATCTTGAAGGCTTATATCATCTTCTTTCTCATACAAGTAGGTGATGTATCAACTATCAACTACGTTGATGCCTTTTCTTTCCAACTGATGTGAATAAATAATTTATACTATTGGAGAAAGGAAGAAAGAAGAAGATGCAGAAGAGAGAAGAAGAGAGAGAAAGGATGCAGAAAAAAAAAAGAGGAAAAAAAGGAAAGCAAAAGGAAGAAAGAGAAAGGAAAAAATGGAGTGAAGGGGGGAAAAACGAGACAAGAAGAGAGAGGAAAAAATGCAAGAAAAAATAAGGAAAATATGGGAAGCAAAAGAAAGAAAGAGAAAGGGAAAAATGGAGTGAATGAGAAAAAACAACGAGAGAAAAAGAGAGGAAAAAAGGAGGACAATAAGGAAAACAAAAGGAAGAAAGAGAAAAACTATAAATAAATCTTAAAACCCCAAAAAAATGGGTTAGACGGGTGGATGGGGCGGTGTGATCCGTCTTACGGAAAATGATCCGTAAGACGGTCCTATATAAGTTTTTGCCTTATATCTTATGGAAATTATTAAAAAACTCTATTTTTATTTTTGTTTTAGTAAAAAGGCGAAAGAGGAGGATTTTTTTTAGCAACCAAAGTTTTTTTTATTTTCATATACCCATTCTTTTTTTATAGAGCCTAGGGGTCATTTACTTTGTTGGTAAAATATGAGATGATAAATAAAAATGGTGATAATGTATGATATGGATTAGTTTATCAATAAGGACCTCATTGGGTTTATGGATGGGATAAGTACAACCAACCCTATATATTAAATAAAAATAAGTATGACACATGTCATCAATTCATTATTCTCGAGACATGTGTCAACTTAAAGATTCTCCCAATTCTATATATGGGCTTTATATTTATCCATGTGTCAACCTTATATTATATATATTTCATATTTTTTTATATATAATCTAAAATATAACAAATAATTTAAAAATCAAGCATTCTATCTATACAATCTATTATTTTCTCAAATAAAAGATTATGTCTATACAATTTATCATAATGTAAAGATAAACAATGATTCAACAATCAAAGCTTCTAATTCAGCAGACGAGTTCTCCTCTCGGTTAGAAGTCTTAGGTTCCCTCTAGGGTTTGGTTAGGGTTTTCCCCGGTGTTTGTTCCTCTTCGAGGCCATCCAACCTTTCTTCTCTACATCAGTCTCCACCCCTCGTGTCCACCCCTTCTCATCTCTTTAATCCCTACTTTCTCTTCTCTGTGTTCATGTCTTTTTTCGGAGCTCTTTATTTCTTTTTCATTTTTTCACCTTTTGTTTTTGTTTGCAGGCCGCCACATTGGAGTCAGAGGGTGCGCTCTGGATTTCACAGTGACAACAACATCGAAAACCTTATCCAGGGTCAGGTTTTGGGTGTGGCAATTAATATGGCGGATCTAACAGCGAAGGAGGCATCGATCCTGGATCTTGATGATACCGACGACAATAACGATACCACAGCCCCACCTCCGAACCACTGCATGGTTGGCAAATTATGCTCATAGAAGAATATCAATCCATTCTATCTGCTCGAAGTAATGAAAAAATCATGGAAACCGAAAAAGAGATTTTCGGCAAGACAGTAGGGTAAAAATCTATACCTGTTCTGATTTTAGGATCCGAAGGATAGAAATTGGTTATGCAGAACCAACCTTGGCATTTTGAAGGTTTTCTGTTCGCAATAAAAAGTATAACCGGAATCGAACAACCCTCATCAATCCAAATCAATACTGCCTCATTTTGGATTAAAGCCTATGATCTTCCAGTGACATGTGTGAACGAGAAGGCCCTTACTTTAATAGCCAAACAAATCGGTCAATTTGAAACGTGGGAGCCCCCAGAGGAAGGCTTATTTGGCAAATCGGCAAAATTCAAAGCCGCCATCGACATCACGGAACCTTTGCCTCGGGGATTAACGGTGAAGATGAAGGGTAAGACTCTATGGATCCCGTTAAAATACGAATTGCTTCGGTGTATTGTTTTGGATGTGGTATCATAGGTCACCATTACCGGGCATGCAAAAATTATGATAGTAATGAAGTATCGGATCCCTCCGAGGCCAAATACAACCCTTGGCTTAAGACGTCTCCTTACAAACGTTCCCAACACATATCATCCACCACCCCAAAACCCTCCACACCCACATCCAAAAACCTCGCATCTCAATTCGAAGAACCTACCCAAAACCAAAGCCCAACCCCCAACCCCAGCCCTCACCCTAGCTTCTCACCCACAAACAGTCAAAACCACACAACCTCAAGTCACCATGAGAACCTAGCCATAATACCCACCATAGAATCTCTAACCATTTCGACCCCCACCCATTTGTCCTAACATGCTTATACCACATCACAAAAACCATCAAAACATATTATGAAATAGTAACCCATCCCAAAACTACCACTATGGTGATACAAGCTCCCACACAAACGGCCCCCAACTTCTACCAAACAGCCACCAACATCACCAAGACACACCTATACCCATAACACAAACCAAAACAACAGCCACATGGCATCGACAAAAGAAAAGGCCATCTACACAAACCTTAACCCAAACGACCCCGATAACACCCTCAGTTCCTAACAAACGAAAACTCCCCAAAACCCTCACTACCGAAACCCCAAACCAAAATAATAGATCCGACAAAAAATAAAAAATAGGTATGATTATGGAAGCCACTCCAATTTTTATCCCAATGGCAGAGACTGCCGAAGAGCAGTCCCACCGAGAACAATGAGTTGCTATAGTTGGAACTATCGAGGGCTTGGGAACCCTCGAACAGTTCAAGTGTTTAAACGTGAAATCAATCATAAAGGTCCCAGTTTGGTTTTCCTGTTGGAAACCAAATTAGTAGAATCTGAAATTACAAAAGTTTGTAATCAGCTGGATTTTGATAGTTTTCATTGTGTTGACTGTGATTTGAGCTCCGGAGGAAGAAGAGGGGGTGTGTGCCTTATGTGGAAAGAATTAATTACTGTGAATATTCAGTCATCCTCGTTGCATGCAATTGACGCCATTGTTAGTGATCGGGGTTCATCAAAAAATTGGAAATTAATGTGTATCTATGGTTGGCCAAAGGAAAGTCAGAAATACAAAACATGGTAGTTAATCCGGGACCTAAAGCCTTCCCAAGTAATGTTGTGGATGTGTCTTGGGGATTTCAACGAGAGTCTTTACCACCATGAGAAGATTGGAGGCAGACCGAAGAAAACTGCGAAAATTTGGCAAAGCGACGGCTTTTTGTGGCCTTAACGACTTGGGATTTGAGGGATATAAGTTCACCTGGTCCAACGGACAGGCCAATGAACACAACATACAGGAACGCTGGATAGGTGTTTGGCTAACATTCAATGGATTTGTGAATTCCCAGACTATAGGGTCGAACACTTTACAAGACTCTCGTATGATCATAGCCCGGTGATCATTACGTGGACTAAACGGGGAATGGGAAGAAAGAAGAAAATATGGGCTTTCAGATTTGAGAAGATGTGGCTTCAAGAGGCATCCTGTTGACCTTTTATTCAGGATTCGTGGAGAGACAATCCGACAATCCCCTCACCTACGACGTTAAGAGAAAAAATTCATTTAGTGGGTGTCTCTTTAATGGCTTGGGAAAAAGAAAATTTTGGCAACGTCACTAGCCAACTTGCAACTGCTAGAGACTAAATCCATCACATCCAAGCTCGCCCACCGACTCATGAGAATTTAGCAGCGGCTAGAACATTGGAAAATAAGATCAATGAGCTTCTGAAATGGGAGGAAACAATGTGGCATCAAAGATCTCGTGCAAATCGGATTAAAGATGGAGACAAGAACACAAGTTTTTTTCACAGGGTGGTGAATGGGAGAAAACACATAAATTGATTGAATGGTCATGGATGGAATTGGAAACAGAATTGATGATCCAGATCGATTGCTATTTTGTTCGGGATATTTTTGCCAGCTTTTTAATTCCACACCTACTCTTCGAATGGACAAGGCAATTGATGCTATTGACACAAAAATCCCGGACAAACTCAACGACAACTTGTGCGCACCTTTTACAGAAACAGAGGTGACAGAAACTCTTGCCCAAATGCATCCGCGAAAGGCCCCTGGACAAGATGGTATGCCTGCTCTTTTCTATCAAACTTTCTAGCCTCACATCCGTTCGAACATTATATCTATCATTTTAGGCATTCTAAATAATAGAGTTGACCCCTCCCCTCTTAATAATACTCATATCGTTTTGATCCCAAGAAAAAAAACCCGGAATCCCCGAGTGATTTTTGACCTATTAGCTTGTGTAATGTGATTTTTAAAATAATTACCAAAACCATAGCTAATAGATTAAAAATCACCCTCCCACACCTCATCCACCACAGTCAGTCCGCTTTTATGCCATGTCGGCTTATCACTGATAACACACTTTTTGCTTTTGAGATTTTTCACGCCACGAAAAATAATAAATCAAAAAACTGTGGAACTTTAGCCTTAAAACTTGACATGAGCAAGGCTTATGATCGAGTTGAATGGTTGTTTCTTGAGAAAGTTATGCTTAAATTTGGATTTGGCACTAATCTAGTTTCCCTCATTATGAGATGTTTTAGCTCGGTCTCTTATTCCATTTTATGTAATTGCTCTCCTGGAGCTCCCTTTAATCCATCGCGAGGCCTTCGCCAAGGCGATCTCCTATCCCCCTATTTGTTCCTTTTTTTTGTGCAGAGACTTTTTCAGCACTCATACGAAATTCCGAGTTACTGGGTCGTATTCATGGAACTAAAATTTGTAAGCTGGGTCTGCCCGTTTCACACCTCTTTTTCACGTATGACAGTTTAATATTAGGGCGCGCTACCAGGAATGAGCTGGAGAAAGTGAACAATATTATTTCAGCATACAGTGAAGCTTCAGGGCAAGTTGTTAATTTTGAAAAATCGGAATTAAGTTTCAGCAGAGGAATTACAGAAGAAAGGGGCGAAGAAATGGCCAGAAGCATAGGCGTGCGAAGGGTGGATAAACAAACAGTATATCTGGGCTTACCGACTTCGTTTGGATGGTCAAAGAAGGATATCTTCCAATCCCTTGTAGACTGAATCAGGAAGAAACTTAAGGATTGGAAAGCTAGAACCCTCTCGATAGCTGGTAAAATGGTGTTGGTCAAGAGTGTGGTGCATGCAATCCCGACGTATGTTATGAGTTGTTTCTTGTTGCCCCAGGAGATTTGTAATAAGATTAACACCCTCATTGTAAATTTCAGGTGGGGGCCAAGAAATGATGAACATAGAATCCATTGGAAGTCATGGCGCACACTCTGTCGTTCGAAAAAAAAATGGGGGCCTTGTTTTTTAAGATTTATCAGCATTCAACCAAGCATTACATGCAAAATAGGGATGGCGTCTAATCCAGGATGATAGCTCCCTTCTTGCCAGAACTTTGAAAGCTCGGTATTTCCCAAATGGTAATTTCCTAACTGCGAAAAAAGGCTACAACGCCAGTTTCACTTGGCAAAGTATTTTAGCGGGTAAAGAAATTATCCATAAAGGAATACGATGGATAATTGGCAACGGGGCTACTATCCGGGTGTGGAACGATCCTTGGATTGCGGAAAATTATGGCTCCAAAGTGCAACAGCAACAAGGGGATTTTCCTGATAATATGTGTTTTAATGAATTGCTGGATATGGACTCTCACAGGTGGGATGAAGGGCTAGTCCGGGAGATATTTAATAATGAAGAAGCGGAAAAAATTCTCAGAATCCCGATTCGTCGGTGTTGGGTCCTTGACAGACTTGCGGGCATTATACTACCCATGGATCTTATTCAGTCAAAACGAGCTACCATGTGGCCCTATCAATGATGGATGAACAGAAGAATGCCCCGTCACATTCAGGAGGAACGTTGATTTATGGGAGTGGATTTGGCATCTGAATATCCCTCCAAAGATCCAGCTTTTCTTATGGAAGGTAAGGTTGAAATAATTCCAATTTGTGGGAGATGCGGAATGGCGGATGAAATGATCGAGCATGCCCTTCAGGATTGTGCTTGGAGTCATTTTTATTGGTGTGCATCACCCTTGAGATTGGATAAACTGACAGGAGATCCCACATCACCTATAACTGAATTAATGATGGAAATTGTAAAACTCGATCAGAAAGAGGTGGGGGAATTGTTTGATGTGTTGTTATGGACCATTTGGTATGCTCTAGAAATATGTTGAATTTTCATGGCAAAGAGATTCCCCATAATGAGTGTTTCAACATTGCTATTAGAAGTTTACACTCCTATCAGGAGCACTCGCGACATTCAGCTACAGACAGGGCCCAGGACGCAATCCACCAGTGCGAGAAATGGAGAAAGCCAGCGACATGGGTGATAAAGATCAATATCGATGCATCAGTGGTTCAAACAGAAGGAACGATACTAGGAGTGGTGTTTCGCGACCACAACGGAGGAGTTCAGTGTGTCATTGCCAAGAGATACCATCATATCTACCCGATTGAAATCGCAAAAGCGCTAGCGTGCCCGGAAGCCATGGAGAGTGCCAAACAGATAAACCTGACCCACATTCAGTTGGAAACAGACTGCCTTACGCTCTCTAACGGGTTGAAAAACAAATTACCCGACTTATCCTATCTTGGAGGAATTGTTCAAGACATTTTATCTATTAGTAGCTTTTCTTCGTTAGTTTCCTTTTCTTATATTCCTAGGAAAGCCAATGCTTTTGCGCATTTGGTTGCTCGTTTTGCGCTCTCTCGGGAGTGCCATAACTCTTACTGGGGAGATCCCCCTACTCATGTTCGTGACATTGCTTTTGTTGAGGCTTTAGCCTCTTATTAATAGAACTGTTTCCTTCTCAAAAAAAAAAACAATCAAAGCTTCTATATATACAATCTAAATAATATATCTATATAATCTAAAAAAATATATTACCCTAAAAAAATGAAAGATATATTTGTTGGATACTTTTGTTTAATAAAATAACCAAAATTAACTAGGTGATTTATTCTAACACCAAAAAAATAAATATCAGTCATTGTAATACAATTAATTTGTGGAAAATTGATCTAAAACGGTTGTAACAATATAGTTAAGAATTAAAAATTTACGTTATTTTGACAAACCAAAATACGAAAAATAATTAAAAAAAATAGCTCAAATTTAATAAAATTAGCACAAATCCCGTGTAACACACGAGTGTTGTTCTAATTTTACGGATAGAGTAGGATTGCGTATTCATGGATAATTTAATTTATATGTAAATTTTATTTGTATTGGAGAATCATAAAAGTAGGTTGTTTATATTGGATAACAATTATATAATTTGGCATTAATGAATATATATGATAAACTTTCTCAATATATATATATATATATATAGGGAGGGGGTTATATGAGACCACCTCATATGGTGAGTCCATAGGGACCAATCCTAGCCACATATCTAGATTTTCTAATGGTTGTGATTTTAGAGCTAAAATTATAAATTAGATGCTGGAAAATAGAGGGAGGGGTAAATTAGTAATCCTACAAAAATTGAAATTGAATTGAAATATAATATCTGATCGGTAGATACCAATTTAATACAAGAGGCTACTTATTCCACTTCCAGCCTCCTTCACCACGCACGTTTCTGGATTTATATACATTACTATTATGTTTTAGATCATATTGAAGAATAATCAACGATCTTTGTCATGAGTTGTACCTGGGCTCGAGGCACTTTATATAATGACCGCCAGACAATAACCTTCCAATATCCAGGGCTTTTCGGCCCGGGACGAGCTCCTGGAGATCGTTTTCCGGTCCAAAACCTAAGTCGTGGCTTATAGGGTTTCCTCTCATAAGACGTCTTTTTCTTCCTTTTAGCAGCGGCTCGCGGTTTTTGATCTTCCTGAGTATGGCCCGACTCCATGCCTTGTTCGGACCGACAGCAGAAGCCATGGATGTGTAGGCTGCAGCTCGACTATTGTGTGAGAAAAGTTGCAGACAATTCACCATAATTGCTAGAGCTCGACTTTAGTTTGAAGTTTGCTTATGAAGATGTAATTTGTTGCTTGTGTAGATGTGTCATGGTGCTTTTATATATCATTAACTACATAAGCAAGTCATAAGCAACAAACCCATACTACATAAGCAACAATCTTATACTACATAAGCAACAAATATATACTACGTATGCACCACGAATACATTAACTACATAAGTACGTCATAGCAACAAACCCATACTACATAAGCAACAAGCCTATACTACATAAGCAACGTATATACACTACGTATGCACCACGGATACATTAACTACATAAGCAAGTCATAAGCAACAAACTCATACTACATAAGCAACAAGTCTATATTACATAAGCAACGAATATACACCATGTATGCACCACGAATACATTAACTACATAAGCAAGTCATAAGCAACAAACTCATACTACATAAGCGATAAGCCTATACTACATAAGCAACGAATATACACTACACATGCATCACAGATACATTAACTACACAAGCACGTTATAAGCAACAACTCTATACTACATAAGCAACAGAGAATTTTTTTGAAACTGAAACGCTGGAGAGAGAGTGTGCGTGAAGAGTGGGTGAAAGCACGTGAAAGAGGGAATGAAATCTCAATAACTGATTCTATAATGCAAAATGACCACCATACCCTTCTTAGTTGCTGAAACAAAAAAAAAATAAACATAAAAACTCCCTAAAAATCTGGACCACCCAAAATTGTTAATCTATGGTTAGAATGTGTCCTCATGGACTCACCCCAAGTAGGAGGACCTATTTGATCCATACCCTATATATATATATATATATATATATTGAATGCCCAAATTGCCCCCAACTATTAATAAACACAAGAAACATGACTTGTACCCAAATTTCGCCAAGTAATAATGCTCCTCTTCGCAAATCAGAATCCCGGGTTTGCAAATTAAATGTCTCCTCATCCTCATAAATTTGGTTGATACATTGTTAAATATATGCACAATTTAATCGATTGTGGTGAAAATGATGCTAATTAACATTTTAATACATTGTAATTGTTCAAATTTATGCCTAACATCGTTTCAAAAAATAAAATTTATGCCTAACACCGATATTCATAACTTTTTTTGTCAATTATTTTTTCTTTTTTTTGAATACATATCCTGGGAGGGGAAGGACTGGTGGGAATCGAACCCCAGATCTCTAGGCCGAGCACGAGAATCTTAACCACTGGACTATTATTCATTTCCCCGATTTTCATAACTTCTCGTTCCTTGCTTCCTCATCTTATATGTCGTTCTTCTTCTCCTTCTTTCCTTTATTTCTTATTTCCTCTTCTCCTAGGACTTTTTGTTTTATTTCTTTGACATATCATCTACTAGACTGCTATTGTCATCAAGCATCACTATATGCTCCTACTTTCTCCTCTCTTTTTTTTCTTCTTGGTACTTCTTGTTCTTCCCCATCCACCTTGCTCGTCTATCACCACCAATGGTGTAGCCAGGCCACGAGAGTGAGGTGATGGGTGGGCTTATAGAAAACTTAGAAAAACATATAAATTATAACTTTTTTTTAAAAAAGATATTCTTAATGAAATTAGGGAAAAAATAATTAAAGGAGGGGTCGGGGCCCAGTATGGCCCCCAAGCTTCGCCATTGGTCACCATTGCTCACCGTCGAGTCACACTTTTTCTTTCTTTGTTTCTCTATTTTGTTGTTCTTCTTCGGCTTCTTCTTATTTCTTCTACCTTTTATTTTTTTCTTTTATTTCGTCATATTTCTTTAGATCCATAAGGAGATATGGAATGAATAGTTTTTCCCTTTATTTTCCAAAATAATCTGACAAGTACTCTAACTTAAAGTTTGATATGGCTAAAGCCTATGATATGCTGGGATATTATCCAAGTTGATGTGCTTGAGATTGATTGATTTCTATGATGGTCATTCCATACCTAAAAGTTTCACCTCATCTACTATTGTGATTGTTCCTAAAACTCCTCAACCTAATTTTTGTACTGAATATAGGCATATTAGTCTCTTTATATGATTATAACCAAGATTCTCAATAACATGCTCTCCATTGTTCTTCCTTTCCTCATTTCCCCCTCCCAAATTGGCTTCCTGAAAGGAAGGCCCATTAATGATAATATCTTACTTGCTCAGCAGTTGATTCACTTTCTTAATCCATCTGGTCCTACCCTCAATGTTGTACTAAAGCTTGATATGGCTAAGACACATAATAGGGTTACGTTCAATAGCTTTTTTTTCTGCTTAACATGTTTAGGCAAATTGGATCCCCACATAGATGAATTCTTTTCATTGAAAATTGTGTGAACAATTGTTGGATTTCTTTGTTAGTTAATGGTTATCGTGCTGATGTTTTTCATTCTGAAAGGAGTTTGAGATAAGGGGATCATGTCCCGCCTTCCTTTTTCTTACACTACCAAAAATAGAGGTTTTTGCAACGACAAAAAGTTGTCCCAAAAAATGGGAAGTCGTTGCTAATAAATTTTTTGAGACGCCTCGTCGTTGCAAAAGTGTCGAGCCAAATACTGCGATGCAAAAACAGTGTTTTGCAACGACAAAAGAGGCGTTGCAAATACTGCACCTTTTTTTATTTTGCTCTTACTTATTTGCAACGACTTTGTCGTTGCAAATACTCCAATTTTTTTATTTTACTTATTTGCATTTGCAACAGCAAAGTCGTTGCAAATACTCCAGTGTTTTTATTTCCAATTTCCTGGATTTTACATTTTTATTTTATTATTTGAAACCGGTTATAAACATGTCTAATGATATAAGATGTATTTCTATATATCAAACACATTATAAACACAAATACAATAGTATCCGCAAATAAAAAAAATAAACAATACACTGTATTACAAAAAACTGAGTTATAGTTTATCCTATATCTAAGTGTACATCATCATCATGGCCTGTCCAACAATAACACTAGGAAGTTATACCGATTGTACTACAAATTGTACTGACAATGTTTTCCAAAAATTACTTCTCATGTATTCTGGAAAACTAAAAGAAAGAAGATGTTCTCGCCTTTCAGATATATAACATTTCAAGAAAATCAAAAGCTGATTTCATTAAGTACCTAATAGAAACTTCAATCTGATACTCGATTTTTGGAGTCATCAACCAATCCCTGTAGGCCTCTACATCAGTTGTGATGCTAGGTTACATTTGAGTTGTTCGTGGCAACTTTCTTTCGGAACAATATCCCTTTGAAAATGCTGAAACATATGAGAAAAAAAGACAAGTTTCAGTCATAAGGTATAAATAAGATAATTCATAGCACAATTCTCTAATAGATGTTCTCAAGATAACTGACGAATACTAAATCCTAACAAAGAAAATAAAGGAAAATTACTAATAACAGTTCAAAACTTTGAAAAGAACAAATTGACACTTTTTTGTATTTCAGTTTTTCTCCACTTAATGATCTCCTCAGCTATCAGCTATCCTTTTTTTTCTCTCTTTCTTGTTTGATTACTGTACGATTGGTTTTGGCAACTTACAACAACACCTCCCACGACAATAAAAAATAATTACGACTAACTGGATGTCACAGGGCAACAATAACCCTTTGCTCGACCGCTTTCATATAATAAGAGAGATTACAGGAAGAAACACTATAAAGGCAAATCTAAATTTACTTAACAATAAATATTGAAGTGCACTTGTCTGTGTTCAACAGGGATGGAAAAATGTTTTTAAGTCTCAAGTAATTATGGATGTGACCACACCAATTTCAGTGTTAACCCACTTCTCACATGGTAAGACAATTACCAAAAAAAATACACACAAATCGAAGAAATGTAACAAATAAATCAAAGGTTGTGTGTCCATTGCCAGCGCTATGGAAGTATGTCAGGGGAAGGGTGAGAGGCTAGAATTTTTCAGAAGATTTGTGGAAAGGAAGTTCCCATACTAAACTGCTTGTTAAATATTGACAAGTAAAATACTATAGCAAAGGACAATTTTCATTCATAATATATCATCATCTTAAGGAGGAAAATCTTTTCAAGACACTGATGCATGTTTGTCTTACCCGGTTAATATAATCTTCTTGAGAACAATCCTATCAGGGTCTACAGTTCTCAGCGAACCAACAGTAGCAACAGTAGGAGAGGCGTCTCAGACAAATGATGTTTTATGAACCAAAAGCTGAAAACTTACTTAATATAGCTAAAACATAATTCAAATTTCACATTTATAGAGTAAGTACCTATTAGTTTCTAAGGTCAAGTTTTACACACCAATTACAAATTTTCGTTTTTCCAAAGCTAAGTATGAAAGAGAAAGGCACAAGCTCAAGCAGCATTAGATAAATACAATTATTACAAACGGCAAAAATATACAGTTTGAGGAAGTAGTTTCAGACTTGATCGACATCCAGACCATGGACCGAGAAACATAAGGGAAACCTTACCTTCACAATTATTTCGATACTGCCTTTCCTTACTGCAACAGCAAACTCTGAATCACGGAACCCTGCGAACTCGTACGTTAAATTATACAAGGATCCTAGTTGGCAGACAGACGACTAGCAAACACGTAAATAAAACCAACATAATAATAAAAAAACAACCCAAGGTTTATGATAAATTTAGGGCCTGAACTGCAAGAATCTAATGCAAATTCTGAATTTGAGCAAACAAGTTATTCAACAACATCAAGACGCAATTCAAAGAATAAGAAAAAAGCCATCATGATTGAGCAAGAGGACGTATGCTTACCAAGGAAAATGAAGATGAAACCATTAGTTTTTATACTGTATGCTACGACAGAGGCAGGAATTGATGAGAACCTCACAGGAAAACAAATGCAGGCAACAAGAGCAACCTTTAAGCCAATAATATCAAGGAATATCAAAGTTCTAAAAGACTAGTGGAAACTTTCGACAATTTTTAAAAATCAGCAAGAAAAATTCGACCACAGCATATTAAATGTATCAATCACATGACATCTTACCATTAGCTTACAGCTGGTGCTGATAAATGCATCAAAATTAGGCACCTAATCAGTCCTATACGTTTAAAGGCCAATAATATCAAGGAATAACTTGAAAAATAGGGATCATTGAATCCGAATAGACAACAAAAGCATTTAATTAGCAGAAACTATGAGGCATAAAAATGTTTAGATGAAAACAATAATAATCCAAAATCACTTCTAAGCCACAGAACTTGGAAAATTTCCATAAGAATTCATCATCACGATTCATGAAAATAACATATTCCACCAATTCTAATTCCATAACTCAAATTCCATGCCACCACTCCACACCGACTTCAATTTCAAATTGACACCAAAAAAACGAACTCAAAATTAATAGCCGCAATCACACAATTAGCACACGCTCTATGTGTGTGTGTGTGTGTGTGAGAGAGAGAGAGAGAGAGAGAGAGAGAGAGAGAGAGAGAGAGATTTTGAAAACCTTAGGGCCTGTTTGTTTATGTTTCCATGGTCCATTTCCAGTTTCTGGAGTTGGAAATATAATTTTGAGAATTTATTGGTTTTCGTGTGGAAATTGGGATTGTGTTTGGATGAATGAATTGAAATGTGTTTTATGTAGGGTTGGAAATGAGATTGTGTTTGGTTTGAGTAGTTTTGAAATATTATTTTATGTATATAATAATTGAAAAGTTGGTAGTGGTGGGGTCCACTTCAATATTTTAATTTGAATATATAATATTATATTTGTAAGATTAAGTTGGTGGGTCCCATTAGATAGTTATAATTTAAAAATAGTAATATTTTAAGTAGATAAAGTTGATAATGGTGGGTCCCACATATATAATTGGGTTAAAATATGAGAATAGTGATTGATAAGTAATGATGAGTGATGTAGAGTAGTGTATAGGTTTGAGAATAGAAATTATAGGTTTGAGATGTTGTTTTATGTGAAAAATAGAAAATGAAAATGATGATTTCCATTGAAAATTTTATGAACAAACATGATTCCACTTTTATGTATAGTTGGAAACTGGAAAGAGACCATTGGAAACATAAACAAACAAGGCCTTAAGTTTCAACTTTGACGGCAAGGTTAAGGAGTGCGGCGAGCGCGGCCTCTTGGCCTCAGCGGAGCCGAAGTAGAGCATACCCACCAGGGGCCCGACGGCGTCGGAGAAGTGATTATTTGGTGATTTTATAGAATATTGGAGTTTACCTCAACAAAGGCGAACCGTTGAACACAAAGGTGAAGGGACGGTGTGATGGCGTCGGCCAGGAAAGATCGGCGGAGGGGAGAGAGATTAGATTAGATTAGCGGCGCTTGAGAAGAAAACCTCTCGCGGGATTTTATTTGGGTTTTCCTAATTTTTTATCTTTTAATGAAATAGTGTAATTTAGGGACAACTCGAGTCTGTAAAATTAGCTCAAATCGAAGAAGAGAGAAGATAGAAAGCTGCAGAGCATTTTCCATACCATCTGATGAAAAATAACAAATTCTGGTAAAACTTAACTCAAAGCTACAGTAGACAAAGTATTTATACTCTCAGCTAAAAGAAAGAAGAAAAAACGTAAAAGCAGAAAACATAACAAAGCAAACACGATTTTAAGCTAAGCTAAAATCCCAAAGCATGTATCTATCTCAACATCCCCCCCTCAAGTTGGAACATGGTGTAAATCCAACATGCCCAACTTGGAAATGAACGCATGAAGAAGACCAGGACCCAAGGCCTTAGTAAAAATATCCCCAAGCTGCAATGAAGATGGAACCTTCTGAGGAGCAATAAAACCCGCTTTGAATTGGTCCCTCGTAATGTGACAGTCGATTTCAATGTGTTTAGTCCGTTTGTGAAAAACGGGATTCGCGACAATATGAAGGGCCGCCTGGTTGTCGCAAAACAAAGGAATAGGAGTAGGAATTGAAAGCTGAAGATCAGAGGAAATAAAAGAGATCCACTTCACCACATACTGATGGAACTTAGAGCTCCGTATTCGGCCTCCGTCAAGATTTCGACACGGTTTTCTTCTTGCTTTTCCAAGAAATGAGACAACCTCCCAAAATATGCAAAGAGCCTGTAATGGACCTCCGGGAATCAGGGCACCCTGCCCAGTCAGCATCACTAAAAGCACGGAGAGAAACCTCACCACCAGCAGGATAAAAAAGTCCAAGAGAAGGGCATCCCTTCAAGTACCTCAACAAGTGTGTAGCAGCCTCCCAATGAGAAGTAAGAGGATTGTTGACAAATTGGCTGAGCTGTTGCACACAAAATGTGATGTCAGGCCGAGTCAAATTGAGATACAATAACCGCTAACCAATCTGCAAAATCTATCCGGATCAGGCAATGGAGAGCCAGAATCTGCCACCAATTTCAGGCCAGGGGGAAAAGGTGTAGTGGCAGGCTTACAATCTAACAAATGAACATCTTGTAGAATATCCAAAATGTACTTACGTTGACATAATGAAGTGCCAAGATTAGTGCGAGTAATTTCAAGATTTTCTAATGGTTGTGATTTTAGAGCTAAAATTATAAATTAGATGCTGGAAAATAGAGGTAGGGGTAAATTAGTAATCCTACAAAAATTGAAATTGAATTGAAATATAATATCTGATCGGTAGATACCAATTTAATACAAGAGGCTACTTATTCCACTTCCAGCCTCCTTCACCACGCACGTTTCTGGATTTATATACATTACTATTATGTTTTAGATCATATTGAAGAATAATCAACGATCTTTGTCATGAGTTGTACCTGGGCTCTGAGGCACTTTATATAATGACCAGTTTCGTACAATAACCTTCCAATATCCAGGGCTTTTCGGCCCGGGACGAGCTCCTGGAGATCGTTTTCCGGTCCAAAACCTAAGTCGTGGCTTCTAGGGTTTCCTCTCATAAGACGTCTTTTTCTTCCTTTTAGCAGCGGCTCGCGGTTTTTGAAGTGCCAAGATTATCCAAAATGTACTTACGTTGACATAATGAAGTGCCAAGATTAGTGCGAGTAATTTCCATCCCAAGAAAGTATCTGGCCACCCCCAAATCCTTAATAGTAAATAAATCATCCAAAAAACGTTTCACAGCAAGAATATCCCTTTCCTCAGATCCAGTAAGTAGAACATCATCAACGTACACAAGTAAAGCCAAGAAAGAGGAAGAATCACTTTTAACAAACAAGCAACTATCATGTGCAGATTGTCTAAAGCCAAAGGAAATCAACTTAGCACAAAACTCGGTGTTCCATTGCCGAGAAGCTTGTTTAAGCCCATACAAGCTCCGCTTTAAGTGGCAAACCTGCCCGGCCCAGCCTTTATCAGAGCGGATGAGGGGTCCATGTAGATATCCTCCTCCAAATAACCATGAAGAAACGCATTATTTATATCCAATTGGTGTAAAGCCCAGTTATGTAAAGTTGCCAAAGCAATAAACAGTCGTACGGTTACCAACTTAGCAATAGGGGAAAAACTATGGGAAATGATTGAAAATAGCCTAATTTTAAACCACGTATACAAAAATGGCCTTACTTATTCAAAAGTTTCAAAAATAGCCTTCTTTTTTTGATAAAACCCCAAAATACCCCTTATATTGAATTAAAGGTAAACTAATGGTTTTAAAGGTATCGTGAGCCTAGGTTTATCAAGAACTTTTAGTTAAATTTATTATATCTATGTAATTAACAATTGGTGAGGAGAAATTACTCCGAGATTATGGATCGGACCGATGTCCGAGATGTACCTTTACAGGACATATCGCCGATATTGACGATGTATGCACAAGAACACTGACCAGGTTTCATATTGGGAATACCAACATGAAGAAAAAGAATGTGCAGAGCCGACGGGAAACCTTAAGGCAATGCAAAAGGCGAGCGTAATATTATGGCGATTTCCGATGCTTAACCAAACCCTATATGTTCACTTGATGAACCTCCAAGAAACGGTTCATGAAAATTCCCATCGAACAATGATTCCCGATGGTGTACCGAGTGGAACGAGATACTTCAGATAAATCTAAGATCTCCAAAGATCTTAGAGAAATCGAGAAGACGGTGCAGAATTATGGCAACTGCCATATTCATCTACCAGTAAAAGTTCATCAGATCTAGAACTAGATGGAGACGATAGTGAAATATCAGAAGGAAACTATTGAACTCCTTCATGATATTCAGAAACGAGTCAAGAACCTGGAGGATAGGCCAAGTTCATCCGGAGGAAGGAAACATATTGATTTTGGGACGGTACCCTATTTACACCAAAAAGGAAAACCAACCGAAGTTATACGAAAGATGACAGATGAGGAGAAGCTCATTGCTCTAATCAAAGGAAAATCCATCAAAAATTAAAAAGATGGATATGGAAAAGATGAATCTTAAAGATCTACATGACCTGGCAGAATCCTTCGCGGGATTAGGTATTGTAGATTTAAAGATGAACGCAGGTGAGGAATCAGCTTTGGTTACCTATGACCCACAAGGTAGACCAATTCCACCACCACCGCCACCAGTTAATCCTAACGTCGAAGAAAGTACGGGTTCGCATCATGGAGCTCGGGACGAGAGGATGCCACATGTCGGGATTTCACCTCGGGAGTGATCCACTTTCGGGGACATGAGGTCGAAACCCTGCAGAACTAGACAACCTCTTTGGAAGGCCGAATGTTTATCGACGCCTTATGGAAGATCGCACTCGACCCAATACATCCATATGGGTTGATGTTAACGGACATCCCGCATTTTAAAAATAGAGAGAAGTTCTCATTGATGAATGGGCTTGACTATGAGAATTTCGGGAGGAACCTCGATCTTACAAAAGATTCATTCATTTTACTCCTTGAAATGAGTCTTGAAGGATCGGTGAAGATTGCCTAGAATATGACCGATGCCGCATTTAAAAGTTCGGTCACATCAGGGGAATCACTTAAAGGAATTGTCGATGGTATGGAAAAACTATTCAAAATCCAATTCATCATCACGGGTTATTTCGAGGATTAGAGGATGAAAAAGAAAGAAATATAAACAAGCCCTCTATAGCCTTGAGTTATTGGATATTTGTCATATTGACGAATATATCAAGTTGTTCACCGAATACGGTGGAAATCAAGATTGAGGAAAAGAAGTCGCATGCCTATTCTTTGCCAAAATTCCGAGTCCCCGGAGAGAAATGCTTATCGGGAATACAAGGGTGGAGTCAAGTAGAAAGCGTGGGCTTAAAAATGTCTTTCCTAAAGGCCAAGTTATCCGAATGGTGTTATTTGACTCTACACAAGAATTACAAAAAGATTAAGAGGAATTAACAAAGCGGTTCCTCTATGTTGCATAGATAATGATATCCCAACAAAGTGGTGGGAGGTCAACCAAGCGGCACAAAAGGAAGAAGGAGCGAAGCCATCCATACCGCCGAGGAAAGTAAAGAAAAAAGTAGGTCTTCATGGAGACCTAGAAGGTTTTGGTCAAAACAAAAGCCCGAAGTTACAAAACGGGACAAAGACCAGACCAAGCAGTGAGTAGAGCCTCATCATCGGGTTCTAATCAAGCAAGTACCAGAAATCCAGGAAGAAGAACTTTCAGCGTGCTCACACGAGCAAATGAAAGTTTCAAAGACTGTAATTGCTTTGGACATGCGGAGCAAGAGGACATATCTCGACCGATTGTCCGTAAAATCGAAACGAGGAGTCGACGGTTCGAGGCCACAGGTAAATCGAAGAAGTCGTCTATTATCGGGATTTAATACAGTGTATCAATTTGAGGATATTCCCTCGGATGAAAGCATCTATGAAGAAGAGATCTATTCTCGACGATGGAAGTGACTCAGCTCGTGAATCGGAGTGAAGAAGAGATTCTTCAAATGACGATCGTGGAGGATATGTCGATTCCTCTCTCACACTACGGTGTCTCATAAGACTCTTATGAGAATTATGAAGGAAGATCCAAAGCTTCAAATCTATGATGGATTTACAATTGGAGCGATGGAAAAGGCTTTGGATAAGATTGGTTTTCGTAATAGAAAACACCAAATTATCCACAGGGTAACAACGGAGAATTTGCTATTCGATGGAGTTTACCTAAGAACTCGATCGAGATGCGTTGGTCCCTATTAGAGAGATACAGGAGATCAAAAGCAGAGTCAAAAGAGAAGATGCAAATACACTCTCATGGATTCATATTGGAGCCATAAGAGTCATTATTAAAGCAACATTCAAAGAAGGGATAGATTCGCCACTCAATCTGGCTATCTTTTGGTGCGAATCTCAAACCTCAAGGATTCATGCCTTGGAGCGATTCACAGAAATTTGTATGCGGGAAAATTGGCATTTAATGTCTATCCTAGAATTGCATACAATGTGGGAGATCGAGATTTCAACAGAGTCCTAACTCTTCATCAAGATTTCAAAAGAGTCGAATTGATGAAAGGCAGACCCTACTCGATCACATACAAGATATCCTACGCTCTCTCGAATACACATCATTCAGAAGTATTCTTGAGAAAGGAATTTATTGAAATCCCAAGAATCTTCGAGGACTTTGCCAGGGTGGTTTTACCGTAGAGATTATTGAGTCTCCAACTATTAAGGAGATCGATATGAAAAAATACAAGATCAACCAGTCTTCAACAAAAGTAGAAGTCTTAGAGTTGAGCAAGAAGGATGTCTTTCCAGTGACGAGAATGACGAGTAGCGGCCGTTGGGAAGAAAGGAGACCAAGTATTTAGCGCATTCCGGATGTTTTCAAAACAAGGAGAGTTGAAATGTCCGAGAAAAGGATGGCGAGAGGTTGAAGTAATATTCGACATCACTCAAAAGGATAACATTTTTTCCTTGTGATGTTCTATATTATCTCCAACAACCAATCGTTGGAAGGTATCAAGGAAGCCTCAAGATAGGAGAAATTGAGCTTACTATCACAGAGTTGCGGGAAAGATCCGAGAACAATTAATACCGGGAATGAATTTCTTGAGGAGCATAAACCTTGGGAACGATTACAAGACGAAATGGAGTTCACAGGTGGCTAATAAAAGATACGTAATCGATGACCACTAGTCCAATCTCCATATACATTTCTATTGGAATGTTATATGTTGAATACAAGGCCGAGTATTTCGCCGCCTATATTGATTCAGTGCGGAATATGTACTACAAAGCGGATGTTTTTCCTAAAGAAGTTGGAGAAGATTTACCAGCTATCAGTAGGAAGAGATTTCTCTAAAAGGATTCTTATCCTTAACAGGGGAATTAAACAAGCGTAAATAATGATCGGAGGCGCGGCAAGCCCATGGTACAAAGTAAAGACGCCACCAATCTATTTCCATGATACAAAAAGTGCAGATATTTTGCTAGGAAACAATTTCCTACAAACATTCAAGCGATTCACACAAGAGAACGAGACGAGAAGACTTATTTTCACAACCTTATGTGATCATAAGATTATTGTCCAGAGATCGGGAAGCATTTTACGAAAAATGCCTATTAATTTTTTGCAGAAGCGTGGTGATGAAGCCAAACTTCGCAATCCAAAAATGGTGGATCGAAGGAAATTTGGTGAAGCTTTATTATCCTATAGACAATTTGGTTCCATCCGAAGGATCAAGATATGGGATAATAACTTGTATTCATACTGAGTACAAGGAGAAGAACGAGTCACCCGAAGCCATTGCGAGAATTATGGATGAGTCTAATGGAGAATCCACGAGTGATGTAACCATAGAGGAACAAATATCACTCGAGGATATCAAGAAGAAGATCCAAAGGAATTACAATGAAGATCCTTTGGCTTGGTGGGATAAGAACGAGCTTAAAGCTTCCTTAAAGGTTAAACCTGGAAAGGAGTACGAGTTCGTAAGATTCAAACCAATCCTTATGAACCAGGAAGATCGTGAGGATATGCAAAAGATACTTAAGGAACATTTTGACCTTAAGTTAATTTCACCAGAGTTTCTCCATACATAGCCGATCCAGGATTCTTAGTCGAAAACCATGGAGAAATCAAAAGAGGAAAGCAAGACTTGTTATTAATTACAAAGGGATTAATAACATTTTGGAGTTCGACGGATACTATATCCCAAGCAGAGAACATCCGGTTAATCGTATCAAAGGTGCCAAGATATTCTCAAAGTTCGATTGCAAGTCCGGATTTTACAGATTAAGATGGATGAAGAAAGCAAGAAGTTCACGACTTTTCTACACCACACGGACACTATATTTGGAATGTGATGCCTATGGGATTGGCTAATGCACCCCGGATATATCAAAGAAAGATGGATAATCTATTCAAAGATTATTCAGTTTCATGTTCGTACATCGATGATATTCTTATCGCCTCAAAGAACATGAAGGAGCATCTCAAGCATTTGGAAATATTCTCGGATGTTTGTCACAAGGAAGGATTAGTGCTTTTAAAAGAAAGAAAGCGTGATTGATTGCAACAAGACAGATTGAATTCCTAGGAATTGAGATCGACGAATGCTGGAATAATCCTACAAAGTCATATTGTAGAAAAAGATATGGGATTTCAGATACATTGAAAGACAAGAAGCTTGAGTTTTCTTGGAGTTGTCAATTTTTTGGAATGTTCATAAACAATTTAGCACATTACAGGAAGGTGTTTAGCCCATTGCTTAAAAATGATGCAGTATTCAAATGGGAGAATGAACATCAAGAAGGAATCAAGCAACTTAAGGAAGTTTGCAAAAATCTTCCGAAACTTGCAATTCCACAGGATAAAGATGAATTGGTTCTTTACACAGATGCCAGTGATTATTGGTGGGCAGCCTTTCTTACAAAAGCCACACCAAACGGAGAAGTGCCATGTAGATACTGCAGTGGTTTATTCACGCCTAGTGAATCGACTCGGTGGCACATCAACGAGAAAGAATTCTTTGCAGTCAGAAAGGATTTCAAAAAATGGCCTTTATTTCTACTGGCTAAAAAGTTTATCTTAAATATTGATAATTCAAGTGTCAAAGCTTTTCTGAAAAACAAAATTGAATCAAAACCAGAAAAAGCTAGGATACTTAGATGGCAAGCTGAATGTCAATATTATGATTATGATATTGTCATTATAAAATCTCATGAAAATGTTCTTGCAGATTTTCTAACAAGAGATGGAGGGAATTGAAGCTGATTCCATCCTCACTACTCTGAGAATTTGATACCCTGGTCATTAATGCTGATTTGGCTGGGAAATTACAAAGGAATGATCAGGACAAAGTAACCGATCGTATACGAGCATGTGTCCGGTCTCACTCTCGGTGAGAACGGCATTTCGCGGCCACTCCTCCGGGCCGCTAATAAGCAAACGGAACGCGTTTAGAGCGCAGGCTCCCCCAACCTCAGAAAGAAGAGGATTCAGCACCTCTAGCACAAGTCCTAAGTCGGCGTAAATGTTGGCCCAAGGAAAAATTGATACTCTGAGTCAAATCCCGAGTTATCACATCAACCCAAAGACGTCCGGGGTAAAGGACGAAGAGATCAATCTTAGGCCTATGATGGGCACTTCTAAGTTGATATTAACGAGATTAAAGTTTCTTCTTCTTGGCAGAATACCGGGCGTAATTGGGAGAAACTGACACAAAGAGCAAGGGATATCTCCAGGAAAAATAAAGATTGATATTTCGAAAATATGCAAGGGTTTGGATGTTACCAAATTCCACTGAAGAAGTGAAGAGGTGGTACGAGTTTGGGGCTTTGGCCTCGATCTATACTACTTCACCAGGCTTCCTGAGATCACAAAATTACCAAAATGGATCCAGGAAGTAGTGTACGAGTCTTTGGTCCAACAATGACGACCTAAAACGAGGGGATACATTGAGCCGTATTTCATAAGTGCAAAGAACAGAGCCCGTCGGAAAAGGTGGACATGAAGCCTTCCATTACATCAAAGGCTGGCGACTGACGGATGAAAGAGCCTTCAAAAATATCAAGGAGGCTAGTTCGGAAGAAGTACATTGGCCATGACCTTCACCGAAGATCGATTACTACAAGAAGGGCATGGGGATTGTGGGTCCTGTCTCACCGAGATGGACAAAGTCAAGTTTCTGTTCAAGTTTTATCAAAATTGGTGAACGGATCATTCTGTTGAATACTATGACAGAAAAACTACAAGATTTGAGAAGACCTATTCGAAAAGAAAAGAAATCTTCTCGTGGGAAAACAAGCTGCCGGGGAGTAAAGAAACTCACGGAATATCGCAATATGGCTCACATCGGCCATTGGGAACTTGGTCGTCCGAATGTCAAAACGAGAAGGAACCGGAATTTGGCAAAGGATTCCGGCCAAAAGTCGATCGGAGAAGACTCGGCGACGGAGAAGAAAAATCACAGAAGTATCCAAAGTTTCGGGGACCTCCAAAAAAGTAGATTCCCCAACAAAGCTAGTGGAGACATGTGACTCCAGACAGGTAACAACCCACTCAACAAAAAGACAGAAAGTGGGTCCATAAAAGATGACCGTCCAAAGTATTACAAGACAAAGGGCGAGTCAGCAGGATTTGGAAGTTTGTATAAAGAACTTCGGATACCAGACAAGATGGGGCCAATCCATGTGAAGAAAGGGAAAGGCCAACTAATTGCTGCAAGTGGAAGCAATCAATAATTCAAGAGTTTGATGTAAGCAGTGACCTCTTACATTTCAACAAGAGCTGAAGTCCGAAATTGAAATCCGGACTCACATCTATTTAAACCAGAGTTTGAAGGAGGCTGAGGACATCGAACATTTCCCTTAGTCTTCTTACAATAAACTTTGTAAAATTTCTTCTGTTGTGAGTTTAGAATTTCGAGAGTGTTTTCAATTTTTAGTTTTAGTTTTTTAATTTTATGTACAAGAGTGTGATAGCCTTTATGAGAGGCTAAACAGGTTTTCTCCTCCCAAAAGGAGATTACTGATGTAATAAATTTTTCTTTAAGTTCTTAATAAAATAAAGGCTATTTGTTCAACATGTGTTCATAATGTACTATTGATCAATCCCCTTTGAAGAATTATTTTTACGCCTTGGAGTAGGAAACGAACCAAGGTTGTCTTTGGCGAATTTCAAGGAGTCGGATAACTTGCGATCATCTTCCCGAGGGTGAGGTTGAACAGTGAGGAATTTTTGTCAAACGATCCGGGGCGAATTTTCCGATGGTGGCGTTGCGAACCATTTAACCCGGTCTTTGTTTTGGTCAAAAGAGGTATGAATTTTAAGGGATTTATTAATTTTACGGAAGCATGTTGGGCCTGATATGGTCGTAATGGACTATTTCCATTTTCACCTGTAAACCTTAGTTTGGAACTAATAACATAGAATCGAACATCTTTTAATTATGTGACCTGTTAAGTTTATCGGCTGGAAACCTGACATGATCTTTTTAAAACCTCCGTATGGAGACTGGATCTAAGTAGGTGTAACAATGTCACGAATGAAACAAAGTTCTACGTAACTTGAAAGTATTCTTATTCTGTGAAATGCGAACGAATTTAATCATTTATTTCCTTATTTGTTATAAAGGGTATAATGGGAACTTCAGTACATATTTGAATCCTTTTAATAAGGATGGCCATAGTTGTAACTCAAACTTGAAATAAGGCCGTTTTTGAACATACCCCAAAAACTATCCCAATAATCAATCCCATAAACTTGGTTATATCCCTTAGCAACTAACCGTGCTTTATACATCAACACTCCCATCGAGGCTTGGTTTTGATCTTATAGACCCACTTACAACCAATGGATTTCTTTTCCGGAGGTAAGGTGGTCAAATCCCAAGTGTGATTCTTTTCCAAAGTCGTTATCTCGATTCATGGCCTCAATCCAATGGGGATTAGTACGGGCTCGAGCATAGGTATGTGGTTCCGCAAGTTAGTAACATTGGCGTAAAACACATGTATTCTCAAGAAAAATGAGGAGAAACGAGAAAAAGGAAAGGTAAAAATAGGATAAGAAGAAGATAGAGGAGAGAAGGAAGGAGAAGACTCGTAGATGACTCGTTGATGGTAGTCGGGGTAATTGAGTAGTTTGTCTTTACAAGTAACAAAATCGAAGAATCGAAGCGGGTTTTTTCGGGAAGTGCAATGGCCTTTTCTCGAGAGCAATGGGCAAAGAAAGAAGGAGTAGAGGGCTGGATTGATTCAGAAGGATGTGAACTGGTACAAGTAGAAGGAAACTGAAAGTCCAATTCCATAGCTGAAGGATTAGGAAGAGGTGTCTGAACTGAATTATGGGTAGAGAAGGAAGGAAATTCAGTTTCAATAAATTGCACCTCCCTAGAGACAAGAAATTTTTGAGTATGGAGATCAAACAATTTGTACCCTTTTTTTCCCAATTCATAACCTACAAAGATGCATTTATGTGCCCGAGGATCAAACTTTGCTTTGTAAGGGAGAATATTTGTAGCATAAGCAAGACAACCAAATGGTTTTAAGATAGTATAATCAGGAGAATGTCCATACAAGACTTCATAAGGAGACTTCCATTGGAGAAGAGAGCTAAGTATCCTATTGATGAGGAAGGTGGCAGTTAAAAAAGAAAAGGGCCAGAAGTCAATGGGAAGATTGGAATGAAAAAGAAGAGACCTAGCTGTGTTAAGGAGATGTCGATGCTTTCTTTCTACAACCCCATTTTGTTGAGGTGTGTAGGCACAACTTTTTTGATGAATAATGCCTAGGGATGAGAACAGATTTTGACAATTATAACTGATGAATTCTCCTCCATTATCTGTTCTAATGACCTTAATAGTGGTTCCAAATTGATTTTTGATCATTGTCAAGTACTTTTGCAATATACCGAACACTTGACTCTTGTGAGACATAAGAAAGGTCCATGTGCATCTACTGTGATCATCCACAATGGTGAGGAAATATGGTGTCTTATAAAATAAAGAACCAGAATGAAATGGACCCCAAACATCAACATGGATTAAGTCAAATAAATGCTCAGAGATGCTTTCACTAGAAGAAAAGGGTTATGCGTGTTGCTTTGAAAGATGACAAACATTGCAATTCTTAATTGCAGACTGAGCCAGAGGATTACAAAGATGTTTCAGAAATTGCAAGTGTTCCAAAGTACTAAAGAAGCATGGCCCAATCTATGGTGCCAGTTCATCAATTCACTATTACAGGAAGAGGAAGAAACATTACAAGAAGGAAAATTCACTGATTGTGTAACTGCGCATACATATAGCTTCCCAATCAATTTCCCAACTCCCAAAGACTTGGTCTTGGCCTTCAGGTCATGTAAAGCGGTAAGAAGGAAAGAAAATGCATTTGCAATGTGAATAAGAAGCAAGCTGAGCAATAGACAACAAATTATACTTAAAAGAAGGAACCAATAGCACATCTTTCAGAATTAAAGTAGGTGACAAATGTGCTTCACCAGTGTGTGTAACCAGTTTTGACGAACCATCAGGTTGAAAAACAGTAATCTGAGTTTGAATAGCAGATAAGTTTGTTAGAAGGGTGGAATCATTACACGTGTTTGCTAGCCCCTGTGTCCAAAATCCAGGCACCACTACCTATCTCATTATAGGTACTCAAGGCAAAGTGAGTTCCAATCATACCTGTATATCCAGCAAAATGTGCAAAGTTAGCACTATTTTCCACATCTCCTGCACCCATCTTAGCCATAAATTTGGCAATCTCCTGCTGAATCATCCCTGACATGTCAACTGGAGCACCCTTGCTCCGAGTTGAATTCATAGAACCACCGGACTGTGTGCTGATATCATTGGTGTAGAATTTTTAATCTCTGGAGCATTAGAGATATCAGCCAAATTAGCATATGGCCTTCCTCTTTCTCCTGGCGGTTTCTTATACCATTCAGGATAACCTATGAGTTTGAAACATCCATGCACTTCATGTCCCGTTCATTGACAGTGAGAGCAGGTTAATTTTGCTTTCTCTTCTCTTGTCCGTCTATAGACTCCCCTGCCTCTACCACCTTGCCAGTTAACCACAGGATTTCCCATAGCATTACCAGATCTGGAGGTTAAACCCCTACCTCTGCCTGAAGTATTAGTGTGAGCCACCATTGCTGCTCCATCTAAACCCTCAGGAAAAACTTGTTGAACTGCTCTTTGCTTCTCAATCCTTAACATCATGGAGTATGCCTTGTTAATATCCGGAAGAGGATCCATTAACAAAATTTGACTCCGCACCTGTTCAAAACTCTCATTCAATCCCATCAAAAACTGTATCAATTTTGTATTCATCTCCTTCTCACTTAGTCAAGTGTTTCAGGACACCACAAGTGCACACTCCAGTGACAAACGAGGAGTAGGAGCTAAATTGTTATACTCATCCCGAGTTTCTTCAATTTGGTAAAATACACAACTACGTAAGAATTACCTTGATTTATACTCGCAATTTCAGCGCAATTGATATAATTGAAGTCCATTACATCGACCAAATCGTTGGGCTAAATCATCCCACACTCCTTAGTTTGTCTCAAAGATAAATCCATCAACAATATCTCGAGAAATCGAATTCAACAACCAACTGGTAACCATACAATCAACCTTCTTCCATTGTTCAAATTTTGGGGAATCTACCTCTGGCACTTCTATTTTTCCGTTTATAAATCCTAGCTTAGTCTTAGCTCCTAAAGCAATAAGCATCGATCTACGCCACGACAAGTAATTATTTCCATTCAAGGAGTTCGTAACAAGGATCAAACCTGGATGATCTGAACTGTGAAGTAATAGTGTCTCATCGTCTACCGAAGCAACTGGATTCGCGAGAGGTGGGATGACTTGTCCACGACGAATGTTGCCACCACCGGCTGTATCATCAATAGGCTCCATCTTCTACGATGTATTATTCGGTTCGAAGCTCGCTCTAGATACCATGTAAAATTAGCTCAAATCGAAGAAGAGAGAAGAGAGAAAGCTGCAGAGCATTTTCCATACCATCTGAAGAAAAATAACAAATTCTGGTAAAACTTAACTGAAAGCTACAGAGACAAAGTATTTATACTCTCAGCTAAAAGAAAGAAGAAAAAACGTAAAAGCAGAAAACATAACAAAGCAAACACGATTTTAAGCTAAGCTAAAATCCCAGAGCATGTATCTATCTCAACAGAGTCCTCGAAAATCTGTGCATTAGGGACGCCCATTTTTGATATTTCGTCAGTATAATTTATTATGATCGGGATTTTAAAATTAGTACCAAAACTTTTAGTGACTGCAATGTTGTCACAAATGCCATTCTTTTGCAACAATATCGTGTCGTTGCTAAAGACCCTTTTTGTAGTAGTGTTAGTGGTTGTTGAGTATCTATTTAGATGACTAGATTACATATTTAGACAAAACCCTAGCATAGTCTACCAAACTCATGGTAGCATTCTCATCTCTCATTTAGCAAATGCAGATGATATTCAAATCTTCACCAATAATATGACATACTCTCTACAAACCTTAACATCCTTCATATCCCATTATGGGAAGGTCTCTGGTCAGGCCATAAATGCTGCCAAAGTTCCATTATTTTAAGCTTTGGTATGGCACCTAACCAACTGGCCCAATATGTGGCGATCACTGGGTATAAACCTCAAGATCTTCCTTTTACCTATCTAGAAACCCCAATATACAAAGATAGAAAGAAATGCATATTGTTCACCTCTCTCATATCTAAAAAGCACAAGAAATTCCAAGACTGGGGTTAGAAACACTTATCCTTTCGGGGAGATTCATGTTTATTAAAAGCACATTGAGAGCTCTATGTTCATTCATCTTATCTAAGTCATCAAACCACCCAACTACATAATTCAAAATCTGGATCAGATTATGGCTTTTTTTTTTGGGCCAATCTAACTCAAACAAAAGCCATCATTAGATCTCATTGTCTAACATTTGCTCAACTGTGCATGAAGAGGATCTCAGGATTACAAAAAATTCTGGTGTTGTTAGTGCTTTTACATATAAATTGTGGTGGAGATTTAAAGAAAAATCTTTTCTCATGCATGCTAAATATGCGGGGGTTGTGCTGCTATATTGATTAATAGTAATGCTACTAATAGTGCAATCTCTAAAAGAATTTATAAAGTAAAATCTCTTGCCAATAATCTTATCTTTTGGAGATTAGAGGATTGTAAAGTTAGCTTCTGGCATGATAAATAGTTTACATCTAACACTTTAGCTAGCCTTATTTATGTTGATAGAATATGCCGTGAATATGTTGATGTTGAATTTTTTCGGACTAATTATGAGTTGGACTATACTAGACTGTCTAAAATTGTTGGGCATAATTGGCCAACCAAATATGCCAAGTTCCATTCTCCCAAAGACAAAGTCATGACACAATGAGATGGATGCAAGCAATAATGGAGAATTTTATTTATTAACATTACCTCAGCTCCTTTTTTTTTACTAACATTTGGAACAAGTTTTTAACCCCATTCTATATCCATTTTCATGTGGAGACTCCTTAAGAATAGAAGATCAATAGATCAAAAAAATTTAGAAACAGATGAAGTGCACTTGCCTCTAGATGTTGGTGATGTACTTCTTCTCCTTCTGTTGAAACTTTTTCCCACTTGTTTCTTACTAATCCTCAATTTCACCATGTCTGGATGCATTCTCTCACATGCTAAGACATAATTTCCCTAGCCTGATAATTAGGGCTGATCCTATGTTTTAAAAGGTCTGTGTTGAAAAAAGGGCCCTATCTATTCACAAGAAAATTATAAATAACTAATTAATCAATGTTACGAAAAATAATTTTATTTCTTTGGATATGGAAGCTCAAAAGCACTTTTTTCGGTGTTTGCATGCAAATACTCCCATTAAGAAGATAATAAAACATTAAGCAAAATAGAATAGCCATTGATATAATTAATGTTAATGGTGATTGGTGAAAATAAAACACAAAACCAAAAAGATTGCTTGAGATTTTGGTCAAAAATTAAAGGTTGGAATCGCTGATTTTGGTTAAACATTTAGGTTGAAACTTAAGGGGGAGGGAAAAGAATTAAAAGCTGAAACTTGAGATGGGGAAAATAAAGAGGCTTCTACTGCAGTTTAGGAGTCAAATATACGACATTTTTGTGCAACAGGAGTATACCAATCACTAAATTGGCGACTTCTTTGATGAAAGTCCCAGTTTTTAATATATATATATATATCAATATATTTTAAATTATTACAAATGCAAAAAATTCTAGCGGCCGGGGGCCCTCGCCAGAGGGGGCCCCTGTGCATCGGCGCCGCCTCGACTGTCCCAGGAACGACCGTACTCATAATATCTTCATTTTCCTTTCTTCTTGGAAACCCTTAACACCTTTCACACAACCTGCACACATTTCTTTCATTATTTCTTGCTTGATCTTGTGGTACACTTGTCTTGAAAGAAATAAGCATAAATATGAGAATAGAAATATTCAAACTTAAAAGGATTATTTGAAAAGTTGAGCATCATCTTCACTTGTTTAAATAAGAAACCTATTTCAGCAAGTTACCTGGAAAGGTTTTAGTGATATTGTTGGGACACTACAAAAAAAAGAGAAAATAGCGGCGAACAAAACTTTCGCCACAAAAAAATTAAGTTTAGCAACAAAATGTCAAATTAGGGATGGCAATTTCCTCCGAACCCGACGGAGGATCCGATACCCTACCCTAACGGAGGAGGGTATGGAGGGTAGTTTTGTCCGATTAAATAAATAGTGCGTGGGTATGGGTATTTTCGGGTATGGGTATGGAGGTGGGTCTAGGTACATCCTACCCATACCCTACCCGATACCCGATTAAATAATAATATTATATATATAATATATCTACATATATATTTATTTATAATATTTTACATATATTTTTTTATTTATACAACTCTATTTATTTATATTTAAAGAAAATGATTTTTCCCCAAGTCTCAACCAAAATGTACTAACCCACTAACACTTTTGTTTAATCCTTTTTAATATTTTGCTATATTTTTATAATATATAGTTCGCTAATTCTTATCTGTATTCTTTTTTCCTTATTGTTTCCTTTAGAATTTAGTAAATATCTATATTTTTATTTAAATAACTCAATTTTCTCTTTAAAAAAAGAAATAACTAAAATTTGAAAAAATACAATTGTAAGTGGTAAGAGGGTATGGGTAGGGTATGAATACCCGATCCTCCGATGGGTATGGGGATGGGTATGGCGAATACCCGATGGGTATGGGTATGGGTATGGGTATGAATATAATAAATGGGTATGGGGATGGAGGATGTAGAATCCTACCCGAATCCTACCCATTGCCATCCCTATGTCAAATATTCGCCACCAAATCTTAATAAAAAATAAAAAAATTAAATATAATAATATAGGGACGAAAGTGTAATATATTACTGCTATATTTACGGCAAAAAAATAAATTTCGTCGCAACACTTTAAACTAAAATAAATAAATATTTAATTCATTTACTTTAGCGACAAAATTTACTTGATCCGTCACGAATAATTAGCAGCGAATGTTAAGTTTCGTCGTGAACTCCAGTTCTTAGCGACAAAATATACTTATTCGCCGATAATATAATTAAACTAATTCAGCTGTTCTCAACCTATAGCGGCAAACCCTAGCTCTTCGCGACTGATCAGTGATCACGATTGTTTGCGGCGATTGTAAGAATTTTGTCGGTAAAATCTTATTTCCCTCGTTCTATTTCCCCAATTTTATTTTTCCCTCGTTTTCCCCCTATTTTCCTTCACTTCCTCCCCCCTATTTTTCCTTCGGCAATATGTTAAGTACATTTTTCTGATTGTTGTCGTCGCTCCTCGGTGTGCCTCTGTCGGTGCCGTCCGCTGGGGGTTGTGGCCGGCACAGGTCATTTTTCATCTGCCGTCGCCGGAGGTATGGGTCGATTATAATCGAGCAGTAAGTTTCTTTTCTGAGGCTTCGTGTTGGTATGAATCAATTATAGAATGCTTACCTATTATTACAGAAGACTGTGGTCAGATAACTGAGAATTAATCATCATCAATGAAATATACTTAATGCATTTGAGTATGAAGCTATATGTAAATCATAACACTGAGCACTTAACTATTATTGTTTGATTTTGGTTATTGAAAATTTAGTGTTGTGGTTGTTGCCAGTTCTTTTGTATTTTTTGCACTGAGTTCTGTTTAGATTTGGAACAACTCCTTCTTAAACGAGGTCTCTAATCAGGGCACATAGAGACTATTAAATTTGCTAAGTGTTTCCCATGATAAATGCTTTGTGCATGTTTTGAAACGAAAGCCATTCTTGACAGAGAATTTTGATCATAAACATTTTTCTGAATAATGTTTCTACTATGTGCAGATTATCCACGGGAATCAAATATTTTTCTGAATAATATTCTTTCTGCTCTAACCGTACATCATCAAGTCTCCTGAAAAGGTAATTGATCTCGATAAGACGTCTTATTCGATATTCATATGAGAATGCTTTTTTCTAATGGATATTACAAGTTGTGTTTCTTGGAAGGGAAATGCCTTGGTACAGATTTGGTTGAGTTAATTTGCTGTACAATATCTAATTTGAAAAAAATCTGGTTGAGTTTCACATCTTTCCTCTGTTTCACAGTTGGATTTAATTGGTTTATAGATAGGGAAAATGCCTTGGTACAGATTTTAAACATCACATCTCATTATTTGTGTTTGTTTTTAGTTTCTAACTTGATTTAGATGCTTCTTTGGTTGTGTTTTAGTGGAATAAGATGGACTCATGGAAGTAAATGTCTAAGTGAAAAGGATGTATGAGTAGGTGAAGGACCAAAAACATGGATTTTCACTGTAATTTAGCCTAAAATCTAATACAATTGGATTTTCACTGTCATAGTGCCCCTACCTTCTTTCCCGGTGATATTCCTAGTCAATCCCTCAGTCCACAGTAAACATAAAACTCTCTGCAGCTAGTATTTTAAATTTCATATGCATATTGGGGCATGCTTTCTTAACAGAATATGTTCTGAAATTTATACTCTCACTCAACTGAATCGAATTAAAGATTAGCATATGTGAAGATCTAATATGTTTTTGGTCGTTTTTGGATTTCATGTTTCTAGAAGAGGGGGACTGCTGAGAAGAAGGATATTTGGATCTCTTCCACAATTCTGTCATTGAAGAAAGCATCTGTTGTGAGCCTTGAAATTTCACTTAGATCGGTAACCATCGTTTTTATTTATGCTTTTTCTTTTTTCAACTTGTGAAATTTTAAAGCTTGAATATTATAACTGGTTCTATAATGGGTATATGATGTTGCATAGGTTCATCATTGATTGCTTATGAAGACAACTGATTCTACGTTTCTAATCAGCCAAGGGGCCTGTTCTTTTATTTATCCTCATCATTAACTTTTTGGTTCCATAACTGTATATATGTATATAGTGAATAATTGTAAACATATAGATTGATAATACCATTATTAATCCATGGATGGATGCATGCAAATTGGTGTGGCAACAAGAACTGATGTTCCTGAATGTATGGTCTCTGATTTATGTGTAATGAATTTTATGATTGGTCATTCCAATGTATTGGCAAAAAGGAAAAGTGTTTAACTTGCTTTTCCTTTAATCCAGCAAAAATAATTGCTGCTGACTGTTTCAGTGGAAAGTTTACACTGAAACAGGGCAAGCATAGTTCTCGTTGATAGTTTCCTGTTTTTTCCTATCCCAATGTAGGTAGTTAACCATATTATAGTTACTTGCAGATATGCCTCCTAAACGGGTAGAGGATCAACCAGTTATTAAATCCGGTTCCTGGGGAGGAGACATCTAATGGTTGGTTTGTTTATTTTTGTATATCATTTAAATATTATGTTGAATAATAATTTGACACTCTTTTTGCTTCTTGCAGCTCCTGCGCCAAAAAAGCGTAAAGAAACCCGAGCCACACATGGAGAAAAGCTTAGGCGCCACGTGGAAAGCAAAGGAAAAATATCACTCACTTTCCGTAAGATCGATGGTCGGCCAGTAGGGTCGCATAGGGCTGAGTTTGCAACGGAGGTTGGAGTAGCTGTGAAGAAGTTTGCACCACTCCAAATGCTTAGCTGGAGACATATTTCTGAGGAGCAAAAGCAACCTATCTATGAACGACTATCAGTTAGTATAAGCACTTACACAATATTAATTTTGTTTTCCCCAAAGAAAATATGTTAATTTGTTTTTGCTGTTTTTATGTAGGAAATGTTTGATGTAGATCTTGGCACGGGACCAGAGTCATTCAGGAAGGAAACCAACAAGATGATGAGTGCTCGATACCGCAACCTACGCACAAGGATGCACGACTATTATAAGAAGTTTGCGCATTTACCTTGGGATGATCGAGTGAAGCAAATGCCCGAGAAATTATGTGATTGTCAAGAGGATTGGAAGTATTTATGCAGACTGTTCGAGACTGATGAATTTAAGGTAATTTTTAAACTAGGTTAAATAGGTTAAATATTAATATAAAACAAATTAGTTCCTTGATGTCATCTAACAGTTAGCAATTGAAAACTGTCATCTAACAATTAATCACTCTTGTCAGATGAGCAATTTTATTATTGGCCTTGCTGGTATGATATGGATCATTATGCCAATTCATATGTATTACTATTTTTTGCTTTTCTCTTCTTTTATTTTTGTGGAGTGTTATAAAAATTTATATTATCTGATTGCATTTTTGCATGAAAAATATATCTGCCTTACTGACTGCTCTCTGTTTCCACTGGAAAATTATTTATTGGCAAGTCTTATTGTCAGTCCTTAACTTATCACTATTGTATGAGGTTATTGAAGCTGGAGTTGGTATTAGTTACTTGTTGAAATGCTGAATTCTTTGAGAAAAGTGAACTTGGACTTTCAGTATGGAAAATTGCAGTTGATATTTATAGTTGTGGGACATCTTTGTTATTGAGGGCCCTTTTTGTGCCTAAATTCATGATTTAATCCAATTTTTGCAGTATTAATTACTAAGTCATGATTGTATTGAGTTTCACTCTAAAGAACAATATATAAATCTTTACATTATGCAAGAACTAAAATTGATTTTTTTTTGCAGACACGATCAAAGAAAAATTCTGCAAATCGTGCTAAAATGCCATACAATCATCGTGCAGGTTCAAAACTATTTTTGCAGTATTATTATGGCGATGTAAGTATAAAACACTTCTTTCATATAAATTATTATTCCATTCAACTTTAATTTAATGAATCATTGGTTGTAGGGTGACGACCCATCTTACAAAAAGGACCGAATCAGCCTTTTTGAAGAGACACATTACAACAATGAAAAGGGATGGATAGGAGAAAAAGCTGAGAGCGTATATGTAAGTATAAAATTGATTTACTTGTTTTTTGTAAGTATTACAACAATTTATTTGTCAACATGTTTATTTGTCCGGACTTCATTTCTGATGTTACACTTGAATTTCTTGCATCCATGTTGTGTTGAAAAAGCCTCTCCTAGGCTGATACAAACTTACTTGATGGTGCCAACTGCTAAGAAAGCTCTTTCTCAACATGAAAGGATTGGTGGTATTTTGAGAAAGTACCATGAGGATATCACTTGGACATTCTCAGACTTTATGCAAGATTATCCATACAACTTATTCGCTGAGATCTATGCTCTCAACAAGGCATTGTGGCTTTTCGATAATGTAACATATAAGAACATATGGATTAAGATTGATTCCCAAACCCTTCTGCACATTATTCATCAACAAAACTTGGAAATTGGAGAATCCAATCTCTGCTGGTCAGATCAAGAGAAGTTTGGACCTTCTAAAGTAGTTGATGCATGAGCAAACGTCGGATTCTTTTCTCAAGCTTGTATATCATTCAACTTCTCTAGGGTGATACAAAAAATCAATAGAGTATATCAATTAGATCTTCCTTTTTTAGAATTAGAAAAATTAATGGCTAGATTGTTCTTAATTTAATTGCAAATTTCGTTGTTGTATATCTTTTATGTGCATAATAATAGTTGTCAATGATACAGGTTGAAGGGCTATGCCTTAACCCTCCACCCAATGGGTGGTTTACAAAAAACAAAATGTTAACAACGACAAATTGTTGTCCCTTCCATTTTTGTGTCTCATCCAAAAATAACTAACAACGTCAATTTTTTGTTCATTCTTTGTTTTCCATTTAAATGAATAACCACGCTAACGGAAAAGTACGAACAATTTATAAATGATATATACATAGGAAATTTGATATTTTGTTTATTTTTGGGGAGAGGGGATGGAGGCTTTAAAATATACATTGTCCCTAGATTATTTGCCTATGCTTTTGTTACCCTAAAAATAGTTCAAAAGTAACATTTAGCTAGGGATGACAATTTAGGCTCGACTGCTCCTGGCCCGTCGTGTTTTGGATTGCCCCGCCCCATGACCCATAGTGGTGCGGGGCGTGCATATATGTGACTTTCGTCTCGCCCCGCCTAATATATTTATTTTTTAAAATAGATTTAATATGTATTTTACATACATAATATACATGAAATATAATTCTTATGTACTTTTGTTTTTTGATCGGTCATAATTCTTGTACTTAATATTATATCTAGCATATATGCATTGATAATGATAATTTTTTAAAGAATATGCGTTAATAAAATAAAATACAAGATAAAAAAAACTTATAAATAGGCTTATAAATATATTACAAGTTTGTAATAATTTATTTTTCTTGATTTTTGTTCCTTTTTATTTAATTTTTATTTGAATCATTGTGTTTTATGATATAATAATTAATTTTTTATTTTTTACACGGTTGACCCGTCTTGCCCCGCCCCCAACCTGTCCCTACCCATAGGATGGAGCAAGTGGGCATGGATCTTCAAATACCCGCTCCGCCCTATTACCATCTCTACATATAGCCAAAAAAATACATATCTTTATGATTATTTTTAAGAGTTTTTTTCCATTTCTTTTTTTTTTTATTCTTCACTTTTTTTTCCTTTTCTTATCTTTCCTTTTTTTTCTCTTTTCCTTTTTCATCCCAACCGTGTCAACCGATTCATTGCCACCTACCCACTGATTAGACCACCTCAACCCAATCTATCCCTCCCTAATTTCCCCAAATAAAAATGTCATCACACCGCTTTTGCATTTCCGTGCATGTACAACTAGGTTTCAGATTTTCTATTCTACTTTGTATTTCATAATTAGTATAAATGATATGTGTAGATACATTCAAATAATCAAAAACACATATTTATCACAAAGATACATGTCATTAATCCAGCAAAATGGAATACAAACGCAGAACGTGAAATTTGAAACCACGATTATCACAAAGACACTATCATTAATCCAACAAAGTGGTTTGACAAAAGTGGAACAAGAATTTGGCGCCTTCCTAATTGAACCTTATATGTTTGTTATGCATAAACTCAATTTGTTTTTTTAGTAGACACAATCAATTGGTTTCATCATATAAATTATTTGTTTTTCTTTATTAATGTTTATAAGCTCCAATATTTTTTGAATTTGACTACATATCATAGGGAGTTAGTCTCCTGTCAGACGGTCTAATAGATCTAATCCGTTATACGGATCCAAATATCTGATACGTCAGCCCACCAACAACAACATAACCATCAACACCACAACAACCACATTTGATGGCCGCTGCCAATACAATTTAGAAAGGCTAATAATACTTTTTGGGAGGACTAATAATACTTTTTAGAGGAAAAAGCAAATATTTTTAGGGGGTTACTAAATATTTTTTCAGGATGACTACTGATATTTTTGTTTGGGGGGAGGGGAGAACTAATACTTTTCTGGGGAAATACTAATATTTTTTATGAGAAAAGCTAGTACTTTTCAGGAAGAATACTAAAATACCTATAACCAAAAAATCTAATAGTTTCCAATGAGACTATTAATACGTTTTAGGGGGAATACTAAAACTTTCGAAAGAAAAAATCAATACTTTTCATGAAAATTACTAAAAATACTATTCAAGGGATTACTGATACTTTTCAATGGTACTACTGATACTTTTTGGGAGGATTATTAATAATTTTTTCAGAGAAAAAACTAATATTTTCAGGAGGGCTACTATATATTTTTCAAGATGACAACTAATATATTTTTTTTGGCATGCTTTTATGGATAACTATTAATCCTTTTTATAAGAAAAAGTAGTAATTTTCAGGAGAAATACTGAAACATCTTTAATCGAAAACCATAATACTTTTCAATAAGATTATTAATCTATTTTAGTAGGAATACTAATACTTTTGACGGAAAAAAGCAATACTTTTGTAACACCCGGAAAAAAGGTATGTATTTAATTAGTTAAATAGTCAATTGATGTATTATTATTATTATTATTATTATTATTATTATTATTATTGTTATTATTATTATTATTATTATTATTATTGTTGTTGTTGTTGTTGTTGTTGTTGTTGTTGTTGGATTAATTATCCAATGACATGGCCCATGAGGAATCCTAAGATGCTTGAAAACTAGTTAGGGTAATTATATTAGGAGTCTTCTATTATTAGAGTTTTATTATAGCACATTAGAGAGGACAAAAAAAAGATACGTTACAGGCTTTCTCTCTCTTCGCTATCACAACCTCCATCTTCTACCACAACCACGGCGAAGTTTTTCTTCAATATCATGATCCCTCAATTGTCTTCTCTCTTTCATTCTCAATTCCTATTGTAATTTTCTTCCAAATTTTGAAACCCAGGATATTATAATCTGAATTTTCTAAAATTTTACTATGTTATTATTCATAAGGTTTTTTATCGCAGCGTTAAAGTTTCATATTAATATGATGATTAGTTTTGTAGTTACTGAATTTTCATATTTGATGCCAAAATTTATGTTATTCTCTATTTTCGTTTTAGAAATTCCAAAAATCTTATTTATACATATCCAAATTTTGTGATATTTTACTATGTCATGTTATCTTTCGTAAATAATATTCAGTTGAAACTTCATATACATTTGAGTTTTATTTGTTTTATATGGAATTTTTATTCATACTTTCTAGATCTTGAATATATACTCTGCTTCTGATTTATAAATTCACGAAACTATGGATAAAAACCTTCAATATAATTAAGTTTTGGATATGTTTTGTAATATTATGTATAATACCATGTGGTAATATATGAGATCATTCTAACTTATATTTATTTAAATATTAACTAGTTTCCAAAATGTTACAGTTTTGACTATGATAAAAGTTTCAGTTTTTAAATTTAAAATCTAAAGTTAACGAATTCCAAATAATGTGATTTTTGGATATATTATACTTTGGAATGTATATTATAATTTGTTAAAGTTTTAAATAATATAGTCGTATATTTATTTAAATATAATTTTTCTCCCATAGCTATGCAAGATTTAATATTTTAGCAATTTCAATTTCATCAATTCAAAACTCATAATTAAACATTTTTTATCTTCCTGAAATTTATATATAATATTTATTTTTAAGTCTATTATCTACTGTAAAAAGTTTAAATAATTTTAGTTTACGATTTATGAAGAAATTTTTATTTGATCCTAACTACGCAGAGATTTAGTATCTTTCAAACCAATCAAGTTGAGCTTCAACCTTAGGAAAATACTGTGAGCTTCCAAGAATGTATTTTAGTGGTTCTGAGGTCGAGGTTAATACTTAATTTTTCACTTATATGAACTATGATGTATATATATCCATGTTAGGTGATGAGGACGATGAGCCCTGAAGTTCAATAGGAATATTGCATCAAATCATTCTACTATTTTCAAGCAACATTTCGAGGTAGGGTTTGTCTTTTTAAACTCTCCATTGTACTTGTTAAATGCTTAGTATTTTGCATGTGTATTGTAAAATTGCTCTAGACGCCTACTATGTCTAGGGAATCAAGAGGTCCAGGCTCGATGTATCCCTCGGGTGGTTGGGACGGATCTAGAATTTTTTTATAATGCGGCACAAAATTAGTACAATTCGTTCGTCAAATTTTTGGTCATTTCTCCATAACAAATTTTTTTTTTAGTCATGCTTTTCAGAAAAACATGTTTTTAATCTAGTCCACTTTGCCCTTTCTTTATTTTCAATATCGATATATTTCTCAGGATTGAGAATTTGGGATCGAGACTCAATTCGTAGTACTAACAAATATACTACATCAATTTTTTTTTTAAAATAGGCGAGTACCTCGCCAAATAATACAAGAAGAATATTATCATCAGTTTTTAGTCAAATTGGCTAAAAAAACGTGTTTTTGAAAGAAAAAACAAACACGATTATTTTTTATTTATACATCCAATTTGGCCTATTACCACTTGTAAACTATATAGAGATAATTAATGGGTGCACAATTTATCTATATTATTATTATATATCAATTTTTTTACGAAGTGCACAATTTAGTTTTTAAACTTAATTAATATATATTTTTCCAATAAAATAAATAAATAGACAAAAAGAAAATAGTTATGGGGGCATGTGCCCCCATAACAGGAGCCACTGCTCCGTCAATGTTAGGTGGAACCCCTGCAGTGTGAGCTATGTCTATGTCTATGGTTTTCAAATGCTACTGCTATGTTCTATTGGATTGCTATTGTATGTTATCTTAAATTACTTGGTATTTAGCTTGGATAATATTAACCCCACTGAGCTGTGTCGCTCACCCTAATTACCAACTTTTCATGTTAGGGAGTCAACGGTGGTTATTGGTGGTGGATAATGGATGACCTATGACTACTGGAGTAATGTATATATTTTTAAATGTATGTTTTAATTGAACAGGAACTTGTTAAACAAATTACGAATTTTCTAAGTATTTATTTATGTTGTTAGACTTAGTGTGGATAATTGATTGGTATAGAGAATAAATTATCAATGTCTAGAAATTTTCGATTGGAGATAATAAATGTTGAATTATTATGATTTTTCTAAACTTTATCTATGTAAATAAACTTAAAAAGTATTTCTATAAATTAGCAAATGTGTGAATTTATTAGAAATAAATGAATATTTATATTTTCTGTACTTTATAATTTGTTTCCGCTGTTGCTATTGATTTGAATGGAATGTGTTTACAAACTGATTTTCTCTTATGAAATAAATGTATGTACGTGATTTTTCGAAGTCTTTCCCTTTCAACGGCATGTTATAATTGTATGTAGATATTGAATTCATGTAGTTCGTTTTATGTGATTGCTTCCGCCCTAGATATTATTTTTTTCGAAAATTAAATGGATAGTTATAACGAGATGTTTTCTTGAGTATGAGATTTATTTTTCGATAAAATGAAATTATATGTATATTTTATAGTTTAAAATTTTGAGTCGTTACAACTTTTCATGAGAATTACTAAAGAAAAATATTCAAGGGGATTAATTATATTTTTCCAGTACTATTAATACCTTATAGGGAAAAGATTAATACTTTTAACGGTACTACATCACTGCCTTATATTACAAAAATGCCATTGATCCAGTGATACTTTGCCATCACCACCAGAATATTACAAAAATACCACCGCGTTCAAAATCACAAAAATGTCACCGCTTCTTTAGAAGTACAAAATGCCACCGGTTATTATATCCGGCTCGGTTTGGGATTCATCTAACGGATTTGAACCTGTTAGACCGTCTAATAGAAGTTTTTGTCTATCTTGGGAGGGGAAGAGTGATGAGAATTGAACTCAGACCTCTGGTCTGGGTTTGAGGGTCTTAACTAGGGGTGTGCATACAGTAATACCGTACCGGAATTTGGTACCCCATATTTTATACTATTTATAGAATCATATTAGACAAGTACAGTGCGGCTTTTACCGAAATGTTTTCGGTACAATTTTGTTTAATACCGTAAAGAGAAAAAAAATTATTTGGCCCTGAAAATCAATCCAGTTGAACTGACCTTGAAATAATTAATAAAATATTAGGCTCTGAAAATTGACAATTAAAAAAGAATGAATAGGTAGAAGTTTCAACCTTTCAAGTGTCAACAACCAATTTCTGAAAAAAGAAAAAAAAAGCGAACGCCCAACTGCAGTTATAAGCTTGGTGATGGACGGTCGGTGTGGTGGGTCTACCTTTTGAATATGACGGTGGTTGGACATGTGTCCGGTGGCTCAGTGATAACTGTAAAATATACATGCATTTAGAGGTGTAGTTGGGTACATATTTGGTATATTTGCATGGATATTTAATGTGTTTAAGTTAGTTTCCTTTGTTGGGCGTGATATTCTTGTATACTTTTGCAGAAAATAGAGTTTAATATGAAAAGATATCAATAGAACGACCCGGACCGGAATGCCAAAAGCCAAGGGACAATCAAATACGCGAAAAAAATAACGAAGTACGAAACACACGACCAGACCGTGGCATTTCACACGGTTGTGGGTTTTGTCTGTGTCATTTTACACGAGCGTGCGATCTGCAGAAGATGGAATTTTTAAAGACTATTTACACGGTCCACCTGTGAGATTTCCCACGCCCATGGGATTTGCTTCGAGCCAACACAGAGAGAAAAGACATAATACAATGAAGAACAACACAAGAATTCTACCAACCACGAAGGCGCTAAGGTTCAAGATTGTGAAGACGGATCCATCTACACAATAGGGTTCTATCATCATAGTCCAGGGCTTTTGTTCTGTACTTAATTCCATATTTAACTATTTATTTTCAGATTTGTCTATGAATTTGCAAACAAATATGTTATGCTAAACTTCTTGATTCTAGGACATGATCGAAACTGTGGATTCATGTTAGTTTTAATTTAATTGTTTCTTCTTAATTGGTTTCTTGTGTTCTAATTTATGAATTCATGTGCTTATTCCTTGTAGATTATCTGGCCAATAATTCGCATGTTTAGTTTGTTAGTTCATAATTTGGAAGATGAGATCTAACAGTTGATAAATGAATTCATAACATAAACGGGTATAGAGTCGGGAGGCTTGTAACATTTGTGGGGGTATACTTCAATTCTATATGCTTTTGGAAGTTGATATTAATTTTTTTTATTAGTGATACTAGAAATTCTTATTAATCTACGGTCTTTGCTTCGGGAGAGAGAATAAACTATCTTAGGAATTTATCCCATAGATACACAAAAACTGGTTTTGATGAAACTTTAATTGGAATTAGTATTGATGAAGCATGTTAAGATCATAGTCCTAGGGTTGCTTTTCATAATTATTAGAATCTTGTGAAGTTTGGAGATCTATAATAGTTAGACAATTTTTAGTTCAATAATTTTAGGATTATTTAGATACAATTGGTTTATTTTCGATAGCTTCAATAAAATTGGAATACTAAATTTACTATACTTTATGTGCTTCGTATCAATGTCTGAGGAATACGACCTTTCTCATTGCTATTTATAAACTACACAGTACACTTGTGGTTTAGCCAAACAGATTTTAGCGATCAAGTTTTTGTTGGGTTCGCTATACTGCGGGGCTTAACGCAGCGGAAATTAAAAATAAAAATATGCATACAGTTATACATAAAATAAAAGCCTCGGGTTCTCATAGCGATTTAACGATTGCACGAATTATACAAGCGGTAAAAATCATAGTTTCAAATTTTTTACCTAAATAGCTTCCTTTTGTAGAAGATGTAAAAGGAATCCAAATTCCTCGTAAAATGGTAAATCCTCGAATCACGATATCGTAGAGGTCCAAGTGTCCATCCTCTAAAGCCAGTCCACACGATGGATGATAGCACCCGGATTATAAATTTTGCTAGTAATTTATAACCCGTTTCTATGTTCAATCTCAAATTTGGAGTGAACACCAATCCTTAATTCAACCGGTGAAATTAAGAATTGTTGTTATGTAGTTAAACCAAGAAGGTTTGTTGATTTTTCCTACGAAGAAGAAAAACTTGGAGAGAGAAAAGTGAGAGGACGTTTTTCTTAGAGAGAAGACGTCTTCCTTTTTTTTTTATCTGTTTTTGTATCTCTTATTCTTCTATCAATTGTTAAAGATACTTATATGATTCATCCAATGTTCATAAAAGTATCCAGGTTCAAAACCTAAAATCAGTAGGAGAATATTATAGGATAATCTCAATTGATCCTACGATATCTTGCCATATCCAGATAACCCTTATCCGGATATTCACAAGAAAATCCTTCCATCTTTTTTTTTCTTTCAAATTAGCCAGATGGGTCTATCCTTATGGGCTTAATTAAATATTGGGTTGGACATTTAATTAAAAAGGTCCATCAATTAATTTCAATTAATTGATCCAGCCCATATTTAATTAATTTGATCAAATTAATTCCATCTAGCCCAAATAAATAATCCAATTATTTATTTGGCTATAATTAACTATTACATATAGTCTTTCATAAATTAATTGATCTTATCAGTTAGATTATTTTTCACTCCAAAGACTTCGTAATCTAATTTGGCTTAATTAAATAATCTAATTATTTAATTAAATATTTAATTCAATCATTGAACTAAAATCAAGCCACAATTAATTAATTTCTATCAATTAATTGTATCCAACCTATTGGACTATTTTCGATTGAAGAAATGACACCAACCATTTTGTGTGTGACCCTTTAGGTTCTCAACCAATGCTAGCAGTAGGCTTACAACTTTTGTAACTTGCGAATAATAATTATTCAATTAATTAATCCAATTAATTAATACGTTTTGAAATTAACTCTTTAATTCGAAAAACCTATAAATCATGGGAACATCTAGCAAGTAGCATAATCGCCTAGCAATAGGTGAAATAGCAAGTAAACCTATTTCAATTGCAGTTGCATACATGTATGATCCTTTCGACAACTAATCTCCCGATTAAATCTTGGGCATGGATTATAAGTCGAACCCACTTGATTTAATAACTGTGATTCCATTTCAAGTTATAGTAATTTTTTATGAATCAATATTCATCGTGCCTTGGCCAAGGTCTTTAAATCACAAACTATGAAAACACAGGAGATTCGCTTGTCAATAAACAAGTGTCGAATTCTATGTTGGCCACTGATTAATATCCATATATACCAGTGCAACATCCAAAATATCCCCTTTATGATTGTCAAGCAATTAGAAGATAAATCAAAATATTACAGGATGTACATAAGGCTACTATCGTGCCTCAAGTCTAAGGACTAATCATGTGCCTACGCAATGTGGAAATTATTAATTCGACAATAAATATTCCAGTTAAGAATTTCCATTGGGTCATGTTCAGTGTATTTGTTCTCTAACAAGCACCCGCGTATATGCATTTGCATCAAAATACTAATGTTAATGGGATGCAACATCCTCGTCATACGAGCGTGCATCATATGCACAAGTCTTGCGGGGCTATTCAATGTCCTATCTTGAAAAGCCCATTGACTTGGAACTAATTTAAGATCAAAGCCTTCGAGACATGTTCCATGATCGCCATCAAATGCGCGACCATGTCCCATAGCTTAATATGATCTAAGGACTTTATCAAACTCACAATGCAAAACAAGTGATAAAGAAATGCCTTTATTAATATGATTCTCAATAAAATTGTTTTTACAATCTCCCACTTTCACTAGCTCCAACTGCCCATGTATCTTAGGCCCATTTTCTCGAGATGTCCGTCGAATACCTTTTGTGATAAGGGTTTAGTTAGTGGGTCTGCTACATTTTCTAGTGAAGCGACTCGATCCACAACGACGTCGCCTCTACCAATGATCTCTCGGATCATATGGTATCACCTCATAATGTGCTTGGATCTTTGATGAGATATTGGCTCTTTTTCTTGCGCAATGGCTCTGTTGTTATCACAGTAAATCATTACTAGATTAACAATAGATGGAACTACACCCAACCCTTGGATGAAGTTTCGTATCCAAACAGCTTCTTTTGCTGCATCCGATGTGGGGGTGCAAAAGAAGTGAATCGTTTTGATTCGATTCGGTATTCGAATTTGTATATAAACATTCGAATTCAAAAAATTAGAATACGAATCCAAATAAGAATATGTATTCAGATTCGTATATTATGCTAATATGAATATGAATATCATTATATTCGATTCGAGTATTAAAAAGAATATTCGAATAATATTATGTATATATTTGTATTTATACAAATCACTTATATATAATCTTTATGCATACAAGTATATATTTATTTATGTAGATTATTAATATATAATAAACCATATATTCACTTATAAAAAGTCCAAACTAATAAGCACATATATAATTATATTCTTGTAGTATATTTTTAATGGACTCGCCAATAAACTCTTTTTTTGTTGATGTATTTGGATAACTACGTTGTTGACGTTTTTAACAATTTATTGTTGCAAATTTATCATATATTATCGGAAAAAAAAAGATAAATGTAGGCTAGGAATTTCGAATATGAATATTTGAATTGATTCGTATATATTCGAATACTTTTTCAAATAAGAATAAGAACCAGTTTTTCGATTCGAAGATTAAAAGAATATGAATAAGAATATTCTCTAAATGAGTCGAACAAAATAGAATACCTTGATATTCGACTCGATTCGATTCATTTACACCCCTAATCCGATGCAGCTATATATTCAGCCTCTGTGGTGGAGTCTGCAGTAGTTTCCTGTTTGGAACTCTTCCAACTGACTGCTCCACCATTCAAGGTGAATATATACCCAGACATGGACTTAGAGTCATCTACATCGGACTGAAAACTAGAGTCAACAAAACCTTCTTGTCTCAATTCTCCATTGTCGTATATCAAAAAAATATCCTTAGTTCTTCACAAGTACTTAAGGCTCATCTTAATGGCCTTCCAGTGATCATCCCCTGGATTGGACTGATATCTGCTCGTGACCCTCAGAGCATGAGCAACATCAGGCCTAGTATATAACATCGCATACATTATGTTTCCAATAGCAGATGCATAAGGTATGTGAGCGATCCTTTCTCTTTCTACTGGTGTCTTGGGGGACATAGCCTTAGAAAGTGAAATTTCATGACTCATTGGCAGGTATCCTCGCTTGGATTCCTCCATGCTAAACATTTTTAGCATTTTGTCTATGAACATGGACTGGGATAGTCCGATCATCTTTCTCGATCTATCTCTATAGATCTTAATCCCTGGGATGAAGGATGCATCTCCCGAGTCCTTCATGGAGAACTGTTTAGACAACCAAGCCCTTGTTGACTGTAATAATCCTATATCATTCCCAATGAGTAAGATGTCGTCAATATAGAGCCCAACAAATGCAACTGCTCCCACTAACCTTCTTGTTGACACATGGTTCATCCAGGTTCTTATGAAAGTCAAACGTTTTGATCGTTTCATCAAACCTGATGTTCCAACTCCTCGAAGCCTGTTTAAGTCCATAAATGGATCTCTGGAGTTTGCAAACCTTTTGCTCGCTCCCACTGGATATGAAGCCCTCTAGCTGCTTCATGTAGATCTCTTCTTTAATGTTTCCATTAAGAAAAGTTGTCTTCACATCCATTTGCCATATCTCGTAGTCATAATACGTTGATATGGCCAACAAGATCCGAATGGATTTAAGCATTGCTACTGGTGAAAAAGTTTCCTCATAATCAACTCCTTGCTTCTAAGTATAACCTTTTGCAACCAAATGTGCTTTGTAGGTTGCTACCTCTCCATCTACTCCAAGCTTCCGCTTGTAGACCCATTTGCAGCCAATGGGAACAGTTCCTTTTGGTGGGTCCACTAAGGCCCATACCTTGTTGGTGTACATGGAGTCCATTTCAGACTGCATTGGTTCTCGCCATTTTTTTGAGTCAATGTCCAACATCACCTCTCCATAGCTTCTTGGATCATTATCCAAGGGGAGTCCCTCTTCTTTGTTCTCTAACAAAAGGTTCAGCCTCTCAGGCGCCGCGCCCTTGAAATCGTGACAGATTTCCGAAGAGGATGTGTTACAGATGGTCCAGCTACAACTAGTGTGTCATTTGCGGTAATGTTTGGGAGATTCTGTGGCTCTTGAACTTCTTCAAGTTCCACGACTCTGCCATTCCTTTTAGAGAGAAACTCATCTTCAAGGAAAGTAGCATTCCTCGAAACAAATACTTTTTGCTCCGAAGGGTCGTAGAAATAGTATCCAATAGATTCTCTAGGATACCCCACTAATTTACATAAGATGGATCTCATGTCCAACTTATCTCCCACTTGCTGCTTCACATAAGCAGCACACCCCCATACCCTAAGGTATTTGTAGGAAGGTGTTTTGCCACACCATATCTCATATGGTACTTTGGGCACGACTTTTGATGCACTCTATTCAATATATATGATGTCGTTTCTAAGGTATAGCCCCAGAATGAAAGAGGTAATGAAGTGAAACTCATCATCGAACGAACCATGTCTAACAGGGTTCGATTCACACGCTCTGAAACCCCATTCAGTTGTGGAGTAGCAGAAAGAGTCCACTGTGAGAGAATCCCATTCTCTTTTAGATAATCAATAAACTCAGTGATCAAGTATTCACCCCATCGATCCGATCGAATGTCTTTAATGCTTCGACCAGTTTGTTTCTCCACTTCACATCTAAATTCTTTGAACCTTTCAAAGGCCTCAGATTTGAACCTCACTAGGTACACATAACCATACCTAGAACAGTCGTCGGTAAAAGTTATGAAGTAGTGATAGTTCCCTCGTGCACTAACACTTAGTGGACCACACACATCTGTATGGATCAAATCCAATAGATCTTTGGCGCGCTCAACTTGTCCAACAAATGGTGATTTGGTCATTTTTCCTTTGAGACATGATTCACATGTTGGCAACGTTTGCTCTTCCTTAAGGTTGAGTTTTTGTCCCAACTTGTTTATTCTTTTCTCAGAAATATGACCTAATCTAGCACGTCAAAGTGTGAGAGAACTATGATTATCTAACTTTCTTTTATTTTGTTGAATGTGATATATGGGTTTTTGGGGAGTCAAAGTGTATAAACCATTCATCAAATTGCCAGTAGATATAATAGAAGAACATCGAGAGATAGAACAACTTATATCCTTAAATAAAAAACCATATCCCTCTCCATCCAAAATAGGAATGGAGATGATGTTTCTAACAATATCTGGTGCATAAAGACAATCGTTTAAAACTAAAACAAAACCATTATCAAGAGCTAAGTTATCAGTTCCTATGGCTAATGCAAAGCAACCTTTGCTCCATTCCCGGACCACAAGATCATCTCTCTCTACTCGGGTCCTTTCTTCTTGTCATTATCTGCGAATCATTGCAAATATGAGATGCGCAACCTAAGTATCTAATACCCAAGAAGAATCATTAATCGATAAGTTAACTTCAACAAAATAAATACCGAATGTTTTAGGCTTGCAAGATACTCCTTGCGCAGTTCCTCTTCTAATGTCCCATCTTACCTTGAGTTGTGGCATTTGTCATAAGCTTGTGAAGACCCCTTCTTGACATTAACACCCCCACCTTTTGTCTTCTTGTTGGGATTAGTGGAACCCTTTCCATTCCCCTTCATTTTCTTAGACTTTGCAACCTTTGATCCAGAAGTGGATCCAACAACCAAGACCGGCTTATCCTTATTAATGGTGGATTCAGCCGTCCTTAACATGCTCACCAACTCATGGAGACTAGTATCCATGTTATGCATGTTAAAGTTGACAACAAAGGTGTCAAATGAGGGAGACAGAGATTGCAACAAGAGGTCCACATAGAGCTCATTATCCATAACGACTCCAAGGGACGCAATCCTTTCAATGAATGTTATCACCTTCAGCCCATGATCATGAATTGAAGAGCCCTCAGTCATACGGCATTTGAAAAGCTCCTTAGATATATTATATCTCTCTTGTCGGGTTCTCTCACCATACAACTCTTGTAGGTGGAGGAGGATATTAGTAGCATTATCCATACCCTCGTTCTGCCTTTGCAGCTCATTTGACATCGAAGCTAGCATATAGTAACGAGCCTGGAGATTGTCATCTACATGACGTAAATACTCCAAATAGGCCTCTGAAGTCACATCCTCAGGAGTAGTGGGAGGCGATTTTTCAAGAACATAAGCCCTCTTTTCAGATTGGAGGACTATCTTGAGGTTTCTCAGCCAATCGACAAAATTAGGACCGGTCAGTTTGTTTTGCTTAAGAATAGTGGCAATTGGATTTTTAGCCATTTCAGTGGATTAATCTACAAAATTAAATGAAGCAGAAAATTATTAAACTATGAGAATAACATATTAATTTAATATAAGTTCTTTAATATTAAATTCTTTCACTACTTTATTCAATTCCATTAACCCCAAATGGAAAATCGAGAAATCTAATTTTCTAGTGGGCTTGAAGCCCAATAGAAATATTCCACACCCCAATTTTATGAGCCCATGAAATATATCTTATGGTAGTCAACTCTTTGACAATTGTATCGCTATACAACCCTCAAGTTTGTTTTGGCTCACCTTTTCCAGTATACCCCAATTTTATGAGCCTATACGGTACTAACTGTCAAACAAACCCATCAAACCTTCATGCAAATGGAGCATCAAAATGTTCCATGACTCATGGCCAACATAAGGATGAGTCTATTCCACGAACATCTCTATGTTGGTAGAGATCACAGCTTTCAAACACTAAGTCATTCCACGACTCATGGCCGTGACCAAGTGCGGTAGCATCGTCATGTCATCTACCTTTGATGGAAGGCAATGGAACGATAGATCCAACCTATCTTGTCCATTTTGTTTTATATAGAATTAATTTAAAAATTAAATTCTTTTAAGTTTCAAAAACTTGGGGTTTTAAATTTTCCAAGACCTCATCATAATCCTATTTACTAGGTGAGTTTTTATTTAATGCAACATATCAATATATGAATCACGCAATAAGCAAAAAACATTAAATAAATTCCAACATGCATCCTATGCAAAAAGCGATGGGATGATCATGGCCAACCTATGCGACCTATTTGAGCCAAAAATGGGTCTTGTGGTCAATCTAAGGGACAAAATAAATAGAACTATTTCTATTATATTTTATTAATATACCCATACATGCATGGGCCTTGAATCTTCTATTCTATTACATCTGTAAAATCTACCCACACAACCGTGAACCTTTAGCATCGAACGTCCTCCAAATTACAATAAATGGAAAACCTTAGCACCTAATTTACTCTCAATGCGAAAATTTAAAGAACTTACAAATAATAGAATAAGAGGCTCGCATACCCCAAAAACCCAAAGAAATTAAAACACATCCAATCACATTGATCATAGGCTCATGATCATCCCTACATAAATCATGCTAAAACATCATCACATGAATATAAAGCATTTAAATTTACCAAGTTCTATGTGCCGATTTAATTTTGGGATAAAACTTAATTTGATTTATTCATAAAAAATAATTTTTATTAATTTTGAAATTAAACAATTTTAATCTCAAAAAGAATAAATCAAAACTAAAATTAAAATTTAAAAAAAACATACATACAACTTTCGAATAGTGGCAGATAAGAAACAAGTCTGCCACTTTCGATTTTATTTTTTTTTAATTTTAAAACAAGGTTTGCCTGTAAACGTTTAAACCTTTGTTAAACAACAAATATATACATTAACGCAAATACGCATCTGCCGACATTGTGATTAAAAGTCCTATCCCTAGCCAAAATATTTTTGTTGAGAATCCACGAACCAAATTTAATATATGAATCTCGACAAAATCAAAAAATATACGAGTGACTTTTATCCCAAAGCATAAATCGAATAAAACGCCTTTTATCGCACATATTACAATTCATTAAACACATCTTAATAATTAAAATATATTTAAAACACAGATAAACTTGTATAATCGCGAAACAGTGGCTCTGATACCATTGTTGGGTTCGCTATACCGCGGGGCTTAACGCATCGGAAATTAAAAATAAAAACATGCATACAGTTATACATAAAATAAAATCCTCAGGTTCTCGTAGCGATATAACGATCGCGCGAATTATACAAGCGGTAAAAATCATAGTTTCAAAATTTTTACCAAAATAGCTTCCTTTTTTAGAAGATGTAGAAGGAATCCAAATTCTTCGCAGCAGGGTAAATCCTCGAATCACGATCTCGCAGAAGTCCAAGTGTCCCTCCTCTAAAGCCAGTCCACACGATGGATGGCAGCACCCAGATTATAAATTTCACTAGTAATTTATAACTCATTTCTATGTTGAATCTCAAATTTGGAGTGAACACCAATCCTTAATTCAACCGGTGAAATAAAGAATTGTTGTTATGCAGTTAAAACCAAGAAGGGTTCTTGATTTTTCCTACGAAGAAGAAAAACTTGGAGAGAGAAAAGTGAGAGGACGTTTTTCTTAGAGAGAATACGTCTTCCTTTTTTTATCTGTTTTTTGTATCTCTTATTGTTCTACTGATTGTTAAAGATACTTATATGATTCATCCAATGTTCATAAAGGTGACCAGGTTCAAAACCTAAAATCAGTAGAAGAATATTATAGGATAATCTCAATTGATCCTACGATATCTTGCCATATCCAGATAACCATTATCCGGATATTCAAGAAAATCTCTCCATCTTTTTCTTTCTTTCAAATTAGCCAGATGGGCCTATACTTATGGGCTTAATTAAATATTGGGTTGGGCATTTAATTAAAAAGGTCCATCAATTAATTTTAATTAATTGATCCAGCTCATATTTAATTAATTTGATCAAATTAATTCTATCTGGCCCAAATAAATAATCCAATTATTTATTTGGCTATATTTAACTATTAAATATAGTCTTTCATAAATTAATTGATCTTATCAGTTAAATTATTTTCCACTCCAAAGACTTCCTAATCTAATTAAGCTTAATTACATAATCTAATTATTTAATTAAATATTTAATTCAATCATTGAATTAAAATCAATCCACAATTAATTAATTTCTATCAATTAATTGTATCCAACCTATTGGACTATTTTCGATTGAAGAAATGACACCTACTATTTTGTGTGTGACCCTTTAGGTTCACAACCAATGCTAGCAGTAGGCTTACAAATTTTGTAACTTGCAAATAATAATTATTCAATTAATTAATCCAATTAATATATACATTTTGAAATTAACTCTTTTATTCCAAAAACCTATAAATCATGGGAACATCTAGCAAGTAGCGTGATCGCCTAGCAATAGGTGAAATAGTGAGTAAACCTATTTCAATTGTGGGTACATACATGTACGGTCCTTTCAACAACTAATCTCCTGATTAAATCTTAGGCATGAATTATAAGTCGAAACCCACTTGATTTAATAACTGTGATTTCATTTCAAGCTATAGTGATTTATTTATGAATCAATATTAATCATGCTTTGGCCAAGGTCTTTAAATCGCAAACTATGAAAACACAGGAGATTCGCTTGTCAATAAACAAGTGTCGAATTCTATGTTGGCCACTGATTAACCTCCATATACACCAGTGCAACATCCAAAATATCCCTTTATGATTGTCAAACAATAAGAAGATAAATCAAAATATTACAGGATGTACATAAGGCTACTGTCGTGACTCAAGTCTACGGACTAATCTGTACTATCGCAATATGGAAATAATTAATTCGACAATAAATATTCCAGTTAAGAATTTTCATTGGGTCATGTTTAGTGTACTTGTTCTCTAACAAGCACCCACATACATGCATTTCACAACGCTAATGTTAATGGAATGCAACATCCTCGGCATACGAGCATGCATCATATGCACATGTCTTGCGGGGCTATTCAATGTCCTATCTTGAAAAGCCCATTGACTCGGAACTAATTTAAGATCAAAGCCTTCGAGGCATGTCTATGATCGCCATCAAATGTGCGACCATGCCCCATAGCTTAATATGATCTAAGGATTTTATCAAACTCACAATGCAAAAACAAGTGATAAAGAAATGCCTTTATTAATATGATTCTCAATAAAATTGTCTTTATGAGTAGAATAAACTTCAATCTAATTGGAGCGCGGGGCACCTTACTCTAACAGTTTTTGGTGCCATTGTCGAAGATTGAAAGATTCAACATAAATATACTAATAAGTAATTCAATCGTAATTAAAGCACAATTTTTTCGATTATCGTTGTTTTCGTTGAATGCAGATAGTGCAAGATCACGCGTTCCGGATCAGTTGATCACGTACCTATTGACTTGAAAATTGAAAGAAAATGTAAACTTGATTGACAAAATGGGAGTAATGGCGGAGGATACCCGTGGGAATAATGTGAATAAAAGAAACATTAAAGAGCGTCCGTTGATACCACTGGGTAATGCTAAAGGACAAAATCTAGTTGAGGATAGGCCGGTGAGACTAGCTGTTATAAATTACTTCCAGCCGGAAGTTAATCTCGGATATAGGGGAGTGGCACATCAGCTAATCAATGCAAACTGTTTTGAACTAAAACCAGCATTGATCCGGATGGTGTCAGAGAACCAGTTTGGAGGGCGAGCTGTGGAAGATCGAATGTGCATCTGGTGCAATTCTTAGAAACTTGTGATACAATAAAAATGAATGGTGTTTCTAAGGATGCCATTCATTATCGCCTTTTCGTATTCTCTCTACGCGATAAGGCCAATGGATGGTTATTTTCATTAACACCACCTGCTGCGGATTGAACAATATTGAGTCAGAAAATTCTAGCTAAGTACTTCCCCCCAAGCAAGACACTGCAGTTAAAAAGAGGGATCGCTCAGTTTAGGCAGTTTGATGGTGAACCATCATAGAAGGCATGGGACAAATTCAATGAATTATTAAGGAAGTGCCCACAACACGGATATCTTGATTACCAACAGGTGCAGTACTTTTATAATGGTTTAATTGGAAACATAAGGACCATTATAGATACTGCATATGGATGTGCATTATTGGGTAAATATCCAGATGAAGCACTGGAATTATTAGAGGAGATGACAAACAATAGCTATCAATGGCCATCTGAGAGATCTAATGTCAAGAGAGTATCAGAGGTTCAGGATGAGGACAAAAATCCATGCTAACTGAGTAAGTGTCTGTGCAGAGTATGAAATTGAATGCGATCCAGCAAGCGACTCCGAGAGAGCCAGCAGTTGTTGAAGAAGAGGCGAATTTTGTGGGACAGTGAAATTTCAACAACTACAGGAATAACCAGGCACCCACACATTATTATCCAGGGCTGCGAAATCATGAAATTTTTTCTTATGCTAACAATAGAAACGTTTTGTATCCACCTACGGGTTTTAATATGGGGAATCAGGTAGAGTGGAGTCGGATGAGAAGAAACCATCTTTGGAGGAGATGTTTGTTTGATACATGTTTTTATCTTAATTTTGATGATTTTATTCTTACACCAAAACAATGTTTTTAATTGTTGTCCAAATACTCCTAAATGTTTTAAAATGGTTTTAATATTTTCCGGAGTATTTCTTCAAGTTTTATTTCAGATAAAATTGGACAACACTTTTAATGATTTTATGTTTATAAGTTTTTACTTCAAAACAAGGTTCCTAAATGTTATCTAAATACTCCCGATTGGTTTAAAATGTTTTTACTAAATTTTCAGAGTATTTCTTGAGTTTTATTTTCGACAAAAATTGGACAACATTTCTGTCTCAAGGTCAACCGGTCGCCGTAGGGCAACCCGCACGAAGATGAATTTTGGAACAAAAATTGAGACGGAAGTGAAAATGGACAGTCGGCCGTCGACGACCGGGCGTCGACTTGATGACATCGACCGGCCGCACCCTGTCGACCGTGCACTGAACGTTAAAATTAAAACAGATTAATCGTCTCTTGGTTTTGCAAGGAGGGGGACCGGTCCTTGTAGGGTCGACCGGTCGAAGACCCTTGGACCGGTTGCCCTATGTAATATTCTTGTGTTATGTTTCAAACTTCTATTTAAATGCGACCGTCGCCCTATCTTTGACAAACAAATTATGACCGTTTGACAGCAGACAAACTTTCCTTAAAATGTGGGATTGATTTCTAACAGCTATATTCTTGATTTTAATTGTATTTTTCTGTAGATTTTCAATCCCCAAGAGGAGCCTATGCTTGATCAATCATCTCTTATAAATAGAGGAAGTTTTGGAGCAACCAATACAACAATTGAGATACAATACAACAAGATACACTTCAAGCAAATATTTGTTTTTCATAGTTATTACTCTTGTTGTAATTTTGCCTAGCTTATCACTTTCACATCCTTGAGGTCTAGGCTATTCTTGATTACACTTTGCACTCATATTGTAATATTCATTATTGAGTTGTAATCTTGATTTTTGGTCATCATTCAACACAAGACATCCTTGTGAGTATTCTTGTGGTAAGAATACACTTGGGTGATCTAGGTGCTAGGTGTGAGAAGATTGTGGTAACCTTCTTGTTGAGGTGTTGAAGAATTTGGTATTCTTCAAGGTTGAAGATTGTGGTGATCTTCAAAGGTGCCGTTGACGGAAGATTGTGGTAATCTTCAAAGGGAGATTGTGGTAATCTCCAAAGGTGGTGTTGAAGAAGAGTGTGGTGCTCTTCAAGGTGTTGTAAGTTGAGTTTGTATTAATTTTGGTAATTAATAAAATTCTTTTTCTTTTTGAAATCCATCCCGGATATACTGGGGTGGTAGAGGATTAGGCCCTAGGTGGGTTGAACCTCTATAAATCGACGTGTGTTGTTTACATTCCGCACCTTTATTATTGTCTTTGAGCATTCGGTTCGAAAAAGAGGGTAAAATCGAAAAGATGGAGATAATCTATTCACCCCCCTCTAGATTATCATAGCCGCTTGGACTTACAAGTGGTATCAAAGCCAAACTCTTTGGCAAGCTCGTTTCACATCGCGAGTGAAGAGGAACGATCGTCGGCTACGAACGAAGCTCATCTTACCGGCACCTCCACCACCAAACCACCACTATTTGATTCCAAAAATTTTATTTTTTGGAAAGAAAGAATGGAATGTTATCTACAAGGTTGCGGGTTCGATATTTGGAACATCATCATCAATGGAGAATCCATTCCAATGAAAGACACACCATACACCTCCAAAGCTCTCAAGGAGCTCAATGATGAAGAAAAGAAAACCCTCTCCTTAAATGGTAAAGCTCTCAATATTTTGTATTGTTCACTTACTAATTTGGAATATGAACATATTGTAGGAATTCGATCGGCTCATGAAGTATGGCAAAAATTAGAAGCCATTCATGAAGTATATGCAAATGAAAGGAGTCAAACAAAAACATCTACTTCTCAACGGGATACAATGTCAAATCTAAGGAACAAACCTCTTACAACTTCCAACTATGAAGAAGTTGAACATTGTCTTATGGGCATCGAAGAAGAAAACGAGGTATGTCTTAAACCCTCTACTTCCTATGATATTGTTATACAAAATGATTATAGTGCTTTGCAAAATGATTTTGATGATCTTCAAAATGAATTCCAAAGCTTGCTTGTTAAATACAAAAATTTGAAAAAGGAATTCAATGTTTTGAAAAATGATAAGGATAGTTTATTTACTTCCTATGAATCACTATCTTGTGCTCACTCCACCACACTTGACAAGGTTAGAAACCTTGAAAATGAAAATAGTACTCTTGTTGAGGAGATTAATTGTATGAAAAAGGATTTATCAAAATCCAACTCGAGTACCGATAAAATGACCAATATTGTTGATGTTCATAGTTGTAATAAATTGAAACAAAGACTTGATCATAAGCCTAGTGTTGTTAACCATATGAAAATAAATCAAGTCCTTATGCATGTTGGTCATTATGCTCCTAAAATTATTACTTGTTTTTATTGCGGTAAAAAGGGTCATACGGTAAACACTTGTCGGGCTAAAAATAGCTATAATTATTTGTGGAGACCTAAAAGTCTCAAGACTAATCCCAAAGGACCCAAGCACTTGAGGGTACCACAAAACAACGTTATATTAGGTACCCGGCGAAATAACAATCGAAGAAAATTCATACCGCCAAGGAGACATCAAATGACCATCTCATTTGATCAAAGAAGAAGGCACCACCAAAATGAATTTCCAAGAAGGAAATATTATCAACAAAGGGAAGGATATAATCCTTGGAGATGGAGTAATTGGAGAAACCACCATCAACATGAAGATTTTCAAACGGGAAGATATCATCAACAATGGGAACGACACAACCCATGGAAATGGCGAAATTGGTAAACTGTATCTCCCTATTTAAATATGCTTTTTGTTTTTGCATGTTTTTTTATTTGTGTTTAAATCGCAAAATGAGTTTTAAAATTTATAAGGTCTTCTACATATATTTATGTGTTTTTAAAATACTTTGAAAAATGAGACCTTACATGTTGTGGACTTACTTAGACTTATATGTTTTTATCTCTTATGGATTTTTATGGCATGAGCTTATTTGTGATATATCTTATTACTTTAAGCCTACACTTGTATCATATTATTTTGTGCTAGTCTTGTTTTAAGAATTGTGTAGGACTCATGTATCTTCACAAATGGCTATCTACATCATAATATGTCAAGAGTGACATAAACTATTGAGGTACGCTCATCATTGGTATTCATCTTATAGACTCGATACATTTGTGCCATATGACTATGTGCTTATTTTATACAAGTGTCATTAAGAGGATGTGCTGATTTTTTTTAAAGGCATTATTTGACATAGCTTGGTTTATCCAAGATTTGTAAAGGATTATATTTTATTTTGATAAAACAATTGATCTACTAAGTTATGCATTTTATTGCACATATAAATGCCACTATTCTTGGATACTTATATCAAACCTCTTGTTCATATGATTCTTGTAAATGAGGTCTCAACTATGTGCTCTCTTATTGTCAAATTTCAAAAGAGACCTTATGTAGCTTTCTTAAGCTTATTTGAACTTGAATGATTTATTAGACTCTTGATGATGCATAGTATGTGGTGCTTAAAATAGTGTATCTATTATTCGATATTACTATGCTCGTGTGCAAAATATCTTGTTAAGATTTTGCAGAAATTTGTGATATTTCGCAACAAGTTTGATGAACAAGATAAGGTTAGTAGCTCAATGATATTGTCAAGAAGAAGGTAATGATTTTGATGCAATATTTGCACTCATAGCACATTTAGAAGTTATTTGCACTTTACTTGCCCATTCTTGTTTTGAGAAAATTTCAAGCTTTACCAAATGGATGTTAAATCTAATTTTCTAAATGGTTTTATTCAAATAGAAGTCTATCGGAGTTTAAAATTTTTAGGCCAAATGATTTTTAAAAAGGCCTTGTATGGTTGATACAAGTACCCCGTATATAGTTTGATAGACTTAGCTATTTTTGCAAAATTATTTTACAAAAGGTAAAGTTGATACTACACTTCTTGTTTTGAAAAAGGGCAAGGTTGTTTACTTGTGCAAATTTATGTTGATAATATTTTTGGTGCTACTAATGAATATTTGTGTAAGATATTTTTCCAAGTTAATGCAAGGTGAACCTAAGATGATCATGATGAGGGGAGCTAAAATTTGATCATTGGAATTCAAGTTCAACAATGCCAAGAAAGTGATTATATTCCACACTCAAAAGAAGAAGTGAGACATTGAAGAAGAAAGAACCATATCAACCTATATGGCCACAAATGTGAAAATTGACAAAGGTTGAGGTAGGCATGATTGACAAACGAATTCGAGGTATGTTTATTCATTTATTACTCCTTAGACTCGACATTCTATATGCCTTACGTCTATATGCTCGACTTCAAAAACAATCCCAACGAATCTCATTAAAGTGCCGTTAAATGAGATTTTCAAAGGCACTTCTTCTTATGACTTGTTCATCCAAAGTTTTAAAATGTCATTATTTTTTGGGATAACAAGTCCGGTGATAATGATTTTTCAAAATATGGTTCGTCATAATCGAACTAAACATATTGAGATTCGATATTTTTTCAAAGGGATTGCATGTTTAACAAAAACTTGAGATGTGTTTAATTCCGTCTCAAGGATAACTTGCGGACTTTTTAATCGCTCACCGCCGAGTATTTTACCTCATTTCGAGCTTGATTATGACATAATGTATATTGAATGAGGTCTACGTTTGCATTTTGCACGTTTTCAAAACTTAGGGGCGAAAAATCGGATTTTTGGATCAAATTTCGGACTTTCAAAATAGAAAAGAACCAGTGGGCTGCCATGGCAGAGGCCGACCAGTCGCCCACTAGCTCGACCGGTCGCCCTATGCCCTGACCGGTCGCCCACTGCAGAATTTTGGTTAAAACCGTCTCTGTTCTTGCATTTTGGCATTTTGATGTTTTTCTTCCCCATTTCGACCCCTTTGACATTTTTTCACACAATTCACTTCAAATGTGTTTTGTTGCATAAAATTCATATTTTGGGGATTACCTAGCTCAATTATCATCATTATTGCTCGTCTTTACCGATTAAATGGTAAGAATTCTACTTCCTTATCTCAATTGGGTTGAACCCTTGAGAACTTGGCCTATATGTATTTTCTTGATGACATGTGTATATATTTGTGATGAGCTTATTGATTGTTGATGAATGATATTTATAAAATTGCTTTTGGTGATGAAAAACTTGGCTTGATTACATTTACAAGGGCTATATATATCTTCTTCAATATTTGACGCCCGCCAAGTGTTCGATAAAATGTCTCAATGAAAAATTCATCACCTACATGATTCTCTCGATTTCAAAAGGCTTGTATATTTATAGAGATCATGTTTTGCAAATCAAATGAGTCTTAATAAGCTTCTACAAGTCGTATGATCAACTCTTTCTTCCTATTTTGTCTATAAGCTTCAATGTTCAAATAGCTCGATACATCGATTTAGTTGCGCACTTTGATATGATTATATGATGTTTTTATCGTGCTAACATTCTTTTTGATGATTCCAAAGGGGGAGAAATATGTTATAAGCTTATTAGCTCATAAAAGCTAAAATAAGCTCGAGAAAGAAGCTATAAGCTATGGCTTCTAAAAGCCATAAGTTGTGGATTATATTTAGTCCATTTTGTTGTATTATGGACTTATATACTTGTCTAATGATGCTTTGTTGACAGGGGGAGCTTATAAGCTCTTGTACTTAAGAACAATATGCAAAAGCTAAGCTTTTAGCTTATGGTTAAATGCTTTTACATTATTCTTGATGTGCTTATTGATAGGGGGAGCTTGTGCTTATTATTGAATATATTTACTCCCTTACTTGGTTGCTTATGTATTTTGGAAATTTTGGTTGCTTCCAAACGGTTAGATGTTTTTATCGGAAAATCGTTTTTAAAATTGTCCTCCTAATATTTCAAAAAACTTGTTTTGGTTTGTAATCATCAAAAATGGGGAGATTGTTTGATACATGTTTTTATCTTAATTTTGATGATTTTATTCTTACACCAAAACAATGTTTTTAATTGTTGTCCAAATACTCCTAAATGTTTTAAAATGGTTTTAATATTTTCCGGAGTATTTCTTCAAGTTTTGTTTCAAATAAAATTGGACAACACTTTTAATGATTTTATGTTTATAAGTTTTTACTTCAAAACAAGGTTCCTAAATGTTGTCTAAATACTCCCGATTGGTTTAAAATGTTTTTACTAAATTTTCGGAGTATTTCTTGAGTTTTATTTTCGACAAAAATTGGACAACATTTCTGTCTCAAGGTCAACCGGTCGCCGTGTAGGGCAACTCGTACCTGAAGATGAATTTTGGAACAAAAATTGAGACGGAAGTGAAAATGGACAGGTCGACCGGTCGACCAGGGCGTCGACCGGTGACATCGACCGGTCGCACCCCTGTCGACCGGTACCTGAACGTTAAAATTGAAACAGATTAATCGTCTCTTGGTTTTGCAAGGAGGGGGACCGGTCTTTGTAGGGGTCGACCGGTCGAAGACCCCTTGGACCGGTCGCCCTATGTAATATTACTGTGTTATGTTTCAAACTTCTATTTCTGTGCGACCGGTCGCCTCTATCTTTTGACAAAAAATTTGATTGTTTGACAATGAGACAAACTTTCCTTAAAATGTGGGATTGATTTCTATGACTATATTCTTGATTTTAATTGTATTTTTCTGTAGATTTTCAATCCCCAAGAGGAGCCTATGCTTGATCAATCATCTCCTATAAATAGAGGAAGTTTTGGAGCAACCAATACAACAATTGAGATACAATACAACAAGATACACTTCAAGCAAATATTTGTTCTTCATAGTTATTACTCTTGTTGTAATTTTGCCTAGCTTATCACTTTCACATCCTTGAGGTCTAGGCTATTTTGATTACACTTTGCACTCATATTGTAATATTCATTATTGAGTTGTAATCTTGATTTTTGGTCATCATTCAACACAAGACATCCTTGTGAGTATTCTTGTGGTAAGAATACACTTGGGTGATATAGGTGCTAGGTGTGAGAAGATTGTGGTAATCTTCTTGTTGAGGTGTTGAAGAATTTGGTATTCTTCAAGGTTGAATATTGTGGTGATCTTCAAAGGTGTCGTTGACGGAAGATTGTGGTAATCTCGAAAGGTGGTGTTGAAGAAGAGTGTGGTGCTCTTCAAGGTGTTGTAAGTTGAGTTTGTATTAATTTTGGTAATTAATAAAATTCTTTTTCTTTTTGAAATCCATCCCGGATATACTGGGGTGGTAGAGGATTAGGCCCTAGGTGGGTTGAACCTCTATAAATCGACGTGTGTTATTTACATTCCGCACCTTTATTATTGTCTTTGAGCATTCGGTTCGAAAAAGAGGGTAAAATCGAAAAGATGGAGATAATCTATTCACCCCCCTCTTGATTATCGTAGCCGCTTGGACTTACAATGTTGGCCTCATTCATTGGAGAGAATAGAGAGCGATTGAATAAGGATGAGGCTAAAATTGACAGAATTGGGGAACAAAGTTGCTCAATCGAATACAAATGTCAATTCTAGGTTGAAATCTTTGGAGATGCAAGTGGTTCAAATCGCAACATCAGTGGGAAGCCAACATCAAAAAGGCAAATTCCCAAGCGATACGAAAATAAACCCAATGGAGCAATGCAATGCCATTTATCTGAGGAGTGGTGCAGAATATGAGGGCATGAAGATATCAACTGAGACAGTACAGAAAGAAAAATATAAGTAACCAAAAATCACTTTTGTTCCCAAAGGGTCGAAGTTGGAAGTTCCGGTTCCATTCCCGCAAATACTTCAGAAAATGAAGTTGGGCACACAATTCTCAAAATTTCTTGAAATTTTTAAGAAAATACATATCAATATTCCTTTTTGCGGATGTCTTTGGAACAAATCTTTCAAGACGCGATGTTCCTAAAAGAGGTGATGACAAATAAGAAAAACTTGAAGGAGCACGAAACGATGAACTTAACCGAGGAATGCAGTGCTATTATCCAAAGGAAGCTACCTCAAAAGCTTAAAGATCTGGGGAATTTCACTATCCCTTGTGAAATTGGAGGTTCTTGCTTTAATAAAGTATTGTGTGATATAGGAGCAAGTATTAATCTTATGCCTTTGTCAATTTTCAGGAAACTCGGATTAGGCGAGGTGAAGCCCACATCAATCACACTATAGTTGGCGGATCGATCCTTGAAATATTTGCGAGGAATAATCGAAGACGTGTTGGTTAAGGTGGGTAAGTTCATATTTCCGGTGGACTTCATTGTTTTGGACATGAAGGATGATCAGGATGTGCCGTTGATTTTGGGATGACCATTCCTAGATACAGGGAAATCATTAATTGGTATTGTAGGTCCCAAGGGGTGTGAGTGTAAGGTTTAGAAGGGAGGGTTGAATAAACCTTACCAACTTTTCGATTTAGTCCTTTTAAAACGATCAGAGTTAATACTTCACAGTTGAGTCCTTGGTGGACAACTAAGTTAGTTAATCAGCAGAGTTAGTCACTCTCACTGACTCGATTTGTTGATAGAGTAACTCATTGTTTTGACTAAAGACTTAACTCGATTTCGTGATATGTTTTTATGGAAGACTTAACACCCTTGAATTTTGGTTAAATATGTTTTAATGCTTGGTTTTAGCACTTTGTTGATTATCAATTGGATAACAAATTTATCAGCAGATATTAAAGTAATGTGCAAAAATTAAAGTGCTGAAATGTAAATGACACAATAAGTTTTTATAGAGGTTTGAAGATGGGGTAATTCTTCTACTCCTCTCTTCTCCAACTCCTGGAGGAATCCACTAAGTATCGATCAATATACAAAGTGGTTAACAGTCCAGATGCAAGTCTTGATCACACAACTGACTTGATCCTTTGGGACTCAGTCTGGAGATGCCTTGGTCACACAGCTGGCTTCTCGCAAACGACTCGGCTTTCTTCTTCACAGGCTGCGCTTTGCTACTACAGCCCACTTGCTCAAGCTTCTTGGATTTGATCACGAAGCCCTCCAAAAACTTGAGACTGGTTCGTCTTTGAACCTTTCTACAATCCTCCGTGGAGTGTAGACCCCTTGATTCTTCAAATATTTCCTCTTCAACTAATTGAAGGTGTCTTTCCTTCACAGGTAAGTGTTGGATTGATTTCCTTCGTAGTGTAGGCTTGAGGATTGAACTTGAATGATTTGAGAATATTTTTGGTTACAGATATTGCTTTTCTTGTTCCTGTTTGTTTTTCGATTGTCAAGGTAACCAACACTCTCTCAAATAGATTCCTCGGCCTTTTATAGTGTTCTTTTGAAAAATTTGCCCGTTGAAGAGATAGCTTATTTTCGAGGAAGACACTTGTGGTCGTTGGCTTGTCTTGTTGCGATCCTTGAAATTGACATTTCCTCGTATGAATGAGTATTGACTTTTCGAGTTCGACACAGTGCGATCTTCCTATTGGTTTATTCTTTTGCACGCTTTCTAGGATCGAAAGCACTTCAAGAAAGGCAAGATATGGAAGTATTACTTGTTTAAGTAATTCTCTTGACTTACGTGCAACGGATCTCTTTCGATTATCTCGACTTGATCGCATTTCCTTGACTTCCCAGGTGACTTGAGTCGCCTTCCAATCATTGGATGACTCATCCGTCACTTCAACTTGAGACTTGGTTGTCTTGAGTTGACTTAAGCGACACTTCACTCACCGCACTTTCAATCGAGTTCTATCTTCTCTTTTTTGCCACACTCACCGCCTCACAAATGAGTCTTCCTTCTAGTCTCGGTTGACTTCTTGCATATCTTGGCATAGCCGACTCAACTCGGCTCGACCAACCCTATCTATTACAATGCAATTTACAACAAAAATGGGGTGCCAACTTTCTATTCTAAGTTTTACATGGCATTCATCAAAATCTAAAAATTAATTTCCCAACAATTTCCCCCTTTTTGATGATGCCAAAACTTAAAACATTCATTTAATAATTGAACAAAGAAAGATACGCATGGATAATGTAGAATCACAGAATGTATGCGTAGAATCAATCTTTTATTGATCATAACATTCTTGTTCTTTACGATTGTTTCTGAGTGTATCGTAGTTTAAATGTAACTTAAGGTAACTCTGTTTCTATATCTACGCAAGTATAGAAATTATACAATTTTATTCGATGTACAGAAGACTTACATAAAGATGTATTTACATAGTAAGATACATGAAGGGGTGAACAACAACACTTCATCTCCTTCGTTGCCTCCTTCTTTCCTCTTCTTCAGCTCTGTCATCTTCGACCTTTTTTTTCTTCTCATCTTCAACCTCCTTCTTTTTTCTCATAAGCCTTTTCAGCGACTTCATCTCTTCTTTTTCTTTCTTGTCTTTCCTCCCACAAATGGTGAGTTTGTCTTCTATTTTCTTCTTGATCCTTTTCACATACTCAAAGATTGTTTTTAGCCACTTGCAGTTGGCTACTTGTCGAATCCCCCAATAGATCCCTCCTTTCTTGCCTGGATCTATGTACTCAATGTTTTTGGGCAAAGGTCAGTCCCAAACCTCTTCCTCCACCACGCTTCTTCCTCTTCCTCCTGGGCGTGTATTGTCATCGGGGCCTTCTTTTTCCCGGCTCGATTGCCTAGCAGAGTGACAAAGCAGAGGATTGCCGAGTCTCTTTGCTCGTCGCCTTCTTCACATAGCTTGAGTCCTTTTTCCCAATACAAATCCCAAGCTTGGGCCATAGACATATTTGCGAAGTAACCCTGATGTGAGCGTCTTGAATTCATCAACAGATCTTGGCTTGGTTCCGACGTCTGAAATGGCATAGGTGTCTCTGTCTGTTGGAATGCCTCCATGTTGTTTCAGAATGTCCATAACTCGGGCATCCATCTTTCCTTCCACCTCCTTCATCCCTGCTTCAACTATCTTTCTCTTTTCAGCCATGGGTACTGCAGGATGTTGGAGCGGCAGAGTCACAGGGAGTTTGCGATGATATCACCGTGACAAGACCTTGTTGGGGTTTTAGTAATCATCAAGGTTATATCTTTCGAACCTTCCCCTCAACAGATTTTCCTTTCTTCTCTCTTCTCTATTCCTCAGTTGTCTTTCCCTTCACAGTTGTGTCCTCCTTTTCAGCTTCAGATCCTTTCAATGCCTTTAGGTATTCCTCTTCCCCCTTTTTGGCATCATCAAAAGAGAGAGGAACGCCTGGAAACAAGCTAGCAATCATGAAGTCTAAGCGACTGATAGCTGAGTTATGCTTCGAATCTGCTGCGGAGTATGCTGCATAGAATTCGGAGCGGGTGGCGTTGGATTCAGCTGTCACCAGCTTCATTTCAGCCATGATGAGGCTGAACTTCCTATCCATGTTCTCCTCTACGCGCAGGAGCTCTTTCTTATTATATTCACGCAGCAGCTGCATCTCTGTGTTGTGAGATTCATGCATTCGATCGATGTTCTCTTGCATTCTTGTCTTCGTATCAGCATTCTCAGCCTGCCAGACTAGCAATTTATTGAACAATGTCCTGACAATTATTCCTCGCAGATCGGCAGTAAGATTTGCGTCTCTGTTGTCCAACCTCATGTCCATTGAGGCCTGGTGCCTCTCCATCTTCTCTATCTCTGCAAATATGGCCTTGAAAACTTCTCGAACCTCACCGTCTACTTCGCTCACCGGTGGCGGCCAAGCAGCGTCAAAGTCAAAGTCTGCTGGGATGATGGTGTCTGTTGGAATAACGGGATCAGGTTTATGGAAACGTTCTTGATCTCGAGCTGATTCTTCAAGAAGGTCAGGTACTTCCAGAGAAAAGGAAACGATTCTTCAATCAATCATCACGGCAACGGAATCGCTTGATGACAACTTGTGCTCGTGAAGTTCGGTGGAGTTGATCCGCTGCAGCTTGGGAGCCTACGCGATTGACTCGTGTCGGTTGTGGTCATGTTGTGGAGTTGACCCGACTTTTGCCGAGCCTCAACATTGTCTTAACAGCCTTCGTCGATCTCATTTGGTTTTTCCATATGAGTTGACTGGTCCTCGGCCATATCAGAAGCGTCATCGGACGATGATGAGATTTCCAAGTGTGGCTCATCATCAAAATTAAAGGTTTGGCAAGCAGCCTTAAGGTCGGACTTACTCGTGCTTGGGAGAACATCCTCAGCTGAGTCTTTTGGATTGACAATAGGGGATGACTCAACTTCGTCTTCACCTTCAGATCCCACAAAGGTTACATCAGGATTTTCTTGGGAATCGTGAAGAGCACTTATCTCCTTTTCAGATGGATCAATGATAGTAGGAGGGATGTTCTATGCTTCCATCTTTTTACCCCGGGAAGTCTCACCTCCTGTTGGCCTTCACTACCTCCTGCGAGTCTCAGTGCGGCGAGGCTTGGGCGATCCCCCTTCGACAGTGTCAGCTGTCTTGGGGTCTTCTGAGGTGGCATCCACTGGAGTCTCAACTCCATGGATTAACTGTCTTAACTGTCTGAGCCTCGTCAGTGACAACTTGCTATGTATCCGTTTGTTGTTCCTTCTCCACTTCGCCTCCAAGATTTGTTGAGAAGTCGATTTGCAAAGATCCTCCGACCTTGCCGCAGCTGGTGGAGAGTTTCCCCTCAATCGGCACACCGGTGAGTGACTTGGAATGGGGTCACTCGTCTCTAGACTCCGGTTGTTCCCTTTGAGTAGTCGTAGTTGGGGCGGTGGTAAAACACCTTCATTAGGGGTAGCTCGATCGGGTCCCCACAATCCCGATTTCATCGCCAGTTCCTTAATACCTTCTTTCGATTGAGCTGGAAAAGTGGTGGCAAAGAACAATCGCGGGCAATATCCGCACCACTCCCATCGGATCGATCTCCACCGTGATGTGGAAGACTCCTGGTCCTTCCAATAACCGTTGCTCATGCGCAGTTCCGGATTCCCGCATGGCTTGCTTTGCTGACCGCAATTCTTCTCAGAGCGAAAGAAAGATGATCCGATCCTCATCACTCCCGAGAGAGGATGTCAAGATGAGGATGTGTATGATCGTGGTTCCAGTAAAGGGACAACATGGCCTTTTCACGAGCCTCGCCTTCCTCTCGCGCCGCTTCTCCTTGTCTTTGAAGATCTGCAAGATATCGTGCGATTTTCTTCATCTGCTTGGACCACAATGGTCAATCCGAGAAAGTTCAACGATTCGTCTTCTTCTTCAATAAATTCCGGTCTTTGGAAATGTTCCTGGATCGACTCAGCTTCCACTTTCTCCATTCTCGTGAGACGATTTTGGATGTCCGGATATGGTTGGGATAGGATCATCACATCATCATCATCTTTGTCATCTTCTCCCCCTGTTGTCCCTCGCTCGTGGATTGAAGGTAGCAAACTTTGGTGCTCCGCACTCGCAGCGTCTGTTGCGGGAGGGAACCAACCTGCCAACAGGAGAGTTTGCTCTCTTTGCTTTTAGTGTCTTGTTGTGATACCGTGTGTGTCTTCAATGCCTCTCACGATGACGGCCAAAGAGACTTGGTTGTTTCAACAATGATTTTCGGAGACTCTACTTCTCCAAAGCCAGTCTCCGAGATCTGTTTTTGGTGAGTGGTTGACTCGGCCCGGTTTCTCAAGCTCTAACGCTTGAAGATTCTTCTTCTTTTAGTCCTTACCAGAGGGATTTCTCGCTCGGATATGGTTTCTTTTGAGTCTTGCGGCGGGGCGTCTTTGTTGTCTTTTTTCGAGGAGTCGCCATCTCGGCTTATATCGTCCTCCTTTTTCTTGACAAGGAGAAGGTATTTGAGGTTTCTTCTCTCACGCTGCGGCAGGGCGGGAGGCACGGCCAAGGGGCAGTGACTTAGGCTGCCGCAGGGGGGGGCATCTTTTGTTTTCTTCTTTTCTGCAGGGCAACAATCTTCTTTGCAAACTGTAGGGCAGCTTCTTCCGGGGAGAGGATGAGACAGTTGTTTCTTGGGACAATTTGATTCCCCTCACTCGTGTCGGCTCTCTTGGCATAAGCTCTCCTCTCGTGCTCCTCGGGGAGAGATTGGACGAAACATCTTCTTGTTAACATGGAACGCCTTTCCATGTCGAAGAGAGACTCCTTTTACTTCTATCATCCGCCAATCACCAGGCCCACCCCGTGATCCTCTAAACGCACCATCCTCCTTGAAGGATTTATTCCCAATATTCTCGGCAGTCATTTGTATACAAACTCATTGAGTTCACCTTTCTTTTCTTCTATGATTGCGGCCATCACGATCAGCTTAGTCTTGGGCGGTGATTATAGCTTCCAAATATGATATCAATGCACTTGGCAACAATATCCAGCACTTGTGGTAGTCTTCCTTCAACAAACTTCTTCTCGCCGTGTAGACAACCTTCGCAAAGACAATCGGGCTTGGCTACTTCCTTCCAAAGAGCAGGTTAACATTAGCTTCATAAATCTCGGCACTCCTTCCGCCTAAGAACAAATAGTGTTCGCCAAATCTCTTGGCGGTGATGGTGAACTCTTTCCCGTGAACAGAGGACTTGATGCACTCATCGTGAACTTCAGCGTTCACGTAGAACTGTGCGACCTCTTCCACGTAGGTCATCGGAAACTCCATCGTCAAAAACGGTTTTAATTCGGACTTTTCGGTTTCTCGCAATCTTTCTTCACGAGGTGTCGCTGGACCCTTTTTGATCATGCCGCCGAAATCCACAAAGAGACCCAGTGTGGATTTGCTTTCCCAACTTGACGAAATCATGAGTAGATGCCATTTCTCGATGTTTTACCGAACGAAACTTTGAAAATGAACTTGAGGATTTGTAGGGTTTTGAGAGAGAATTTCTTTCTTTGCCTTAGAGAGAGAGAGAGAGAGATGAATAGTTTTGGTAAAGTGAGAGAAAATCGGACGAAACGGTATAAGTATGGGTTATGAAAGGACGTGCGGGTGGTTTTTGAAATTTGATCAAGATCAACGGCTCAGATTTTGCACGCCGATTAACACTTAATTTCTCGTATTTAATGCGGCAGCATTTATATCCAATCATAAGCTTTGTGTGCAGCTTTTGATTGTACACGTCATAATTATGCTGACGTCATTCTTAAAAACATTCCCGCTTAGTAAAAATGACTGCATTTTTGTCACTTTGCTCATAAATGACCCAGCTTATTCCTTAGCTGATTTAACTCTTCTCTCTTTGCACATAGGTACTCACCGTCATTAACTTGACGCACCTTGGTGATTCTCCGATCTGGTGATTCACTTACCGATTTAAGAGTTTAGCCCTTTTTCATCTTTTTCATGTTTCATCTCTTTTCTTTGACTCTTCGAGTGTCAACTCACTCAATTAACCCTAATTCATGCTTGAGTTCTTCAAATCTTGATTCACATAATGGTTTTGTGAATATGTCGCCTAATCGCTTATCGTTGAGATATATTCCAAGGTGATGTCCTTCTTTTCAACATGATCTCTTATGAAGTGATATCTCGACATCAATGTGCTTTGTTCTTGAGTGCAACACAGATTTTGAGTGATTGCAATTGCACTTGTGTTATCACACATAATTGGAATTTCCTTTTCTTCAACTTCATAATCTCTCACTTTGTCTCATCCATAAGACTTGGGCACAATGATTTGGTTGCAGACTATGTATTCTCGCTTCACTGTGGAGGTAGCTATTGAATTTTGCTTCTTGCTAAACCAGAAATTAGCCTATTTCAAGCCTTTGACATGTGCCCGAGGTACTCTTCCGTCACCTTTACATCCAAAGATAATGAGTCTGAATACCCAATTAGCTTGAATCCACCTTCCTTTGGATACCATAGGCCAACTTCTTGGCTTCCTTTCAAATATCTCAATATTCTCTTGGCTGCAGTCATGTGGCTTTCTTTTGGAGCAGATTGAAATCTCGCACATACACCTACAGCAAAGGAGATGTCTGGCCTGCTTGCTGTAAGATAGAGCAGTGATCCAATAAGTGCTCTGTATCTTGTTTGATCCACAGGCTTGCCATCTGCATCTATATCTATTTTGACTGATGTATTCATTGGTATTTTCACAAAAGACTTCTCTTCCATACCAAATTTCTTCATTAAATCTCTGGTGTATTTTGTCTAACATATGAAGGTTCCATCCTTCAGCTGTTTTACTTGGAGTCCAAGGAAGAATGTCAGCTCTCCCATTATGCTCATTTCAAATTTGCTTTGCATAAGATTTGAGAATTTATCACACAACTCTTTGTTTGTGGATCCAAAGATGATGTCATCCACATATATTTGAACAAGCAGTATACTCTTCCCATCTTGAATTCTGAAGAGTGTTCTATCCACTTTGCCTTTTGTAAATCCGTTATCAGTCAGGAATTGTGATAATGTATCATACCATGCTCTTGGTGCCTGTTTCAACCCATATAAAGCTTTCTTGAGTTTGTATACTTTATCTCCAAGAGTCTTCTGCTTAAATCCTGGAGGTTGTTCAACATATACTTCTTCCTCCAATAACCCATTAAGGAATTCACTCTTTACATCCATTTGATATACAGTGAAGTTCTTGTGAGCAGCATAGGCACGAAACATCCTTATGGCTTCCAATCTTGCTACAGGGGCAAATGTTTCATCAAAATCTATCCCTTCTTCTTGGCAATACCCTTTGGGTACCAATCTTGCTTTGTTTCTTACCACTGAACCTTCCTCATTCATCTTGTTTCTGAACACCCATTTAGTGCCAATAACATTTTGATGGGTAGGTCTTTGAACAAATTCCCACACTTTGTTTCTTTCAAACTGATTCAGCTCTTCTTGCATGGCTTGAATCCAATGTGTGTCATCCAAAGCTTGTGACACATCTTTTGGCTCTATTTGTGAGATGAAACAAGTGAACATAACTTCTTGTTGGGTCCTAGATCTAGTTTTTACACCTTCTCTTACATCTCCAATGATTAGTTCTGGTGGATGGTCTCTCAGCCATCTCCAATGATAAGTTAGCTGGATTCAGTCGTCTTGCAGCTGTGTTATTTTGATCAGCTCTATCATCATCACTTAGCTGCAAATTTTCCAGCTATCTTTGAGACTCAGCTATCTCATCTTCTTCTGGGTTTTTAATTCCAGCTTCAGCTTCAACATAGGGACTCTTCTGCATGATTTGTTGATTCAGCTTATCAGCTGACTCTTCAATGTCTTCTTCATTTACATTGGGTTCATCAAACACCACATGAATGGATTCTTCAGTAACCATTGTCCTTTTGTTGAGCACTCTGTAGGCTTTGCTTTCAGATGAGTATCCCAAAAAGATACCTTCATCAGCTTTAGCATCAAAAGCCTTTAAATTGTCCTTGCCATTGTTATGGATGAAGCATTTGCATCAAAATATTCTCAAATATGCAACATTTGGCTTTCTCCCCTGTCCAAATCTCATAGGAGTCTTTGTCACCGCCTCTGTTTATCATGCATCTATTTTGAGTATAGCATCTTTGTGTTTATTGCTTGACTCAAAATCTTTTAGCAGCCCTTCGTTGCCTAATATGGTCCTACCGCTTCGTTGAGAGTTCTGTTTCTTCTTTCTCGCAACTCCATTTTTTGTGGAGTCCTTGGTGATAATTCATGACGATTACCATTTTCAACACAATATTGAGTTATATACCATTGACAAACTCGGTTCCTCACGTCGAGATCTTATTTTGATAATGGTTTGACTCTTCTCATTTTGGATTCTCTTCATCACCGAGGTAGTTTTCGCAGAGTTTTTTCTTCTTACACATGAATATTGTCCATGTGTATATTGAGTAGTCATCTACTACCACCAAGGTATATTTCTTCCCACTTATGTTTGGTTCAATGGACCAAATAGATCCATATGCAAAGCAGTGCAATATTCTTGTTGAAGATGAACATGTCTTTTCTTTGAATGATGATTTGATTTGCTTTCCCATCCGGCATGCATCACATACACTCTCCTTCTTGTATCGAGTCCGGAAGTCCTTCCACGAGATTGCTCCTTGCAAGCTTGTTAATTGTTTTGAAGTTCAGGTGACTTAGCTTCTTGTGCCACACCCAACTTGATTCATAGTGCTTTTGCTAGCAGACAAGTGCTTGGTGTTGCGATTGACCAATCTACCACATACATGTTCTTTTGTCTCCGCATCCTTGCAACACTACTTCATTTGATTGATGTTCTTGATTTGGCACACTCCCATATTGAATCCAACATTATAGCCCTTGTCATAGAGTTGACTTATGCTTAGTAAGTTGAAATTGAGGCCTTCAACGTATGCAACATCTCGTAATTTCTAATCCATTTTTCTTGATGGATCCAATGCCTTTATTTCTTCGAGCTTCATTTCCTCCAAATATGACTTTTGCACCTCTAACCTCCTTGAATTTTGACAGATTTTTCTTGTTTCTGTCATGTGTCCGGAATGACCACTATCCATGTACCAGGTTCCTTGGCACTCACCGCTCCTTGAACCCGCAATCAAGGAAATTAGGTTTTAGGTACCCATATTTGTCCGGGTCCGAGGGGTTAGTATTGTAAGATGATCCAACCAACCTATAGCCAAATGATTTGACTCTAAGAGGTTGCCATCTATCGATGCCATAATCATAATTAATTTTAGCAAATTGCTTGGGGATTTTAGGTTCATACAAATTGTCTCTTTTGTCAGACTGTATATATGTGTTTTAGCAATTGCCTTCCTTGGGTAGTTGTGATACCTCTCCGAGTGTAGTACCTAGGTGCATATGTGTGCCGATGATAGCTCTTATGCCTTTGGAATGGCCTTTCTTTGAGTTCTGGCCTTTGTCATTTAGGTTTATATTCCATAGGTCCTTGCCGATAGTTCACATTATTCCAATCAGCTTGGCTTGGGTACTTTCTACCATTCCCATCATACGTGTTTCTTTTATAGAACTTCGGGGCTTTTGGTAGCTCTGTTTCCTTTTTTACGAGTATTTCTATTTGGAGTTTTTGAGGAACTCATTTGGATTTCTTCTCGCTTGTCTTCTCAAAGACACTCAACTCGGTTGTTTTCCTTTCCTTTATAACCGAGGCCGATTTGCTTGTGATTGTGCTTAGGAATAAATGTGTGTGCACCATTTGGAGTTTTGGATTTTTGAGATGCTTCATTACTTGAAGATCCTTTTTCCAAAATCACTTTTGGAGCTCGACATAGCACAGAGGAATTAAATCCTAAGCCTTTCTTATCTCCACATTCTCGTTGACTCATAATAAGATCATCCAAGGATTTAGATGCCTTAGTGAATGAGGCAATCACATTTTTGAGGTCATTCTCCTCTTTTCTATAGCAGCTATCTCTGCTATTAACTTAGCATTTTCAAACCTTTAAACTTTTATTCTCATCGGCTATGTGACTTAGAGTACTCAGCTCCTTAGTCAACTGTGAGTTTTGGCTTTTGAGTAGGTTGTTTTCCTCATTTAGTAGTGTGTGTGAGGATTTAATGTGTTCAAAGTCTTTCATCATTTTGCCTAATGAATCATAAAGAACAGTGGGTGATGAAGTATGTGTGTCACAATCACATCACTAGATCCGAGTGTGATGAGTTAGACTGCACCTCATCTTCTTGTTCAGTGTTGGTTTTGTTCTTTGGCCATTAGACAGATCAAAGCTTCTTCTTGAGTCACTTGAGTAGTCCGCTTCACTACTCTCCGAGTCCTGCGTCTTTTGACTTGGCTGTCTCAAGAGATCTCTGCAGCCAACATTGCTTTTCTTTTCTTGTCTTCTTTCTCTCAAGACTTTTCTTTCCTCTTCATTCCTGTATTTATTGACTATAGGATATGGGCAATCAATGGCATAGTGACCGGGTTACTCATAGTTCCAAAGATAGATTTTCAACTTTTGATCAGCTTCTTTCCATTCTTGGGTTGTCGACTCTTTGATACTCTCACCTTTTGATATTCTCGCTCTCTTGGTTGCCTATCTTCCTTGACTTGGAGTGAGCCGAGTGTCTTCTCGGAGGATTCACCTTTGCCTCTCTTGTAATTCTTGTTGAAGAACTTATTAAACCTTTTAACCATCAGGGCTATCTCCTCTTGGTCAATGACTTCTTTGACCTCAACTCTTTTACCATCCTTAACTATTAAAGCACCTGTTTTGGACACAGCTGTCTCTTCTTGGTCTTTTCTTCTCAGCTCAAATTCGTAGGCTTTGAGATCCGAGAATAGCTCATGGTTGGATGTCTTTGATAGGTCCATGGAGTATCTCATGGCCATGACTTTCATATCCCGGTTGGGAGACTTCTTAGAATCTTCATGCACATTTCCTTCTGTGTATATTCTTTTCCAAGTGTAGATAGTTCATTGGTAATTTCTGTGAAACGAGTATCCAGCTGATCCAAGGTTTCTCCTGCAAGCATCTTAAAGTTTTCAAATTTTTGTACAACAACGAGATAGTTTATTTTCCTTGATTTGCTCGAGCCTTCACAAATCAAGGATAGCTTGTCCGCATTTCTTTTGCCGTTTTGCATGATTTGACTTTGTTGAACATGGCTTTGTCAAAAGTTTTGTAAAGAATGTCCTTGGCCACATTGTCCATGTTATATCTTTTCTGTCATCATTTGTCCATTCACTCTTGGTTTTTCAACCATTTCCGTGTCCGGGAGCAAAGATCCTCTTTTTCCTTCACCGCAGCAGCTCTCCTTGCGATTGTGTTCACTTTTAAGATTTGCGTGGCCCATCTTCTATTACTATCCACATTTCATCGTAATCTTTGATAGATGAGTCCGCATACGAATTTTCCAATCATCAAATTCCTCAATTGTGAACATAGGGATGCGTGTCGATTTGCTTCCATGATAATAACTTTCTTTGAATAAAAGAGTTTTGAAAGATCAAGTGCTAAAGCAAGCTTTGAAAAATTTGGAGATCTAGTTCAAGAACTAGTGCGGAAGGCTCAATGAACCAACCGCTCCGATACCACTTGTAGGTCCCAAGGGGTGTGAGTGTAAGGTTTAGAAGGGGGTTGAATAAACCTTACCAACTTTTCGATTTAGTCCTTTTAAAATGATCGAGTTAATACTTCACAAATGAGTCTCTTGGTGGTGACTAAGTTAGTTAATCAACAGAGTTAGTCACTCAACAGACTGACCGAGCCATTGATAGAGTAACTCAACCTGCTTTTGACTAAAGACTTAACTCGATTGTGTGATATGTTTTCACGGAAGACTTAACACCCTTGAATTTTGGTTAAATATGTTTTAATGCTTGGTTTTAGCACTTTGTTGATTATCAATTGGATAACAAATTTATCAAACAGATATTAAAGTAATGTGCGTAAATTAAAGTCTTTGAAATGTAAATGACACAATAAGTTTTTATAGAGGTTCGAAGATGGGGTAATTCTTCTACTCCTCTCTTCTCCAACTCCTAGAGGAATCCACTAAGTATCGATCAATATACAAAGTGGTTAATGATCCCGATGCAAGTCTTTATCACACACGGTGACTTGATCCTTTGGGACTCTCGATCGGAGATGCTTGGTCACATGGTGGCTTCTCGTACGACTCAGCTTCTTCACAGTAGGCGTTTGCGCTTTGCTACTACAACCCACTTGCTCAAGCTTCTTGGATTTGATCACGAAGCCCTCCAAAAACTTGAGACTGGTTCGTCTTTGAACCTTTCTATAATCCTCCGTGGAGTGTAGACCCCTTGACTCTTCAAATGTTTCCTCTTCAACTGATTGAAGTTGTCTTTCCTTCACAGGTAAGTGTTGGATTGATTTCCTTCGTAGTGTAGGCTTGAGGATTGAACTTGAATGATTTGAGAACACAATGTAATTTACAACAAAAATGGGGTGCCAACTTTCTATTCTAAGTTTTACATGGCATTCATCAAAATCTAAAAATTAATTTCCCAACAGATATTCAGAAAGGAGATTTAACACTACGGGTCAATGACGAGTAGGTACTATTTTCAATTTATAAAATAGGGCATCCCCAAGAGCAGGTCGAACAATGCAAAATGAAAGAAGCCAAAACACAAAGTTTAGAGGACAAGCATGTGAAAAATTGGGAGAAAAAAAAGCGAAGACAAGGGAGTGCCGATGACAAGACCGTCGTCGCGTGCAAGAACCGTTAACTCTGAAAAATCCAGCAAATGAAATTCATGCTTTGCCAGACTGTGAACCACCTCCCGAACATCGATCTCTCACGGAAGGTGCGAAATGGCATGACCACTTTGAAGATTTCCAAGAAAAACCTAGAACAAATGAGGAGAATGGAAAAATGGCAAAGTAGTTTGTAAGGACCCAATTTTATGAAATTAAAGTACTCTAAAATATTATTAAGAAAACACGAATTTATAAATTAAAGTGATCCCAATAATTATCAAAAAGTCGATTTAGAATTTTTAATTCTTGAAAAAAATATAATGATAATAATAATAATAATAATAATTCCAAATTAAATATCCAACAATTATCCCAAGCATAAACTGGAAAAATTAAAGACATAAATCCAAAATTTAGTCCGATCATAATTATTTAAAATAAAAATATAACATGATTTATTCCACCATCCTCAACATCATATCTTCAAAGGATTCCTCAACCTGAAAGTCATGATAATAATAGGGTGAGCTTCATCTAGCAAAGAGGGATATATCTGTCAATATTTAATATAACATGAAAAACATTCACATAATTACAACAATAAATTCGTTCATTTCCTCCTTTTCTCTCTCGATTCGCCGCCATTGATATAGCATGGGTTCACCCCAAGATACGTTTGATCCTGGACCCTTTTCATGGCCCCTAGCTTATATGAATTTATTTTCTCTTGACATATATTGCAATCAATGAAGTATAATCATGGAACATTAAATAAAGACAAATAATATAAAATCGCTACCTTAATAATGCAGATATTCGATGTAGAAAAATGAACAATAAAAGTCCTAGTCCTCGAAACCCCTAAACCTAAATTAGCCCCTAATAACTAACCCCTAAGTCCCCTAAAAATAACCCATAATTAACCCCTAAACTAATTAGTGGTTATCACATAGTTACATGATCGAACAGTAAGAAAATCAGATGTCTGGTTGAAGACGTAAAACTTAGCGCTTTTTGGGAGGCAACCCAATTTTTAATCGCCTTTGTTCATTTCATTTTTGTTTTGTAATAACTTAATTTTTAGTCTTGTTTACTTCTGTAAGTTGTTGTGTAGGAGGCGTAACGACATACTCCGTCCAAACAAATCGAAAATTCGCAAAATTGGCAAAAACACAGAGAGCAAAACCCACGGACAGCCCGTGTGAATTCCCATGCCAGTGGGAATTGCCCTGCAGAAAACAAAGACAGCAGCAACAGGGCGCACAGCCGTGCGACCATTCACACGGTTCGTGTGCGCGGTCCCAATTCAAACTTCTTCTTCATCTTTAATCCCAAACACTCCAAAATTATCCCACTTCTTCTCTTCCAAACCCTAGGTCCGAAAATTCTCTACTTATACACCTCTTCCCACTCCAAAATTGTTCAATTCAATCTTCAAGATAGGGTTCACATCTCCCTTCCCTCAAGAAATTCATCACTTATTCCTTCCAATTTTTCATCTCTACTTTCTACTCTTCAAGTTTTGGGGGAGAGGGGAATTTTGAAATTTCCACATTTTTCACAAGCTTAATTCGCAAAATTCATGGCTTAAAGAGATGGTGATGGTGGAGCTAGGGGGAATACGCGATGAAGAAGAGACCCAACTCCGTAATCCGAACCTGAGTATGAGATGAACACACCCAAATTTGTCAATGTTGACCTTCCGAATAAACACACCGACAACGATGGGAATACCTCTACCTTCGAGATATGCATTCAACAAAGTACCCCGATGAACATTGTCTCACTACTTTAGGATTGTTAGACGATTTTCGAGCTTTATGTGGGAGAGTTGATTGGGATATCATGTTGAATGGCAATTGGCCAACATATATTGTTTTGACATGAATTTTTGAGTAGTTTTGAGTTGGTCACGAGAAAGAGGGTGTTAATGGGCATGAGATTTTGAATGGCTAATGAGCGGAGGAAACTTACTTTAGATTTAATTGAATGAGATTTATCAAACACCGGCGTATGGGGTATAGGAGCATGAGGATTTTGATATCCTTAAATTTTGGAGAGAGATTACGTGACGTAGGATTTTTACACCAGGGACCTCAAAAGCCCCCAGAATTAGAAACCCTATCTTTCGGTGTGTGCACATCACATTGGTGGAAATTGTGTTTTCTAGGGGTGATAGTAGGGGGTGCCTCACACTAATAAGATGTTTATATTGTGGTGTACAGCTTCGGGTATTGAGGTGGTGTCCCATGCTGGGGCATTCATCGCTAGATAGTTTGAGAGGGTGAAGAAGCAGCAGAAGGGGGAAATATGTGTTGGAGGTTTGATTACATCGATAGCCTTGCACTTTAATGTCAATTTACATGGTTATATGTGATACCCCATATTCAATAAACCTAGAATTGTGTTTGAGATAACTAATATATTATATTCCTAATAATTTATGTCTTTGAATTTAGTAATATTTATTAAATTAAAATACTTTTAATGTGTATTTGACCATACGATTCATTATAACGACCAATTTTTTTTGTATTGGGATTAATATTAGATTTTTCTATTTTCTTTTAGTTCATTGTTTATATTTTTGTTTACTTGTTAAAATTTGAATTTTGTCATCAATGTATATTACTTAATTAAGTATCTATTACTAAAATTTTTAATTATTAATATTAGAATTAGATTATTTTATAATTTTAATAGATATAGATTTTTTTTCTTTTTTTTTTTGTTATTTGGGCTAAATAAATCTCTATTAATTATATCATTTTGGATACAAGTTATTTACTTGGCCCATCTAAATATTTTTTCAGCATTTTAAAATTGATATTAAGGCCCACATCTCAACCCTAACTATTTCCAGCTTTTATTTTGACCCAAGCCCACCCTTAAGCCCAACCCAAAGCCAAAAGCCTACCCATTTAGACCCCTTTAAATACCTCCAAACCCTAATTCTTACCTCATTCTTCAGATTTCTACACACATTCACACACACTGAAAGGTGAAACTCCTTCCCTCTCCCTCTTCTGCCGGCCACCACCACCACCGTCGGCAGCCACCACCCCACTGGCAGCCGCCGCCGGCCACCGCCTGTTTTAATTTTGTTTTCCTTCTTTATTTTCTTGCTTTCTTTTTCTTCTCATTTTATTTCTCTTCTCCTCCCTTTCTCTCTTTCCACACTCTCCGACCACCGCCGGCAACAATCGTGTTTTATTTTATTTTTTGCTTTTCTCTCTTCCTTCTTTTCCTTCTCTTTCTTCCCTTCCCTCTTTCTTTCCCTCCACTGCCGAATGCCACCAGCCGCCGCCACCTGACCACCACCGCCCGCCATCCTCCACTGCCGGTAGTCGGACACCTGTGATGGAGATCTAATAAAAAGTGGGTTAAAACTTATTACTATTAGAATGATTTAAATGGGTTTGTTCAATTGTAAATGATATTAACTTAAATGTATATATTTATATATAAATTCATATGTGAAAGTGTTTAATTGAATGATCTTGCAATGACTGGGTGAAGCATAGTTGATTTTGTGAAATTAATTGGAGTTTGGGGACTACTTTATAAATAATAGGTAAAGTATATATCAAACTAAAATTTTCTGAATATTGGTCTGATTCTTTTTGGGAGAATGGGGTCTGTTTTTAGATGGTTTTAGGAAATTGGGACTGATTTGGAGGAAAATTTGATCTAGGGTGCAAAATATAAATTATTGAAAAACTAGGGATTAGAAATGAAAATTTTGAAACCTGAGTTTGAGAAACAAAACAATATGACTTAGAGACTATTTTTATAATAATATAAAGTTAGCTTGGTTAATTTTTGAGAATTGTTTGAGCATTCAGACATTTATCAAGAATTTTTGAATAATCGATGACCCAGGGCCTAAATGGAAATTTTAATATCTAGAGATTGAAAATAGAAAATTAATGTGACACGTTTTTTTTTTACACTTTAAACATGTTGTTTTATGGGTAAAATTTTTATATTTAATTAGACTTTAATCTAGAACATAACAGCTTAAAAGAAACCGTCATATATATGTTATTAGACGTGCTTGTTAGGTAATGATCAAGAAACTACTTCTTTTCATAACATAGATCTTATTATAAAATGGTAATGGGACCTTAGAATGTTAATTTGATTAGCTTAATATGTGACTTGAAATACCGTTTATTGTTACAATCTCGTTTGTGTCATTGAAATTGGTGTCCTCGAGTCTTGTGACGAACCCATTTGGCGTGTGTAGTTCGGGGCAATCAATCGAAAAGGTCGCATGTTGGTGTTTGCTCGACTACACATGTGTCTATTCCCATTTTCCTGGTCGGACTGGAGAAGACGGCGGAACTTGGGTCGTAGTATTGGTATATTCTGAAATATGACGAACTTTGGGTATAAACCCATAGCTAAAGAGTCATCGAGCCACTTGGAGGAATAAGGAGCGGGGAGACTTTGGCCTGGTGAGTTGGAGAACGCGATAGGGTTCGGTGTTTGATCAACACCGACCCTGCGTTTATTTTGTGTATCCCATTGGATTTTAAAATGGGGCATAGACCCTTGTCCGTTTTAAAATCAGGCTACTTGGAACGTTAGGGTGCGGTGTTTATTCCACATCGGCCCAATGTTATTTTTTATATCCCGAACGTTAGATTTTAAAATGGGGCATAGAACCTTGTCCATTTTAAATTTAACTTGAATCCCATAATTATTTTGACGTATTTGTTCTAATAATATATTTGATGCAGGATGAGGTTAGTACAATTTATTTTCCGTTTTGATATTGTTGTCATATTATTTTATCTAATTCATCTTTGTTTTATTTTGTAAGTTAAGACTTCCGCTGTATTATATGAAATAAACCTAATTCTTTCAAGTTTTAATTAATAACTTTTCCCATTCCCCTACCTACTGAGCTCGTTTAGCTAACTCCACGTTTTCTTAAAAAATTTCAGAGATCGACGAATCTGAGTTCGGATATAAATACAAGAATAACGCAGAAACTGAATTGTGTTGTATCACTACTATGATTTTTGCCCTAAGTATTTCAAAGCGTAATTGTACTGATCTATTTTTCTATTTTTTGATGTATTACTGGTTATTATAAAGTTTTTGTAATTAGACTTCCGCTGTAATATTTGTATATACTTAGTGTATGTGATTGGGTTCACTTGGTAATATTTTTTTTGTAGACTTAGATCCGTTGGCATTATAAGTTTTCAATTATCGTACTTTCGGACAAATACATTTTTGGTGCTTAAGTTAGTAAATATTTGGAGTTGTACTATTAAAATTGGGATTATTGTAACTATTTTGGGTTTATTATATTTGGGGCGCTACAGATATGGTATCAGACCTTGGGTGTAAAAAGAACTACACCTGAGCTAACCAAGACAAGATTCTCCACCTGTGGATTAGATTATTACTAGTGGGTGATCTTAAAACTCTAGTTAAGTTTAAGTTTAAATAATTATGTTGCTGGGATTTATTCAAAGATTAAGGTTTTATTATCGAATAGGATGTGAATATTTGGGTCTGAGTTCGATTATCAATGGATAATGTGATTGTATAGGAAATAAATGAGGGGGCTAGCCGTATGTTGATCTATGTGTTTATCATTTGAGCTTCTAGTATCGATGTTGGTTATAGGTTAAATACATAAGTGTGAATCTTACATATAGTTGATATATATATATTAACACTAGAATTTTAAGTTACTTTGGGATAATCATGTCGTCTAGATTGAATTAACAATTAAGATTTGATTATCGACTAGGATGGGAATTACTTGGGTTTGAATTGAATTACCAATAAATTTCATAGGAATTTTATGAGGGCGCTAGTGTTAAGTTGATAGATGCGTAGGCCGTAGATGGGTCTACAAATTTATCTTTTGAGGTTATAGTATCAAAATTGCTTATAAATTATATACATAAGTATGGATCTTGTATTTAGTCAATCTATATGACAATAAGACGTTAATCTAGGTAGACATTACCTCTTGTCAAGATCATGACATTTTCTTCTCTTATTAGGTTTTGTTATCCTTCTATCATTATTAGTTATGTTTGAGACCTGAGGTACCTAGATTATAAGTTTGATAAAGAGCTAATAACTACTAGGATACACCTAGGTGGACGAATTACTTAATTGCCAACTTAGGTTATCGATGAGTTATTGGAATACTATCGATGTTTAGGTTTGGATCCGGACCATTATTTAAGGAATACTAATTTGAGATAACATTCTTATTCTGGTCAGTATAGTGTGTAGGGCATATAATTGATCACCTTGATGTTATACTGGCATAAGTGTTGATTATTGTTTAGGAATGAAGTGAGGAAATTGATTTAAAGGGTTGATAGGAAACAGTTTCTCAAGAATAAAAGAGATATTGACAAAAATAAGGTGCGTGATAATTTGGGTTAATATCCTCACGGTTACCTATTAACTTACAGTTGATAGATAGACTGATTTTATTTTTATGTGATAAGGTGAACATTACCTTACGACTGAGTTGGGTATTAAGTATTTTATAGGCTAATCCAATTATGACGTGATATGCTTAATAACACTTTGATTACTAATATATGTAAGCAATTTGTCTTTTGGGGTATAGTAATTCAATACCACTTTTTGGATTGTTGATGGGCGATTATGGATACCATCTACATACAATGGCAAGATGTTGTAAGCTCTTTTTTTTGCAGAATTATTTGATGGATTCCATTAGGTTCCAAGTATTTGGAGTATTCAAAAGATTTAGATTTATTGTTGGTATTTTGGTTGAACAAAATATCGAAATGTAATTTTGGGTCATTATATTATGATTAGAGTAGTCACTCTAAGTTAGACATGGAAATTGATAATAGATTGATGATTTGTCTTTTGGGTATAGTCCTTTATTTGAATCACATTGTGGATTGTAGATGAACAATTATGGATCTTATGTATATATAATGGCTAGATATTGTAAGCACTCTTTTGCATAACTATTTTGTGGGTTCAAGTTATATTCTCAATTATTCGAGGTTTAGTTTATTATTGGTATTTGGGTTGAATTATAATTTCGGGTCATTATATTATGATTGAGGTAGTCATCTTAAGTTTGAGGAGTAAATTGATTAAAAATAAGAGTGATGATTTGAAGTGTATTAAGTTATGATAAGTTGATTAGTAATTTATACATATAGAGGATTAATTCAATCACTGGATGAAACGAACTATAAGGTTAATTCACCACGATTGATTTTGTGGAAACACATCTTTTTGGTTTTAGTTATTTTCGTAGTTCTCAATAAAGAACTTATTTGATAGGCTACTCAGATTAATTTAACATGGAGTTTTGATGACATAACATATTTTGGAAAGACATTTGGTGTTTTAGAATGGCATCATGGAGATATTTGAGTTTGGGTATACTAAAGAAGACAAAGTTATGATTCATTAGATTGGGTAATTATAGATGCTAGGCTACCATCGAGGAATTAGGACAAAGCCAGGATATGTTCATTGCTTGTGGATCAGTTCACCATTATTTGATGATATCGAATTTTGAGCTTGAGTTTTATTTCTTATAGTTGTGTGGTATAGATAGATTTACTGAATTCTTATAGGGTAAGCTATAATTAGGATTGAAATGACAATTATATTTGATTATCGGGTAGAATTGGAATTACTTACCCTTGAATCGAATGTTATTGGATCTCGTAGGAACTTGGAAGTCACTAGTGGCAAGCTGACAACCTTTTAGAATGAAAATAGAATCTACGAATTTATCCTTTGAAATTTTAGCGCCAATATCGTTTATATGTTAGATACCTAGATACGGATACAAAATACAACCAACCCATATGAGAATTAGATGTTAAGCTAGAAAAGAAGAAAATAGTGACTTGGGACTTTAAGCTTCAAATTGTTAGATCTACAATTTTCCTATGATATAAAGGAATTTGGGGACCAAATTCTTTAAAGGGGGGGAGTATGTGATACCCCATATTCTATAAACCTAGAATTGTATTTGAGATAACTAATATATTATGTTCCTAATAATTTATGTCTTTGAATTTAGTAATATTGATAACTAATATATTATGTTCCTAATAATTTATGTCTTTGAATTTAGTAATATTTATTAAATTAAAATACTTTTAATGTGTATTTGACCTTACGATTCATTATAACGACCAATTTTTTTTGTATTGGGATTAATATTAGATTTTTCTATTTTCTTTTAGTTCATTGTTTATATTTTTGTTTACTTGTTAAAATTTGAATTTTGTCATCAATGTATATTACTTAATTAAGTATCTATTACTAAAATTTTTAATTATTAACATTAGAGTTATATTATTTATAATTTAAATAGATATAGATTTTTTTCTTTTTTTTGTTATTTGGGCTAAATAAATCTCTATTAATTATATCATTTTGAATACAAGTTATTTACTTGGCCCATCTAAATATTTTTTCAGCATTTTAAAATTGATATTAAGGCCCACATCTCAACCCTAACTATTTTGACTTTTATTTTTGACCCAAGCCCACCCTTAAGCCCAACCCAAAGCCAAAAGCTTACCCATTTAGACCCCTTTAAATACCTCCAAACCCTAATTCTTACCTCATTCTTCAGATTTCTACACACATTCACACACACTGAAAGGTGAACTCCTTCTCTCTCCCTCTTCTGCCGGCCACCACCACCACCGCCGGCAGCCACCACCCCACCGGCAGCTGTCGCCGGCCACCATTGGTTTTAATTTTTTTTTCCTTCTTTATTTTCTTGCTTTCTTTTTCTTCTCATTTTATTTCTCTTCTCCTCCCTTTCTCTCTTTCCCCGCTCTCCGACCACCGCCGGCAACAATCGTGTTTTATTTTTTTTCTCTTTTCTCCCCTTTCTCTTTCTTTCCCTCCACTATCGAACGCCACCGGCCGCCGCCACCTGACCACCACCGCCCGCCATCCTCCACCGCCGGTAGCCGGACACCTGTGATGGAGATCTAATAAAAAGTGGGTTAAAACTTATTACTATTAGTATGATTTGAATGGGTTTGTTCAATTGTAAATGATATTAACTTAAATGTATATATTTATATATAAATTCATATGTGAAAGTGTTTAATTCAATGATCTTGCATTGAATGGGTGAAGCATAGTTGATTTTGTGAAATTAATCGGAGTTTGGGGACTACTTTATAAATAATAGGTAAAGTATATATCAAACTAAAATTTTCTGAATATTGGTCTGATTCTTTTTGGGAGAATGGGGTCTGTTTTTAGATGGTTTTAGGAAATTGGGACTGATATGGAGGAAACTTTGATCTAGGGTGCAAAATATAAATTATTGGAAAGCTAGGGATTAGAAATGAAAATTTTGCAACGCCCGTTTTTTGCTCCCTCTATTGATAGATCAAGGGCCCTCCTGCCGTCGTTTCAGTGACTCAACCTGAGTTTGAGAAACAAAACAATGACTTAGAGACTATTTTTATAATAATAGAAAGTTAGCTTGGTTAATTTTTGAGAATCGTTTGAGTATTCAGACATTTATCAAGAATTTTTGAATAATCGATGACCCAGGGCCTAAATGGAAATTTTAATATCTAGAGATTGAGAATAGAAAATTAATGTGACACGTTTTTTTAACACTTTATACATGTTGTTTTGTGGGTAAAAATTTTATATTTAATTAGCCTTTAATCTAGAACATAACAGCTTAAAAGAAACCGTCATATATATGTTATTAGACGTGCTTGTTAGGTAATGATCAAGAAACTACTTCTTTTCATAACCTAGATCTTATTATAAAATGGTAATGGGACCTTAGAATATTAATTTGATTAGCTTAATATGTGACTTGAAATACCATTTATTGTTACAATCTCGTTTATGTGTCATTGAAATTGGTGTCCTCGAGTCTTGTGACGAACCCGTTTGGCGTGTGTAGTTCGGGGCAATCAATCGAACAGGTCGTCTGTTGGTGTTTGCTCGACTACACATGTGCTTATTCCCATTTTCCTGGTCGGACCGGAGACGGCAGCGAAACTTGGGTCGTAGTATTGGTATATTCCGGAATATGACGAAATATGGGTATAAACCCACAGCTAAAGAGTCGTCGAGCCACTCGGATGAATAAGGAGTCGGGAGGTTTCGGCCTGGTGAGTTGGAGAATGCAATAGGGTTCGGTGTTTGATCAACATCGACCCTGCATTTATTTTGTGTATCCCGTTGGATTTTAAAATGGGGCATAGAACCTTGTCCGTTTTAAAATCAGGCTTGACTTGGAACGTTAGGGTGCGGTATTTATTCCACATCGGCCCAACGTTATTTTGTATATCCCGAACGTTGGATTTTAAAATGGGGCATAGAACCTTGTCCATTTTAAATTTAACTTGAATCCTGTAATTATTTTAACGTATTTGTGCTAATGCAATATTTGATGCAGGAGCCAAACATTATGAGGTTAGTACAATTTATTTTCCGTTTCGATATTGTTGTCATATTATTTTATCTAATTCATCTTTGTTTTATTTTGTAAGTTAAGACTTTCGTTGTATTATATGTAATAAACCTAATTCTTTCAAGTTTTTATTAATAACTTTTCCCATTCCCCTACCTACTGAGCTCGTTTAGCTCACCCCACATTTTGTTAAAAAATTTCAGAGATCGATGAATCTGAGTCCGGACATCAATACAAGAATGATGCAGAAACTGAATCGTGTTGTATCACTACTATGATTTTTGCCCTAAGTATTTCAAAGCGTAATTGTACTGATCTATTTTTCTATTTTTTGATGTATTACTGGTTATTATAAAGTTTTTGTAATTAGACTTCCGCTGTAATATTTGTATATACCTAGTGTATGTGATTGGGTTCACTTGGTAATATTTTTTTCGTAGACTTAGATCCGTTGGCATTATAAGTTTTCAATTATCGTACTTTCGGACAAATATGTTTGTGGTGCTTAAGTTAGTAAATATTTGGAGTTGTACTATGAAAATTGGAATTATTGTAACTATTTTGGGTTTATTAAATTTGGGGCGTTACATTATACGTGTGCGAGAGGCGGGAGAAATATAGATTTAAATGTTCTGTCCACGATGAAAATGATAGAGTTTGATGGGCATGATTATTGGTTGCTACATGCGGACCGTACCAAGATTAAACTCCCCAATTCGGAGGCCACCGCAATACATGAGTGTGCTAATTCGCTTATGGGAAGGACGCGGCCTTATGAGCTCAAGCAGAACAAGGAGGAGAATAACCACAAGTATCAACTGATAAACCAAAGTCCTCTAGGCGAGGAGGACGGGACATAGAGGGTTTGAGCGAGAGGATTGAGTTGTTTGAGTCCCATGTGGGATCATTAATTGATGACACATACCAATTTTCTGCTATAATTAACGAATATCATACTGAACACTTGCAACAATTCGGTGAAATAAACCAACAGCAGCAACAAATGTACGAGGTAATTTCTCGTATGGATAAGTGGAACATCCAGCAAGGACATTATCCTCCGCCACAGTGATAAGAGTAAGTACTTATCATGCTTTTCTCTTTTCATTTTATAAATTCCTTATATTTTCGGGATGAAACATGATTAAAGTTTGGGAAATGGGGTTGTCAAGAATGCGTGATATTGTATTGTTTCATGTTTTCATAGCATATAGGTTGCTTGTAGATTCATATAAAATTTTGCATAATTTTTTTTTTGTTTTTTAGTAGGAACGTTTATTGCTTTAGCATGTTTACTGTTTTTATGTGAGATAGATAGAGTCATGGAATTAGTATAGAGTGTCTTTGTGTGTTTTACAGCGAATACTTGATTTCATTTGAGAAATACTTGGTGAACATGTGGTGAATTTTTTAAAATATTTCTTTTGCTTAGTCGGGTTTTTGAATATGATGTGAAAAATAAGCATGTGAGCTTTTGTGCCTATAATTACTTTTATCATGTGCAGTCTTATTTTTTCTGTGTGTGTCATTCATGTTGTATGAACTCTACAACTTGCAATGGTATCTTTGTCGAAACCACGTGTGTGCAATTTTGGAAAATGATCTAAGACCATTTTTGTTTAAGCGTATTTAGCCTAAAAAGTCTATCTATAAACTCATGATTCCCTAGTTAACCAATTTGAGCCTTAGTCATGTTTATTGTTAGCCACATTGTAAGCTTTAACTTAACATATCCTTATCCCAAAACTGGATCTTATAGATATGTTTATACTTTAGGGAGATGTAGTTTGATTTTGAAAAGAATATTGGTAAAAGATGGATGAATAGTGAATATGTAAATGAAGGAGCTCGAAAAATTTGAGTGAAAAGAAAAAAAACTCGAGTATTTGAGAAAAAAGTGAAAGAAAAAATTGAGCTTAAGAAAAAAGGAAAGAAGGCAATGACCAATGAATGAAAAAGGGAGAAAAATGGTAAAATAAGAAGTATGAGATGAGAAAAAAGAAAAAAAGAAAAATTAAGTGAATTCTTCTTAGGTGAAGTGGATGTATGATTTGTAGAATCGTACTTATAGTCTATTTGCTCAAGTTCGAGTCACTTAATCGATACTTTCCCTACCCTAACCAAAGAGCCTACATTACAACCAAAGTGAAAGTCTTTTTTAATTCTTGAATTGTGCACACTTGAGTGGTAGAGATGTTAGACGATTTGCAAACATATGGTAGTTCTACAACATTAAATTGATCTGAGAGTTACACATCCCTATTTACTTTGAGAGTGTGAGTGATACACTTATCTTGTGAGTCGTGATGCCAAATACCTGAACGAGTATTGATTGTGCCTAGTTTGTAATTGAAAACTTTTTGAGAATGAGTTGCATGTTCACTAAGGTATGAATCTGAATGAGATTTTGTAATTGTAGTGTTTTTGTGTTGTGTAATCTACCCCATTGCATGTGATTATTTTTCTTATTTTGCTTGAAGACGAACAATGATTTAAGTTTGGGGAGATTTGTTAAGTGTGAAATATACATACATTTACAGGTGTATTTGGGTACATATTTGATATATTTGCATGGATATTTATTGTGTTTAGGTTAGTTTCCGTTGTTGGGCGTGATACTGCGTATTCTTGTATACTTTTGCAGGAAACAAAGCTTAATATAAAAAGCTATCAGCGGAACGACCAGGACCGGAAAGCCAAAAGCCAAGGAATGATTAAATACGTGAAGAAAACGATGACGTACGAAACACACAACTAGACCGTGGCATTTCACATGGTCATGGTTTTTGTCCGTGTTATTTACACGAGCGTTCGAGTGATGAACATTAAAAAATATAATTATTTTTGGTTTATAATATTATTTTGCCTTATTAATATATATTTATAGTAGTATTATATGTTAGAAATAAAATGGGAAATCAACATAAAATTGTATTAGGAAGCATTTTTAGTGCATGTTTGGATCAATGAGAATAACTTTCAATTACGACATGATTTTGGGATGATTCTTGAAGATATAGATTCACATTCATTTAAAAATTTTCAGAGATATTAAAACCAAAATCAAAGTTTGAAATGATATTTTCTTGGATAAGAAATGCGTCACAATTTGAAGCTCGAAGGGATGCTCATTTACTTTCTAGACTTGAAAAAGTTTCGTATTTTGGGAATAACTACAAATACACAAATCCATTTGATCTAAACTTTTAACCGAGTATCCACAATACATAGGACTACAATATTTCTTGAGAACACAAAGTTAGATTTGGAGTTGGTGAATCTTAAAAAATCACACAAATTGTTGCAGTGATCAATCCCGCAGGCCAACCACATCTCAATAATTCAACTATATCTTAGTCCATGGTGGTTGGAATTTAATGAAAGCATTTGGAAAATTAAGCTAACACGGGGGATAATTGATCTATGGAAGAAAATTGTGCAAATTCAGCAGAAACCTTGGACAAAATGGTCAGTCAAAAAAGGTGGCAGATTTGGTGTGGAATTTAAGATTTTCTTACTTGTAATAAAAATAAATAATAAAATAATTCAAAATTGATTTTGTTTTAGCTATAAATAGAGGACATTAGCATCAGCCAAGAAGAAGTTTTGTGTGGAGAAAGTTAGAGTTAGAGGTTCAAAAGAATTTTTCTTTGTTGTTTTCCCTAAATTATAGTAAGTTTTATTTTATAAAATATTTCTTTAGTTTTTCTTCAATCTTTCATTTTCTCTACTTTTTTCATGTCTTTCTAAATTTATTTTGTTGAGGAAATAGGGTGAAACTCTTGATGAAGGAAAATGAATGATTGTAGATTCACATTAATTCTCATTGTTTTGTATCATCAATTTATTTTTAGCTTATACCCTTTTTATTTAGTGGTGTTTCTTGATTTATGTACATCTATTGGCACCATAAATACTTTGTTCCATTTAGTTAAAGGTCTGGCTTTATTTCAACCAAATACTAAAATGGATACCTTGGTTTGTTGTAGACAAGAGAATGCATAAATACTTGATCTCATAAACAAGTATTGGCGTTATAAGATAAATTATAATTGGTAATACAACATGTTAACCTTAGTGCATGATTTATATTTATAATATCTTCCCATTGGAACCTTCGGTGTGTATGAATTCCAATAGTGGCAATTCAAGAGGTAAGAAAATATAATCGTTTCTTTATCCGAAATCAAGAGTGAATCCCTAATCCTCAATATTTCTATTACTCAAATTTCTTGTAACACAAAAATATTCTTATTAGTTTAAAATACATTTAATCATCACTTAAATAAGATATATCATGTAAACTCCCATCAACTTCCCTGTGGATCGACCTCAGACTCACCAGAAATTTATTACTTGAGACAACCTGCATTTGGGTTTGCCACCTTAAAGTTGTAGCAGCGAGCTGCAGAAGATAGAATTTTTAGAGACCATTTACACGGTCCACTCGTAGGATTTCACACGCCCGTGGGATTTGCTTCGAGCCAACACAAAGATTGTCTACCATTTAGGAAGATCGTGGGTATTGCACACGACCGTGCGATTTGTCCTTCGGGCTGATTTTGTTTCCTAATTTCGTTAGGATTCTACAAGGGATCTCACAAGACAACTATAAAAGGAGGACTAAACCCTAAAATCTGAGATAATACACTTGGGAGATAAAATACACATCAAAGAGAGAAAAGACACAATACAATGAACGATTTATGTGATTCGATTCGCCTGCCTTCCATGTTGAACCAGACGACATTAAGGCCGAGGAATGGCTCAAAAGAATGGAGAGCATATTCTTCGCCCTGCATTATACTGATGAACATCAAGTTACTCTCGCAGTTTTTCGACTTGAATCTACTGCAAAAGACTGATGGAAGTCAGTTGACAGAAAATAGGGACAGGATAGGAGAATGCGGACCTGGGCAAATTTTGTGTCAGAATTCAGGAACCAGTATATCCCATAAGTTGTTAGAGAGGCGCGAAGGGATGAATTTCATCATCTAAGGCAAGGGAACATGACGGTCGCCCAATATGAGTCTGAATTTCATAGACTGTCTAAGTATGCCATAAGCTCCATCAGCACTGAAGATGACAAACTATACAAATTCACTAGAGGTTTGAGGCTTGAGTTACAGAAACAATTACTGACGGTGGATCTAGACACTTACTCCACCGCAGTCAATGCAGCTGCCCGCCTTGAGAGTGGCCTGAATCGTATTGGACAGCTACAACAGAATAGGAATGTTAACAAAGGGCCAACTAACGACTTCAAGAGGCCAGCTGTGGGACAAACATTTGTGCCTCCTGTTAAATTCCAAAAGGATAACGGTGGAAAAATGGATAAGGGAAAGAAGTCGATAGAAGGTAAATCGTGTGCTTATTGTCATGTCATAAGAGAGGACATACTATTGATGAGTGCTGGCGGAAACATGGGAAGTGTTTGAGGTGTGGGAGTGCAGAACACAAGTATAAGGATTGTCCGTCAACTGTTAATGGTGGGAACAGATTAGCTCAACCGCAAAAATCGGGGAACAGGCAGGAAAATCGGGCAAGGATGCCAGCCCGAGTATTTGCTTTAGCGGGACATGAGGCTCCCAATGCAACCAATGTGGTGGAAGGTACGCTTCTAGTATCCAACCATTATGCTAAAGTGTTATTTGACCCTGGGTCATCACACTCATCCATTGCACCGCATTACATACAAAATGTGCATGCATGCATTGAGTGTATGCATATATGCTTAGAAGTATCAACTCCCATGGGCGCAAACCAATTAACTGATGTTATTTATAAGGCATGCGAAATAAAGATTGGTGATATGAACTTTCCTGCTGATTTGATTTTGTTGCCTATATCTAAGTATGATGTTATTTTAGGTATGGATTGGTTATATGCACATCATGCACAAATGAACTGTCACCATAAGACCATTAAGTTATGTGAACCTGGGAAACCCATAGTGGAAGCATCGGGAAGAGCACGAGTCAAGATGGCTCCAACCATTTCTGCCATTAAAGCTAGGAAAGCAATCACAAAAAGGGCACGTGGATACCGGGCATTTGTAATTAACAAACCTAAGGTAGAGACTCAAATCCACGAAGTGCCTATAATGTCGGAATACCTGGATGTATTTCCTCAAGAACTCACCGCCCTTCCTCCCGATATGGAAGTTGAATTTACCATTGAGGTTTTACTAGGGACAACACCAATAGCAAGAACCCCATATAGGATGGCTCCCGTGGAATTGCAGTAGTTGAAAAGTCAGTTGCAGAAATTGATGGATATAGGATTCATTCGGCCAAGCACATCCCCGTGGGGAGCTCCAGTGCTTTTTGTCAAGAAAAAGGATGGAACATTTGTATAGATTATCGTGGGCTTAACAACATGACCATCAAAAACAAGTATCCCCTCCCGAGGATAGATGAACTATTTGACCAACTTCAGGGAGCCACGGTGTATTCAAAGCTCGATTTACAGAAAGGATACTATCAGCTGAAAATCTGGGAAGAAGACATATCTAAAACAATATTCCAAACTAGATATGGTCACTACGAGTTTGTAGTGATGCCTTTCGGCCTGACAAACGCCCCTGCAGCATTCATGGATCTAATGCACCGAATTTTCCAACCTTATTTGGACCAATTCGTAGTAATATTTATTGACGACATACTCGTGTACTCTAAATCAAGAGAGGATCACGTACGCCACTTGAAGATCGAGTTGGAGACGCTACGAGAGCATAAATTGAATGCAAAATTCAGCAAGTGTGAGTTTTGGCTTAAGGAAGTCACATTTTTAGGTCATATAATATCTGGAGATGGGATTGCGGTGGACCAGTCAAAGGTACAAACGATTGTTGAATGGAAACAACCAGAAACAGTGACCGAGATCCGAAGCTTTTTGGGACTAGTTGGATACTACTGAAGATTCATAAAGAATTTCTCTAAGATCGCTGGACCACTCACACGATTGACTCAGAAGCAAGTCAAATTTGAGTGGAGCAACAAATGTGAGTCCAGCTTTCAAGAACTGAAGAAACAACTCACAATTGCTCCTGTCCTGGCTCTTTCGAATGGAACTAAGGGTTTCGTCATCTATAGTGATGCATCGAAAAAAGGGCTTGGAGTCGTACTCATGCAGGAGGGAAAGGTAATTGCTTATGCCTCGCGAAAACTCAAACCATATGAGACAAATTACCCTATGCATGACCTCAAATTGGCGGCTATAGTGTTCGCCTTGAATAAATGGAGACACTATTTATACGGCGCAACTTTCACAGTTTTCATGGATCATAAAAGTCTGAAGTATTTATTCTCCCAGAAAGATCTCAACCTAAGACAAAGAATGTGGATGGAACTAATCGAAGATTACCACTTTGATATTCAATACCACCCTGGAAAAGCCAATGTAGTGGCAGATGCCTTGAGTAGGAAGACAAGCATCGCCAAACTGATGATTAGAGAGTGGAAATCCCTGTTAGAGTTGAGCATATGGAAACCGATGAGAACGGACACCAAAGTATTTTGCACTAATATCCCAGTGAGACCGAGTTGATGGACGAAATTAAAAAAACAAGAGGAGGGAGACCGAAAGATCCGAGAGCTTATGGAAAAGTTTTCAACGGAGATCGCCCGAATTCTCCTTAGCAGTAAGACAAAAATCTTGAGGTTTAAGAACATGTGTGCGTACCAAACAATGAGGAATTGAAAAATAAAATTTTAAGCGAAGCGCATCGTTCGAGGTACACCATACACCCCGACGGTAATAAAATGTACAAAGATCTGAAACAATACTTTTGGTGGGTGAACATGAAGAATCAAGTAGCCGAGTATGTGGCGATATGTCTGACGTGCCAATGAGTCAAAGCTAAACACCAACCGTTACAGATTCCTGAATGGAAATGGGAATATATCACTATGGATCTCGTAACGGATTCGTCTAGAACCAAAGGAGGACATGATACTATATGGGTTGTAGTGGACAGACTCACAAAGTCGGCCTATTCTTACCGATCAAAAAGACGGAGAGTTAGAAACTAGCACAGGTGTATATCCGAGAGATCTTGCGACTACACGAAATTCCAATTGATATTGTTTCAGACAGAGACCTACGATTTGTCTCGAGATTTTTGAAATGCTTGCATGAAGAACTAGGAACCTCGTTGAGTTTTAGTATAGCACAGCACCCACCGACCGATGGGCAATCTGAACGAATGATCTAAACTCTCGAAGACATGTTACAAGCATGTACACTAAATTTTCAAGGAAGTTAGGACTCTCATTTACCATTGGCCGAATTTGCTTACAACAATAGCTATCAAACCATAATTGGGATGGCGCCTTACGAAGCACTATACGGACGAAAGTGTAGATCACCGCTACATTGGAAATCGATGATCAGTGGACTCCGAAAGAGAAGCAAAATTCACCAACGATTCCAAAGGTCGACTTAGTCGAGGAGGCCATGGTAAAAGTCAGAATGATCAAGGAGCGAATCCGTACCGCTCAGAGCCGACAGAAGAACTACGCGGACAAGAGGAGAAAGGATTTGGAATTTGAGGTCGGAGATGAAGTATTCCTCGGACTTTCACCACGAAAGGGATTAATCCACCCTAAGAAAGGAGAAAAATTGAGCCCGAGATACATTGCATCGTATAAGATACTTAAGAGAGTCGGGAAACTGGCTTATCAATTAGAACTTCCGCCTCCTATAGCTGGTATACATGACATGTTCCACGTCTCCAGATTAGGGAAATACCAGCCCGACCCGGAACACACTATCACAGAAGAAATCCCACCCATAATGAAAAATTTATCTTACACTGAGAAACTGATACGAATCATCGATAGACAAGTGCACCAATTGGGAAGAAGAGAGATCCCAATGGTCAAGGTAGTGTGGCAAGCGCATGATCGAGATGAAGATTCCACGTGGGAAATGGAAGACGATATGCGAGGACAATACCCGAAACTATTTTAAGAGGAATTGGGGACCAAATTCTTTTAAGGAGAGGAGAATGTGAGGCCCTGAATTTTATCAACATAAATACAATGTTGTGTAGTGATGAAATTGTGGTTAAGCGTCACAATACCTATTATAAATAAAATATGACACTCATTTAATTATTCCTTCCAACATCAACTACTCCTTCCTTATTTTTGAGCATACCTATTATATTTCCTCCTCAAGTATTAATACTTGATCGGTTAGTTATGACTTTAGTAATATTTGACCCCTTAAAAATTTAAGAGACTTATTTCATTAAGTGCCATTTATACCCGATAGAATCAAGACCTCGATTTTAGAATAAATAATTTTGGGACTTATTATCACTTTGGAATTTATAATATTTCACCTTATTCTACAATACATTCCCAAACAACTTTCAATTTTATTTTGAAATATACAAATTATTGTTATTACACATCCTTATATTTATCCTCCTATATATATTTATATATACTTATATTTTGTTTTTCTCAACTTCAACAAAAGAAAAGAAAAACAATTTTTTTTTCATCCGAGCAAGACATATTTTCGGCCATAGGGGGATAAGGGGGAATCAACCCCAATTTTTTTATTCTACAATATTTATGTAACCCCAATAATTTTATTTTACAATAAATAATCACCAAAACAAAAAAATTAATCCCCTACCCCTTGTAACTTTCGGCCATAGCATGCTTTTAGGGGGGAATCAATATTTTTTTATTACATCCCAACAAGCTTGGTCAATAATTATATCATTTTCATTTTAACACTTATTCAAACTCTCCCAACACACCCTCATTTCCATATATAGACAAAACAAAATACACAAACTCTCCTTCATTCTTCTTGAGGACGAAAATACAAGAACCAAGGTGAGAAAATTTTTACTTCTTCCATCTTCAATTTATCTTCTTAAAAACTTCAAACATATACCTCTATTTATAACTTGGTGAATCCTTCTTGTTGAGATACTCCTAGAGGAATTTTTCATGAAGAATTAAGAGACTAAGACTTGACTACAAGCTTGAAGAAAAGATTCAAAGACTACACACTTTTAAGGTGAGAAATTGTGGTTTTAGTATTTTTCCTCTTGACAACTTGAGGAATTAATTTTTGACTCAAGGATATGAATTTTTGGAGCTTAGGGACTGATCTATACAAGTTCAAGTTGAAGTTAGAAGTTTGAAGAGAAAATTTCATTTTTAGAGACTACTTGGGGACATTAAGGTAAGTAGTAGTCATTTGATCCTAGTATATTTTTTTGAACTTGAGACTTTAATTTTAAAACAAAAATATGGTTTGGATGCCATATAGGGGCTGACCACTAAGAGTTTGAGTCAAGAAGTTGATACCAAGAAGAAGACTTCATTTTTTATCACAACCCGAAAAGCTACTATGAGGTGGGTGAAAAATCTTTTGAAAATAGGCAAATAATTTTGATAAATGCATGTGTTTAATTACTATATATATTACATGTATTCTTTTGATGTATCAAGTTCAAGAAGTTTCACAAAAACGAGCATAATTTTAATTTCTTGCACAATAGGGACATACTTGCATATATATCTTAAGTTCTTGTTCAACTCTTGATTAATATATAAATGAATGTGTTATATGCTCAAAATCATGTTCTATACTTGATATATATTCTAGAAATATGACCTTGTGTTCGAATTTGAACAAATATGCCAATTATACAATTTTTGCAAAGTTAAGGACTAAACCGTAATTTCGAATACTGTCCAAAGATCCATTTGTAAATTTCAAAAATATGGACTGTAATAATTGTAATATTTAATATTTTAAGTTAATAATAATAGTTTAAAGGTTTTGAGCTGAGAAAATCCGCCCTTGGAATTTTAGGGACTCAAATGTGGAAATTTGAAAGTTTAAGGGCTAAAATTTGAATTTTAAAAACTGTCCAGGGACCCGCCTGAAAATTTCGAAATTTTGACTTCCTCAAACTGAAAAACTTATATTTTGAGAAATTTTAAAAGGTTAAAGTGGTTTGGGTTGAGAAAACCGACTTTTGAAACTTTAAGTACTAAAGTGTAAAAATTCCAATTTCTAAGGACCAAAATGAAATTTCCAGAAATAAAACATCCCAGACACCTGAAAAAAACCTTAATTTTATAACATTTTGAACTCATGGTTCAAGTTCATAACAAACGAACACCAAATAAACCCTTAAGGGCAAAACCGAATTTTGGAAATGGAATTTGTGAAAATTAAGGGACTTAAACCAATCCTATTTCAAAATTGTTTTTGTCCCAACATCCTACTATTATACGTGATATTTTAAAATTATAATTACATCAAAAGCCCTCCCGGTTTGTGAGATCCAAAATTTTTAAGTTCGGGTCTGAAAATGACAATTTTGACAAAATGAGGGACCAGACTGAAATTTTCCTAAAACTCGACTCAAACTCTTTGAAAAATAGAGTCTTTGAACAATTTGGAGAATTTATAAACTGACCTTACATTTTTCCAAAGTCGAGACCATGACTTATTCAATTTCAGACTCGATAAGTATTATTTTTCCAAAATGGGTCTACTTATAAAATTTTCCTATAAAAGGACCCCAAAATAAATTATTTTTTTCTATACAATCCTGAAATTTATGTAATTATATTTTAATTATACATCAATAATTTCTCAAAAATCTCCGGACCATATGCACTTCGCGTGGCGACTTCCTCTCCTTATGACAAATTTAAACTTAACTTGTTGATATCTTGTACAGCTTTTATATGTATCGCCGTGCTTTTACTCGACTATCTTGTTGACATGATATGAACTTCGTGAATCTAATTATGTTTGAGTCAACTTGGTGCGTCGAGCTCACAGTCGAAGTGGACTAGTCGTGTTTTGGAATCGAGCAGCGCGACTGCGATTCCTTATCGGCCCCACCGTCCTAATCCCACAACAGCGGACGGAGTGTCAGGGAAGTGGGTCATAGTATGGGTATAATCATAATTATGACATTATGGGCCTTGCAAGCCATACTTGTTGGAGTTGTCTCGCTGGTGTAGTAATAAGGTAGATATGGCTATGTGTCAAACGTGCTTGGGGAGTCATAAGGTAGAACAGAGGAATCGTTGTATGATCTACACGGATCCAATATTGCGTGCTTGGGTTGGCGTCACACTCCGTGCACAACCATTACTTGCTTGGGTTGGCGTCACACTCCGTGCGCAACCATTACTTGCTTGGGTTAGCGTTACACTCCATACACAACCATTACTTGCTTGGGTTGGTATTACACTCCGTACACAACCACTACTTGAACTACTTGCAACGCATTCATAGTGCCTGAATGATCATGAACTATTTCATCAAATTATATAAAACTGTATTATTTTGAATACCATGTTGCTTGTGAATCGTGTGTGACGCACGCATCATGAATCATGCATTCTTCATATAACTATTTTCCTGCATCTATATAAGCCAAACTTATACATGATCACCCATCCACTGAGAATTTTTGTCTCACCCCCACCTTTTTCAACGACCAGTTGTTGACCCATCATATTATGAAGACGTCGATGGAAAACAATGCGATGGAGTAATTAGACTTAGTCCGTCGATCTAGTCTTAAAATTTGTTTATGAACAATTTATTACGTTTGATCTAATAGAGGGTGTAGGACCCCTTCGCATGGATAATTGGTTTGTATTAGTATTTCCGCCGTGGCAATTAATCCTGTTTTCGAGAAGTTCTGATGAACAATGTCTATTTGGGAATTAATATTGCTCAAATACTTGGTAGATTATATTCTTAGAATGGAGAGCTGGCATAAGTTATCCGTGGTGTCGTGACTCCACTTTTGGGGCGTGACATTCGTTACTATATATATATGAATTTCTTAATATTCAAAATTGTACAGTATTTCATTATATTACAATCCGTGCATCCACAAGCAATATACTACTCCCTCCATCCCAAAAAGATAGCCCACATTTCCTTTTTCATCCGTCCCAAATTATAGACTTGTTTCCTTATTGAGAATATTAATTATATAACAATATAGTAAATTACCCCTATTTAATTCACTTGAAATGATATACCATCATTTAATGCAAGGGCAAAAATAGGAAGAATATGGAAAATAATTATAATCCCAATTACATTTATTATGTTTTCTTAATCTGTGTGAATTCTTCTACTTGCCTATCTTTATGGGACGGAGGGAGTCATAAGTTTAATTAAACACCACATGTGCCTCGTCATTGCTGAATAATTTAAGAATGAGATAATTTCAATTTTAATACATAAATTATACATTGTTTTCACTTTTGGTACCCCATATTTAGGTCATATCAAATTTAGTACTGCATGTTTACCTTTTAATCACTTTTGCCATATTTCATTAAACATCTGCCAATTTTAGTACCTCATGTTTTACTTTTTCATTATCTATTTTGGTACCTCATATTTTACTTTTTAATCACTTATGGTACATTATGTGGCGAAGAGATTAAAAAGTAAAACATTAGATATCGAATGATATGCCTCGAAAATCGCATCAAAAGTAAAACACTGCATAGTTCGCGACTAAAATTAGAATTATCCCATTTAAGAATCAATTCATGACAGCGTAATGTACTTTTGGGCTTCTTGCCCAGAACAGCCCAATGGTGATATGCAACAAAATATATTTGGGCTTTAAAATAGGCCAAGAAATTGTTGGGCCCTTATATGCACAGCTTTTGACTGAGTCTCTGTTTTCAGACTCCATTGTTAGTCTTCGAGTACACAGAGATCACGAGTGTGAGAAATGGGGAGATCGACGACGACAACGACGACGAAGGATGCCCAAGCCCTTTTTCATTCTCTCCGCACTGCCTATGTGGCCACCCCAACTAATCTCAAGGTCCCAGAGTAACTATACGTATAGATGTTGTGCCTGTTTATATGCTTGTGTTGTTGGAAACTAGAGTTATGATTCTTATTTTTTATTTTTTTGTATTTGCAGATCATTGATCTCTACATTGTCTTTGCAATCGTCACTGCTTTGATTCAGGTTTTGTATATATCATGGTGCATTCGCCGTTGATTTAGTTTCGTTTGTTATAATTTTTAAATATAAACTATTTCGTGATTGGATTTGAAAAATTACTGCCTGATTGATTTGTAATTGGAGTGATAGCGCCTTGATTTCTTGTGCAGTGAGGTAAAAAGAGGAAATTTGAAGCTCGTTCTCGTTGAAGAATTTTTAGGGTTTTCGACTGGAGGACATTTTTTGAGTTTCTGTTGGAATGGAAATTTGGGGTCAGAAATGGGATATTTCGGGAAAGGGAAAAGCCATCCCTCGGGTGTTTTGGAAGTTCAAACTCCGGCAGGGTTGGGAAGAGGTTTAACGCAACGCTGCTAAAGATCTGTTTGGGTTTATGTGTTGAGTGGGGATTGTGGGATTTGGGTTGGGTACTTTAGACATTGGAATCCTTCTGTCATGCGAATTAGTTGGCATGAATGAAGAGGTTGGGGGGCGGGGGGGCGGGTTATGGAACGACCTACACTTCATCTCTTAGGTTGCTATGATATTTAAAACGAGAGCATCTTAGAGTTAGACTTGTTTAGAAAATTTGGTGTCACTTGCTTACTTGGATGAGCTATAGCAAGAACCATTACTTTGCATGTTCATAGAATCACTTTCATACTTCTTTTTACTCCAGTTGGAAGAACATTCTCCTGCTAAATGATAATACAGGTAGGCACTTGTTAGTAGAATGGTGGGTTTAAATCTTATGTAGAACATTGGCACTTTGCATCATAATTGTATTCCTAAGGTTTCTCAGCCTTCATTCTATGTTTACGATTAGAGGCTCATGTTTGCAGTCACTAACGGCTTTCTCGAACAATCAAATATCAAGTCAACAAGCTGGAAAGTTTAGAACATGTTTTTTACTTCTTAAATGTACTTTGTGTGAGATGAACATCTGTAAAGTTTAAAGACAAGTAATCTATCTAAGCTCTTGTTGTGACAATAATAAAAACTTAAATTCAGAGCACACCAATTGCCTTAATTTTGGAGTCCTGAGAGCTCTCCCAGGTCCTTATGTCCGCCGCACACACACAAAAAAAAAAGAAAGGAGCTCTCCATTTGTTTTTTTCTTGGCATATGTCGATGCATAAAGTACATATATATTGAAGAGTCGAAAGGCGCAAGCTAATATTTGATTTGAGAATCAAATATCATCTTCTTTGGCGTAATTGCAATATTGACGATGATCAACTGGTTATCAGCAGTGTGTTGGTTTTGTTGTATGATTTGATTTTTGTTAAATTAATTGATTCTTTGATATCAAAATTTGATATGATTTTAATATTATCATTTGAGTGAATGATTAAGTATGAGTGAATGAAATGGAGAGTGTTCAAAAAGAAAGAACATGAAGGACTTACCCATTTTTGTCCTTTGGCCTATATCCGCATGCGAAATGCCCTAAGAGCAAATAATACAATATTCCCCTTACATTTTATTTCCCTACACTACTGATCGCCCATTGGTATAACACAGAAAAAAGTACTCTCTTTTCTCAAAATCAAATTTCGTCAAACAATTGAGTAAATATCGACTGTTATGTGATCTTATAAAAACATAAATCATTTGATGTGTTATTCTTCACACCTCAGATTTCTCAAGAAATTAGCTTTATTCCTTTATCTGGAGTGTTGTTAGTTTCTAAAAAGGTAATGGAGACTGATGTGTTTTATTTTTTTTTCTGCTAATAATCAGGTGTTTACATGGCTCTTGTTGGATCGATTCCCCTTCAACTCCTTTCTTTCAGGGGTACTTTCGTGCGTGGGAACTGCTGTTCTTGCTGGTTAGTTGATTATATAATTGTTTCCTTTTCCTACAATATACCTATTTCATCTGGAGAAACTCGGTGTGTATTTGATTGTTGGCATTCTTTGATGACAGTTTGTCTTCGAATTCAAGTAAACAAAGAAAACAAGGAGTTCAAGGTAAAATTTCTCAACAGAAACTTGATATCTCCTGTTGATTCATTTCTTATACTGATCTTCTCATCCATAGAGGTGGATAATTGAGAATTCTGAGTGTTGCTGATTAGTGTTTTTACTTCCTTTTCTCCTCCCCGCCCCAAAAAAAAAAAAAAAAAAAAAACGATAGACTTTCATAAACATAAACTCAAGAGTGCAATTACAACTACAAACGTAGCCAAATTGCTATAAGAGCCGACAAGGTGGCAATTAAGCCAAGCGGGAATTTGTCAAACCAATTCAAATCAACACAACTATCTCGACCTGTCAAGCTAATCTATTACAAACAGTATAACTTTGCTAATCTTGGATAGAAAACACACAATGCTCAAACAAATACCATAGTAAGTAGATGTCTTGGCTATTTTCTCCCAATTCAAAATGGGTTTTAAAATTAGGTTTTGAGACAATATCCTCGTCATCCACTTGTATGCAAATACATTTGAACCCTTGTCTGTATGCAACACACAACGCATGTCCGATACCAAGCAACGTAGCTTCCATTGGATTATGATTAATGTCCCTAGAAGCAGCCCACACTTGGACCAACATCCCTTCATCATTTCTGATCCAGCCTCCAAGCGCCACCAGATTGTTCAACACCACTCCGCACTGACCACTGTGGCTATTGCCTATTGGTCCTACTAAAATATTGTTGATCTCATCAGTTGCAGAAACCTGATCCAGAATTGTTTTGCTGAGTCCCGGGGTTATCTTTTTCCCCTGCAAATTCTGAAATTCTTGCCATTCTTTTCGAGCCCTCTCTATCACCTCCCTTTCTGTCCATCGAACTTTTGAAACACCTAAGATTTCTTGTTTGCCAAAAATTGTTTCCCAGAAATGTTTTACTTCTTTTATCAAGTTAACTTTTTGTGTTTGTAATTTTGTATTAACCAAAAATTGAACTAAAGAAGTTGGCAGTGGAAAAGTAGCTGTATGGTTGTCAGTTTTGCTTTCCTAGTTAGCATGAGGACCCGGAAATATTGGTTTTTTCCTGTCATGGTAAAGAGGATACAGTTGTACTTGCCTAACAGAGCAGATTGTCCGATGACAATGGTGATAATGAAAAATAGTAAAGAGTGAGAACAAAAAGTAATTATCGAAAAAAAATCAATCTCTTTATTCTGTGAATAAAAGAAAATGGTTCTTACAATCTGTTGATGTGTTCTCAATTTGCAGGATTTACCTCCAGAACGTGCTTTCGCAGATTTTGTACTCTGCAATTTGGTACTTCATTTGGTTATCATGAACTTCCTAGGATAAGTTGATGCCTGGAAAAGAAACAAGATTTAATCAGATTTTAAATTGATAGTGAAATTAGATGGAATCGGACAGGGGAGACTCTATTGACTGTTGCTAAGAGGCCCTATACAAGAGAATTGCCTGCAGTTGTGATCGAAATTTGCTATCTATCAATTAGAATACGTACTGCTTAATCATTAAATCATGTTATCCAGACTGCAAAATTTGATCGGGTAGTTGCATTGTAATAGATGATGCTTCATGTCATGGATTTTTTCTCCATTAAACTTGCATGTTTGATCAATTCCAGCAATAGAAAATTAAACCTGGGTATTTTGATAGTTATAATCGTAATGTTTTTTTGTGTTCATGGGTTTTCTGGGGTTTCCTTTGGCTGTTGAGGGGAGAGGGTGATTGCTCAGCTGTGGCCAATGTTTTTATAATGGAAGCGGTGATCAAATTAGTGTTGCTTTTATTAGACGAGTTCAACCGTCGGTTCCAATCAATCTAATGAAAATTAATTATAGTATTGTATTATAATGTAAAAAATTAATTATTATGCAATACGTTTGAAAGATTAAAGATAATTAAATATTCAGCTAAAAGAGTAATTTACATACCTCGTAATGTAAATATTTATGCATGTACTACTTGTTACGTTTAGCAACATCACAATGGAGTTGTTGGACTTTATTAACTCTATACACTTGGATGTTTATTATTCACTAGTGTAGTGGTTGTAGACATTTGTTATAAATATGGTACAATGAAATGAAGAATGATACACGCCTTTCAAGCAAAATTAGTGCTAATCTCTTTACTAAATTTCTCTCTCTCTCTCTCTCTCTCTCTCTCTCTCTCTCTCTCCCTCTCCTCTCTCTCTCTCTCTCTCTCTCTTACTATTTTTCTCTCTCTCTCTCTCTCTCTCTTACTAAATCTCTCTCTCTCTCTCTCTCTATAAATATATATAGTATCTAATAATATTATTTGCACAAGATTATACATATAAATTTTTGAAATTATCTATAACACGTTATTAGCACGAGTCTTTAGTCAATTTTTCAATACTTTTGGTAAGTACGGTGTTATGGAAAAAATCGAGAAAAAGACTATTGTCTACTGGAGCGATCAAAAGGCAACAAAGCACTCAATATTAACTAATAAAGTATATTTCTCGAGTGTAAAAGCATGGTAAAGCACAAGTTACAACTATATCCGGTCTCGTTGAGATTATTGATGGCTCAGGGAATACAATATTAATGTTGCTCTAATGGTACAATCCTGCCATTGAAAATGTGCATTATTGTCTAGTAGATCAAAAAGAAATCTACTAAGTTTTAAGGATGTGCGTGATAATGGCTATCACTGGAGACACTAAATGGACCGTGATAAAGAGTGTACATGTATCACATCCTATAAAATGGTCAAGAAGAATGTCCATGAGAAATTTGAAGCAACAATTTCGGATTGTAGTATGTCCCAATTAAAGTTTTTGAATCATACGCCACCATGCCTTGGAAGTTCGGTGAATCCCGATATATTTAGGTTATGGCATGATCGCCAGACATAGGAACTACTATGATGCGATGATTGTTGAACATACTTAATGGACATCCATCGAAAAGGCACAAAAATGCTCATATCCAAAGATTATTTTTGTGAATCATGTTCACAAGAAAAATTCATTACTAAACCTTCAATGGAAAAGGTTGGTTATGAATCACCATCATTTTTACAACGTATTCATGGTGATATTTGTGGACCAATACATACCGCAAGCGGACATTTAGATATTTCATGGTCTTAATAGATGCATCGTGTAGATGGTCGCACATATGTTTATTATCTACTAGAAATATTGCATTTGCTCGATTACTAGCGCAAATTATTAAACTCCGAGCACATTTCCATGATTATCCTATTAAAAATATAAGAATGGATAATGCCGGAGAATTTACATCAAAATTTTTGATGAATATTGTGCAGCACTGGGAATTAATGTTGAGCATCCAGTAGCACATGTTCATACTCAGAATGGGTTAGCAGAATCCCTGATTAAACGAGTTAAGGTCATTACTCGTACATTATTAATGAGACCAAAGCTCACTAGTGTAGCATGGGGTGATGCAGTATTGCATGCATCAGCACTTATCAGATTACGCCCCACTGCTTATCATATGCAATCCCCAATGCAATTAACACTTGGATTTGAGCCGAATATTTCGCACCTACGTGCTTTTGGTGTGTTGTCAAGTGCCGATTCCACTTCCTAAGAGAACGAAAATGGATCCACAACGCACTTGGTATATACATTGGATTTGATTCTCTCGGCCAATTATTCGATATTTGGAACCACCGACGGAGATTTATTTACCGGCCGATTCATGGATTGTCATTTTGATGAAACAACATTTCCATCAATGGGGATGGATAAAGATGTGTTGCAAATGATAAACAAAAAGCCGCTTGAGAATCTCTCCCGGAATGAACAAAGTTTATCCTATTTGGACCGCATACTCTAAATATGAAAGTGAGGTGAGTAGAATCATTCATATATAAAATATTGCTAATAGACTTCGATGCATATAATGATGCTAGCAAAGTCACGAAGTCTCATATTCGCCGCGAACGTTCGGCCCGGGATTATTGTTCCCAAGAACATAACAAAATAAATGATAATGTCCACGACAAAATTGTGGTAGATTTACTGCTCAAAAGATAATGTTCTCGAAAAAAAAAGGGAAAATTGATGATAGTAAGCATGCTCCGGATGAATCTGTCACCCCCAATATCCTAAAATATTAAAATAAAAATTCTCGATAGCATCGAGAATCCCATGAGTTATTGCAGTGAGATATAGGATCGAAATGAAATAATTATTGATGATAATTTTGCATTCTCTCAAGAAATCATTGATGATGATCATGATAGTGAACCACATTCTATAATAGAATGTCGTTAGAGGACCGAATGGCATATGTGGGAAACGATAAAACCTTTAATTAGCTTCCCTAGAGAAACGAAATGTATTTGGGAAAATTACTCAAACTCCATTTTTTTTTTAAATGTAAAACTCATTGGGTACAAGTGAGTATTTGTTCGGAAGAGAAACGAGAAAAACGAGGTTGTGAGATATAAAGCTCGACTCGTGGCGCAAGGATTCTCCCAAAGACCTGGGATTGACTATGATGAAACATATTCACCTGTGATGGATGTTATCACGTCTAGTTTTCTCATAAGTATGGTTATCCACGAGAATCTGTATATGCGCTTAATGGACGTGGTAACGGTATATCTATACGGTTCACCGATTTTGATATCTATATGAAATCCCCGAAGGATATAAAATACCAAAATCGCAATAACTCGTGAACTCTACTCGATCAAACTACAAAGATCGTTGTATGGATTAAAGCAATCGGTCGCATGTACCATAGGTTGAATGAATACATTTCTAGGGAAGGTTACAAAATAATCATATTTTGTCCATGCGTAGGGCGCAAAATGAACCAAGCCTCGTGAGCTATTTGAAGCTCGATTCGATAAAAGCTCATTCGAGTTCGTTTAATGAGGCTCGTTAAAATAAATGAACCAAACTCAAACTTAGAGATATTCGGTTCGTTAGCTCATGAACATGCTCGTTAGTAAGCTCGTGAATTGGCTCGATAGTAAGCTCATATAAATTAAACTAATCATTTGACTTTAATTTTAATTTTTCATATTTTTACTAAATATAAAAATATTTCAATAAACTTATTTGTTTGAATAAAATTATAAGTTTTAGTAAATATATTATGTGTTTTAGATATATAATTTTATTTTTATAATAAATCAAGAATAATTTAATTTATAATTAATATTTACTAAGCTCGTTTTTGCTCGATTAAGCTCGAAAAGTTCGTGAGCCATCAATATGTTCGATAAATTTAAAGCTCTCGAGTTCGACTCGATAATAAACGAGCCAAAACTCAAACACTCAAAAGTTAGGCTCGCTCCGCTTGACAAGTGTACTTTATCCATGTGTTTTTATTAAAAGATCGATCTGGATTTGCCATCATTGTTGTATATGTCGATGACATGAATTTGATTGGCACCCCGAAATCTTGTTGAATATCTAAAGAAGGAGTTTGAGGTTAAAGATCTTGGGGAAACCAAACTCGCTTGGTCTTCGAACTAGATCATAAAGATAACTAATACTTGTCCACCAATCGCTTATACCAAAAGATTGCCCAAACGATTTAATATGGACAATACTCATTCCCTTGTAACCTATGGTCGCGAATGCTTAAATCCTAATAAAGATCCATTTCGACCAAAGGAGTCCGATGAAGAGATTTTAGGTCCTTAAGTACCTCATCTCAATGTTATTTGAGTATTAATGTATTTAGCACAATGCACCAGGCCGATATCATCACTTTGCTGTCAATCTACTTGCGCGATACAGTTCTGAGCCAACTCGAAGACACTGGAATAGTACTAAACATATTTTTCGATACATCGGGGTACTATAGATTGGGGTTATTCTACTCAAGAATCCAATAAAACTGGATTAGTTGGTTATGCGATGCGGGATATAGATCTGATCCGCACAAAGCTCGATCTCAATCTGGTTATGTATTTTGCTATAATGGTACAACTATATCATGGCGATCTACCAAACAAACATTAGTGGCTACTTCTTCTAATCACTCTGAGATAATTGCGCTTCATGAAGCTGACAAATAATGTGTTTGGTTAAGATCTGTTATATCTCATATTCGAAATAGTTGTCAATTGAAGCCGGTTACAGATACCACTACTATTGTTTATGAGGATAATGCAACGTGTATAGCTCAAGTAAAAGGGGGTTACATAAAAGGTGATATGACTAAGCATATTTTACCAAAAATTTTCCATACACATGAGCTCCAGAAAAATGGAGAAGTAGATGTTCAACATATTCGCTCTTGTCACAATCTTGTTGATTTGGTTACAAAATCTTTGCCTGCGTCTACATTCGAGAAACTGGTTTACGGCATCAGAATGAGAAAAATCAATATGAAGCAAGATTAATAGATCATGTTATACAACTAATATCCTACATTTCAGGGGGAGCGAATATGTTATTCGTTGTACTCTTTTTCCATTTTGTATCGGTTTTTTATCCCATTGGATTTTTCTAGCTTAAGGTTTTAGAGGCGACTTATGCAAGGTCCGGATTTGAGAATGTACTCTTTTTTTCCCGATTTTTTTCCCAATTGGGTTTTTTTCCATTGAGGTTTTAATTCAAACATACTCATCCAACTTAAAATATTGATACGCGTCGGGGAGTGTTACGATATAATGGATGGACTTTAGCAACATTACAATGGAGTTGTTAGACTTTATTAACTCTATACACTGGATGTTTATTATTCACTAGTGTAGTGGTTGTAAAGTTTTATTATAAATATGGTACAATGAAATGAAGAATGATACACAACTTTTAAGCAAAATTAGTGCTAATCTCTTTTACTAAATTGCTCTCTCTCTCTCTCTCTCTCTCTCTCTCTCCATACATAGATAAATATATATAAGGATAATAATATTATTTGCCTAAGATTATACATATAGATTTTTTTTTGAAATTATCTATAACACTACTAAGTTTGTGGTCCTAAGTTTCCTAAACAAATTACAAAAATAAAAAATTTGTCGAATTGATTGATTTTAATCGGAAAAAATCCAATCTTTCAGGAATCATAAAAATGGGTATTCGGATCAGTGGATGACAAGTAGGGCGGGTTCAAACTGACCGCACAAACTCGCATCATTAGGTGGTGCAAACCCGTCTGAGTCGTGGCGGGTCAGGATCCGGTAGTGGTAATCTTGCGGATTTTATAGCTAAGGGGACGCATAAACTGTGCCCCGATTGTAGTGACCTAACACTATGATTTTCTCTTTTTTTAACATCTTGCTAATTATTAATTAACATGTAAAAAATCACAAATATAAGTCGACAAGGCGGCATATATTTATGTTCAAAATGATGTATTATATGAGTATTGTAGACTATTGCTTATACTTATAAATAGTGACACACCCGACAAAGGCATTTGTGTAAACGAAAGAGATGATTTGTAAAGAATCCTCCTGATAAACATCTACTATCCATTATTCTCCATTCTCTCACAAGAAAATCTATTTTTTATTTCTTTATTTTCTTTGATAATACATGCTCTCGGCTCATTGCAATGGTGATTTATGGAGATAACGTTTTGATTACAAAAACGGATCCGTGATTTTAAAAATGGGGGTACGATAGATATTAAAAAATATGCATATAAATATTGTTTAAATATTTAAAGTCTTACAACAAAACACTTTAAAATCTTGTAAAAGCTAATCATGTAACTATACACGGAAAATTAATACACACATATAAAAGAAATAATTAGAGTAATTAAGAAACAAGAGTGTTGGGAAATTTATTGTTTAGATTTTGACGAATGTCATAAACTTAAACTAGAAAGTTGGCACCCCATTTTCCTTGTAATTTGCATTTAATAGATATTTGAATAAAGCCGAGTCAGTCGGGTTATGCTCGGATATACTAAGTCAATCAAGATAGAAGTGAAGACTCCAAGTGATTGAGGGCAATCGAGTATGGGCAAGAAAAAGTCGAGAACTCAATGATGGTGTATCACCAGGAAGACATTGTATGAAGAGTCAAGTCAACTCAAGGAGCCAATTTCAAGTTGAAGTGACGGATGAGTCATCCAATGTTTGGAAGCTAACTCATGTCACCTGGGAATAAAAGATATGATAAATCTCTAACAATGAACGAGATCCGTTGATGAAAGTCAAGAATGTTACTCCGAATAGTAACCTATTAAAGTTGTCAGGAGATAAAGTGTTAGTTCGGTTGTGTGCAAAAAGAACAAACCAATGGGAAGACTACACCAAGTGTTAGAAAGCCGCAATGCTTTGCAAGATATCAAATACGAGGAAATGTCAACTTCAAGGATGCAACAAGACAAGTTAATCAACGGACACAAGTGACTTTTGAAAATCACCTTATCTCTTCAAAGCTGATTTTTGAAAAGTTCACTATAAAAGTGAGGGGAATCACATTGAGAAAATGTTACCTTGAATAATTCGAACCACGAACAAGCAAAGCTATATTCAAACAGTAACCTCGCAAAAATATTCTCAAGCTTATACAAGCAAAAATCCTCCAAGCTCCTAAATCTCGGGATGAAATCGATCCAATACAAGTTTGAAGGAAAGACAACTTCAAATCAAGAAGAGGAAACTTTTGAAGAATCAAAAGGGGTCTACTTTCCAAGGAGGATTGTGGGAAGATTCAAGGTCGAACCAATCTCAAGTTATTGGAGGGCTTCGTGATCAAATCCAAGCTCGGACGGAAATAAGTAGCAAGCGACCGCCTGCGTGAAGAGCCAGTCGGACGAGAAGCCGAATTTGTGTGACCAAAATGCAGGGTAAGATCGAAAAGAGCAAGTCGGTTCACGTGATCAAACTTGTCTCTAGATCGATAACCACTTTGTAAATCGATCATTACTTAGTGGATTCCTCCGGGAGTTGAGAAGAGAGGAGGTAAGAATTACCCCATCTTCGAACCTCTATAAATTTACTTCGTGTCATTTACGTTTCAACATATTTACATTCCCAGAACACATATTTTATATCCATTTGATAATTTGCTATCCAACTGATAGATAACTAAGGTGCTAAAACCAAGTGTTAAAACAAAGTTAAATAAAATTCAAGTGGTGTTAAGTCTTCCGAAAACTCATCACAAATGCAAGTTAAGTGTTTAGACTAAATTTTGAAGTTATTCTATCAACACTCTATCGAAGTTATCAAGCAAATCCACTTGTTGTGGATTTCGAAGGGGCATGGTTAAGCGGGGTTCGGATGCAACCCTTTGTGAAGAAAATCACTGGATATGTTGGAAAATTTGGGCTTAAAGCCTTTTTGACGATAGAATACTCAAGACACCCCCAATCGACCGGGGTCGACACCCCCTCCGACCCGCACTGGATCGCACTATCTTTTTAAAACGCTCGAAATCTTATACAGGCAACCTACTAGCGGTAATCTTTTTGACATCAAAATTTGTACCGTTGAACATATTGACAAGATTTGCTTTTCTATTTTGTACAATATTTCTACATCTTATGATCTCTTTTTTAGACAAAAGTGAAGAAAGAGCCTATGTTGGGAGCCTATGTTGGTGAAGACTTCACTATAAATAGAGGATGAATTGAAGACACAACACACAACAACACAAGCAAATTCACAACAAGAAATCACACAAATTTCCAAGCTTTCATTTCAACACTCTTGTTGTATTTATAGCCCTAAGGATTTCACTTTCACATCTTGAGGTCTAGGCTTTATTTCTTGATTACACTTGCACTCAAATTGTAATATTCATTATCGAGTTGTAATCTTGATTTTTGTCATCATTCACACAAGACATCCTTGTGAGTATTCTTGTGGAAAGAATACACTGGGTGATCTAGGTGATAGGTGTTTCAAGAGTGTGCTCTTGAGGTGTTGAAGAATTTGGTATTCTTCAAGATTGAAGATTGTGATGATCTTCAAAGGTGCCGTTGAAGGAAGATTGTGGTAATCTTCAAAGGGAGATTGTGTAATCTCCAAAGGTGGTGTTGAAGAAGAGTGTGGTGCTCTTAAGGTGTTGTAAGTTGAATTTGTATTAATTGTGGTAATTAATAAAATTCTTTTTCTTTGAAATCCATCCCAATATATCAAAGTGGTAGAGGATTAGGCCTAGGTGGGTTCAACTCTTAAATCGACGTGTTGTTTACTTCCACCTTTATTATTGTCTTCGCGTATTTATTTCGAAAAGAGGGCATAATCGAAAGATGGAGATAATCTATTCACCTCCCTGATTATCGTATGCTTGGACTTACAAAGGGTATCGACGAGCCAAACTTTGGCAAGCTCGTTCCACATTGCGAGTAAAGAGGAACGATCACGGCTGCCGAATGAAGTCTACCTTACCGGCCTCTCCACCACCAAGCCACCACTATTCGATTCCAAAATTTTACATTTTGGAAAGAAAGAATGGAATGCTATCTACAAGGTTGTGGGTTGATGTTTGGAACATCATAAATGAAGAATCCATTCCAATGATGGACACACCACACAAAGGTCTCAAAGAGCTCAATGATGAAGTTATAAGAAAATCATATCTTTAAATGGTAAAGCTCTTAATGTTATTTATTGTTCACTTACCATTTTGGAATATGATCATATTGAGGGAATTAAATCGGCTCATGAAGTATGGAAAATTAGAAGAAGTATATGCAAATGAAAGGAGCCACTCAAAAGCATCTACTTCTCAAAATGGATACAAAATGGCATGGGATGAGCTTCCTACAACTTCCGACGCCGATGATAAACTAACGATGTCTTATGGGCTTTGAAAGAAATGAGGTAAGTTCTAAACCCTCCACTTCTTATGATAATGTATTACAAGATGATTATAGTGATTTGCAAAATGATTTGATGAGCTTCAAAATGAATTCCAAAGTTTACTTGTTAAATACAAAAATTTGAAAAGGAATTCAATATTTTAAAATTGATAAGGATAATTTATTTTCCTCTTATGAATCACTTTCATGTGATCACACCACCACGACAAGGTTAGAAACCTTGAAAAAGAAAATAATACTCTTGTTAAGGATATTAATCGCTCAAAAATGATCTATCAAAATCCGACTTAGTACCGATAAAATGACTGAGTATTATTATTGATGTTCATAGTTGTGATAATTTGAAACAAGGACTTGATCATAAGCCTAGTGTTGTTAATTATGTGAAAAGAAATCAAGTCCCTATGCATGTTGGTCATTATGCTCCCAAAATTACTACTTGTTTTTATTGTGGTAAAACGGGTCACACGGTTAATACTTATCGGGCTAGAGAAATAGCTCTAATTATTATTGGAGACCTAAAAGTCTCAAAGCTAATTCCAAAGGACCCCAAACACTTGAGGGTACCACAAAAACAATGTCATATTAGGTACCTGCGGAATAATAATCGAGGAAAATACATATCGGCCAAGAAGACATCAAATGACCATCTCATTTGATCAAAGAAGAAGACACCACCAAAATGAATTTCCAAGAAGGAAATATTATCAACAAAGGAAATGATATAATCCTTGGAGATGGTAATCGGAGAATCCACCATCAACATGAAGATTTTTAAAGGGGAAGATATCATCAACAATGGGAACGACACAACCCATAGAAATGACGTAATTGGTAACCCGTATCTCCCCATTTAAATATGCATTTTATTTTGTTATTATGCATGTTTTTATTTGTGTCTTAATTGCAAATGAGTTTTCAAGTATTTATTTTTTAATTAAGGTCTTCAATATATAATTGTGCTTTTAAAATAATTTTAAAAAAAGAAGACCTTATATGATGTTTTTAAAAAACTCTTGTGCATTATTGTAAACTATAGTGTTTTTATCATCTCTTATGGATTTTTATGGCATAAGCATACTTGTCATATATATTATTGCTCTAGCCTACACTATTACAATTATTCTTGTGTGCAAGACTTGTTCTAAGAATTGTGTAGGATTTATATATTCGTCAATGGTTATCCACTCATTATTTGACAAGAGTAATATAAACTATCGAGGTACGCTCACCATTGTTATTCATCTCTTAGACTCGATATAATTTTTGCCATATGTATATGTGCTTATTTTTCAAGATATTTCAAAGTATCTCATACAAATTCCATTAAAAGGATTTTTCGATTTTTTGAAAGGCACTATTTGATAAAGCTTGTTTTATCCGAAGCTTTATAAAGATTATAATTTGTCTTGATAAAAACATTTGATTTTCATCCTATCTCAAAAATTATGCATTTGATTGCTTATATTCATTCTTGTCAAAACTATTGTTCAAATGCTTCTTTAAATGAGGTCTCAACTATATGCTCTTTAATTTTTCAAATTTCAAAAAAGACCTTATGTAGCTTCCTATAAGATTATTTGAACACATGTTTTATGAAACTCAGTGATAATTTGTTTGAAAGCATAGTATGTGTTACTTGTTATTATGTCTCTATTATTCGATATTACTATGCTCTTGTGCAAGATATCTTGATAAAGATTTTAGGAATTTTTTTATCTTCGAACAAGCTCAATAACCAAGAGGAGTTTAGTAACTCAAAAGGTATTGTCAAGAAGAATGTATTGATTTTGATGTAACATTTGCACTCATACACGTTTAGAAGCTTATTTGCTTTTTACTTGCCCATTCTTGTTTTAAGAAAATTTCAAGCTTTACCAAATGAATGTTATATCCAAGTTTCTAAATGGTTTTATTCAAGAAGTCTATATAAAACAACCTCTAAGGTTTAAAATTTTTCTGTGCCAAATGATTTTTATAAAAGGCCTTGTATGGTTTAAAACAAGTACCCCATGTATGGTATGATAGACTTAGCTATTTTTGCTAAATGGTTTTACAAGAGGTAAAGTTTATATTACTCTCTTTGTTTTTTGAAAAAGGGCAAGATTAACTTACTTGTGCAATGTATGATATTTTGGTGCTTCTAATGAATTCTCAGGCAAGAAATTTTCTAAGTTAATGATAGGAGAATTCAAGATGAGCATGATGGAGGAGCAAATATTCTTCCTTGACTTCAAGTTAAACAATGTCAATCAAAGTGTACAATAACCTTTGGAATAAATTAAATTGAAGAAGGAAAATCATCTCAACCTCTTTATGGTTACCAATGTAAAAGATTGACAAAGGTTAAGGAATGCATATTGATTGACAAACATAATCGAGGTATGTTCACGAACTTTTCTTATTCCTTTGACTCCGACATTTTCTATGCCTTATGTCTATATGCTCGACTTCAAAACCATCCCAACGATCTCATTTAAGTCTTGCTAAAAGAAATTTTCAAATGTTTAAAAAGGCACTTCTACTTATGACTTGTATATCCAAAGTATTAAAACATTCTTATTTTTAGGATAACAAGTTCGGTGTTTACAAATTATCAAAATATGGTTCGTCATAATCCAACTAAACATATTGAGATTCGATATCTTTTTCTAAGGGATTCGTTTTTTAACAAAAAAACTTGAGATGTGTTTAACTCCGTCTCAAAGGATAACTCGCGGACTTTTTAATCATTTACGCCGAGTATTTTACCTCATTTTGAGCTTGATTATGACATAATGTATACTAAATGAGGTCTACGTTTGCATTTTCGCGTTTTAAAACTTAAAGGCGATAAATCGGATTTTTGGATCAAACTTCTAATTTGCAACAGAAAGAAAGGTCAAGGAGTGAGGCCGACCATGGCCGCCTCTAGCTCCGGCCGGTCGTGATTCTTCAACCAAATACCTTTTTGCCATTTTTCGAGTTAAAAATGGTTCATTCTCTAAACGTTATTTTGGTTCTTCCAAAATCGAACCCCTTCCCATTTTTCACACACAATTCACCCAAAATGATTTCTTTCTTGTATATTCTATATTTTTGGGTTTATAGTACGAGTTTATCATCCTATTACTCCGATTCTCCGATTAATTGGTAAGAATTCTACTCCTTTATCTCAATTGGGTGGAACCCTTGAGAAAGTGCTTATGTATTTTTTTGGAATTCTTGCAAAGTTGTGTTGTGAATTATTATTGTTGATGGATGAATGTTGTATTATTTCAATTGGTGATGAAATTGTTTTTGGCTTAAATGAATTCCAAAGGCGTTTATATACTTCTAGTTTTATTCGACACGCCAAGTGTTCGACAAAATGTTTCAATGAAAAATTCATCACCTACATGAGTCTCTCGATTTGAAAAGTCTTATAAGTTTATAGAGATCATGTTTTATCAATCAAATGAGCTTTTGCAAGTCAATTGATCAACTTTTCCCTTTTATTTGGAATTTAAAGATTCTATTTTCAAAACACTCGATAAATCGATAAATTTGCGCACTTTGATATGAATATATGATGTTTTTATCGTATAACATTCTTTTGATGAATCCAAAGGGGAAAAACAGGAAAAACGCTCATACGCTCAAAGAAAAAATAAGCTTGCAGCGAAAATAAGCTTGCAAGAAAAGCTATAAGCTGGCTCTTAAAAGCCATAAGATGTGAATATCATGTAGTCCATTTGATGTATTGTGGACTTTATGTCGACTAATGATGTTTTGACAGGGGGAGCTTATACGCTCATGGAATTCAAGCTTAAGTCGTAAAGCTAAGCTTTAGCTTTTAGTTGTTGCTTGTATACTTGTTCTTGATATGCATATCGATAGGAGCTTGTGCAAAAATGTTTTTGAAAATCTTTGCCTCCTATCCTTGTATGCTTGTACTCATGATAAATCTTGCTTGTAATGAATTGTTGTTTTAGACCGAAAATGTGTTTTATTTAAAGCCGAAACCTTCTAAAAATTGTTTTGGTTTGTAATCATAAAAAGTGGAGAGTTTGTTAGATAAATATTTTTCAAGATTTTGATGATTTTGTTTAAATGAGTATTTATACAAAACAATGTTTTTATATGTTGTCAAATACTCCTAAATGATTTAAAATGTTTTACTAATTTTTCGAGTATTTCTTAGAGTTTTTAATTTGATTAAAATTGGACAACACTTTTGATGATTTGTTTATATTGGTTTTACACCAAAACAATGTTTGTAAATGTTGTCCAAATACTCCCAATTGATTTAAAATGTTTTTACTTATTTTTGGAGTATTCTTGAAGTTTATTTTTGACAAAAATGGGACAACATTTCAAATTGAGTCGGCACATTTATCACTAAAGCGCCGACTTTGCACGAAGTACACAAACTTGAAACAGAAAATTTACGTACAAAAAAGGAGAGGACCGGGTTCAACTAGAGACGGCCAGGTTACTTGAAGGCGGCCTGGCCGCACCCCCAAGACTCTGGCCGTTGACCCCTCCCGACCGCACTGGATCGACTATCTTTTAAAACGATTCGAAATCTTATACGCAGGCAACCGCGGTCGCGGTAATCTTTTGACAACAAAATTTGTACCGTTGAACATATGGGATGTAGCAAGATTTTGCTTCTATTTTGTACTGATATTTTACATCTTGTGTTCCTCTTTTGTAGACAAAAGTGAAGAAAGAATACATGTTGGGAGCCTATGTTCAGAAAGACTTCCCTATAAATGAGAGGATGAATTGAAGACACAACACCACAACAACACAAGCAAATTCACAGCAAAGAAACTGCAAATTCCAAACTTTCATATTCAACACTCTTGTTATATTTATGCTTTAAGGATTTCTTTCACATCTTGAGGTCAGGCTTTATTTCTTGATTACACTTGCACTCAAATTGTAATATTCATTATTGAGTTGTAATCGCGATTTTGTCATCATTCAACACAAGACATCCTCGCGAAAGATTCATAATGGAAAGAATACACTTAGGTGATCTAAGGTGACAGTGTTTCAGAGTGTGGTGCTCTTAGGTGTTGAAGAATTTGGTATTTCTTCAAGATTGAAGATTGTGATGATCTTCAAAGGTGGTTGAAGGAAGATTGTGGTAATCTTCAAAGGGAGATTGTGGTAATCTCCAAAAGATGGTGTTGAAGAAGAGTGTATTCTTCTGGTGTTGTAAGTCAATTTGTATTAATTGTGGTAATTAATAAAATTCTTTTTTCTTTTTGAAATCCATCCCCACGGCGGATATCACGGGGTGGTAGAGGATTAGTGTCTTAGTGGGTTGAACCTCTTTTAAATCGACGTGTTGTTTACTTCCGCACCTTTTATTATTGTCTTGGCGTATTTATTTTCGAAAAAGAGGGCATAATCGAAAAGATGGAGATAACCTATTCACTCCCTCTAGATTATCGTAGCGGCTTGGACTTACACATTTAAAAGATATTTACATTCTCATTGCCATATTTTATATCTGATAATTTTGCTATCCAATGATAGATAACTAAGTCTTTAAAACCAAAGTGTTAAAACAAAGTTAATAGATTTCAAGGGTGTTAAGTCATTTGGCATAAAACTCATCACAACCAAGTTAAGGTTTTTAGATTAAAGCAGTGAGTTATTCTATCAATGACTTTATCGAATTTGTTGAGTGACTAACTCTGCTTAACTAACTCTTGATTAACAAACTTAGTTGTCCAGGGGACATAACTTTGTGTTATTAACTCGTAATATTTTTAAAAGGACTAAAATCGAAAAGTTTGGTAAGGTTTATTCAACCCCCCTTCTAAACCTTACTCACACCCTCGACATTTCTGAAAAGACAACAAAACATGGTTAAGTAACATTATTGATATTATTATGTTGTTTTATCTTTGTTTTGTGAGTTTGACTTTTGCCAATATTTATTTATTCAAATTGTTAAGTCAATCTTTTGAATTTTGAAATTTATATGGAGATTTGTATTGTTTTATTTGGATTTTCTAATTCTTTTGTAAAAATAGGGTGTAAATTCATTATTGTTATTTCTTTATAGTTGGATTTTTTAATTTGGGGTACAATTGTACCAAGTTTCCACATAGATACGCCACTAGTTTTGAAGAAAAAATGAAGATTTACCAAAATAATTGTATAGTTAACTAACTCTACAATGAGTATAATTTCTAGTTTATATGTATTATGTGGTTTTTAATCTATTTGACTTTGTTTTGTTATACTTGTGTAGATAATGGAGAAGATAGATGAGAGAATACATAGAATTGTGATTTTTAATTTTAATTTTTTAAAATACTTGGAATGGTCAAATTCATTTCCGTGCACCGAGACAATCGCCGACTTGCCTCAACATAAGGACTCACTCACGGATTCAACGAGACGCCCACATAAATTTGAAATAATATATATCAATTTTTTTAATAATATTATAAAGTATTATCATTGTACTATACTTTTTCAAGTGAAATGAATAATACATGATATTATCCTTTTGGAGCTTAGAAAATGCTGATAGATGGTTCACAAATTCCATTTCACTTAATCTTGTTTTGTTTATTTAAATCTATTAAGACTTTTTGTTCAACTTTATACATAGAATCTCGGCTAGTTGACTACCTTTATGACTCCACTTGTTTGGCACCTATTTGAGATCTAACAAAGACAATAGTAGAGCTCAGTTTTGGGTTGAGAAGATAGTTTACGTAATTCCCTCTCACTACTCATTTTAGCCAATATAGTTCATGTGTTATATATTGTTTATTATTTGCTACATGGCATTGGTGTTTTCATCATTATATCATTTTATACGGCATGATAAATTTCACCAATTTTAGAACCCTTATATGATATTTAGTTATCGGGACTCACTGGATGCTATTTATTAAGTTACACGCAGTAGCTATTAAAGAATTACAAGATTACATATGGTAAATTAGGGATGAAAGGTGGCAACAATATGTGTATCGGAAAACACAAAATACAACCAATTTGATTGAAACGAGTTAATGTAATTTATGATTGAGAACCTGGTAGTAAAAAGTTATATTATCTAAGATTAATAGTTATATATATATATATATATATATATATGAGGGTTAAAACTATAATTTGAAAATAGGGTAGGACCTTTATATGAGAATATTGAAATTGTACAGTACTAATCTTTACATTACCTCATATGATGATTGCATGTATTTAAATAACTGAATATATATAGTATAACCATTAGATGAATGATGTATATGGGTGATTAAATATAGATTACTGCACTATATATATATATATATGTGTAATGATATCATAATAAAAGATTATATATATATAGATAGATAGGCATGGCATGTTGACACGTAATACATTAGTATGTTAAAGTATCTATTAAATTACTGGCACCGCCTTAAGTCAACAAAACGGGTTGATAATATATACATGTTTTCGGACTTTTGTACATGAGATAAACAAAAACACACATCATATACAATCAAAACAAAATTAAAAGGAAGAACCAAAGGCTATCAATACCTTTGCAGAAGTGAATATTGGTAAGTTTCCCCAAAGCCATGCCACCTCCTCCTTGCCTTGTTGGACAATCATGTGCTGAAGGTGAAAATGAGATTAGCTAATATATAATGAATCAGTACAAATTCTTATTTAAGGAAACATGAACAATAGCTTTATATTACATGTTGGTTTCAATTACACCATTAAAAATTTAATTACGAGGAAGATGGACTGATAAGATTTGGATTAGAAGATCGAAATTCCTCTCGATTGTTCGCTTATCTAGAATTATATTTAAGATATTTCATTATATGTAAACAGTAAACTTAATGATTAAAATTAGAAATTAATAACTTGTGTTTTACAGGGTGTCTTATATCTAAAGGTTAGGGAGAGAAAAAATTAGCTAACTTTCAGTAGCGTATCCATCGATTGAAAGGTAAGTAAAAATCCATCACCAATTGTAATGCATGAATAGTATTGTTTGAATTGATTGTATTATATACATCACATTCATCTTGTTGAGTATACGTGGATATTATATGTTATAACAGTTTGTATGATGTTGCGATATAGTGCTTGATGACCATTAACATGCCATTCACCAACATTTGCATGTGCATGCATATTACAAAGATGGATGTTCAAAAATATTTTTCTAGAAGAAAATGGTTATTTTACTTCTTGTCTTGTGGCAGGCACTATAAAGGCGTGCTTATGATATATGTTTAGTATATCCAGTGGGATCTTCCCCGTGAACACAGATTAGATAGGAGATGGGCAGTGGGTGTGGGAGGAGGATCATTTCATCTACGATTTATGTATGACCTCGCAGGTGGGATCTTCTTGGTGATATTATTGGCCATTTGATTATCGCCATTTGATTATTCACGTGCGCGACTCTTTTCCGATTGAGATAGTAGTTGGGTCGGGGGCCCAAATAAAAGAAAATGATTTTGAATAAAGTATTTGATTCTGGGTGGATTTTTACATGTTAGCATTTCATGTTTGAAAAAGCATCACTATTCTTTGACGAGACATATGATTTTTACTTGTCTGAGTTTAGCTCATGTAGTTTCGTTAAATTGCGGAGCATATGAATACTAGCTTTTGGCTTATTAGGTAAATCTTTGCCGAGCTTAATCAGGGTTTTGAGGTCATGGATATGGATGACGACCAGCGGAGCTTGTTTTTGGGTTCATTTGGTTTGGGCCATTTATTATATGGCAGGAACACAAATCACCGTATATAAACTTTTGGAACTCTATTGAAAAATATGTAAGTAGTTTGGTCAAGTTTTGAGTTTTGGAGTTTGTATATCTAATCGTGATGTTTACGATAAAGGGTTGAAGTCTTTGCCTCAAATGATAAAATCTTTGATCGATGTGCAAAGGTTTATTTCGCTGATCGTCTATTATTAAATTTACACGAGAAAAAGAAAAAAATTACACGTTTTAAAAGGTTTGTAGTCGAAGTCGGTGCCTATTTATATATTTTCTAATAATATGAGCAAAAGTGCGGGCGTCAGTTGGACAAAAACTTTGTATTAGCGGTCCACAGGTTCAACTGCTCGAGTCCCGGGTTTGTTCTTGGGCTGGGAGAGCGGGTCAAGCCTGATTTTCTTGGTAGCGGGGCGGGTCCCGAGTTTAAGTAAACTCCGCCCAAACCCACCTCATTGCCATCCCTATCTCATCCAATTTTTTAAAACATGAGTCAGCTCGATTGTTTTTATTTGTGCAATGTCTATATTAGGGGTGTCAAATTGTATAGTTATGCCGTGTTTTGTGTCCATACGATAATGACACAATACGATAAACTCAAACACAAACACAATATGATAAATGATTGTACTAACACGAACACCGAAATTTTCGTGGTTGAAACGACACGATTTTGACCACGATGGAAATCAAAAAAAAAAAAGTTTAAGCAATATGATTTTACATAAAGTTAATACACTATAGCATATTACACGATAATAGAGACCAAGCTACAAAGTTTCCAATAAAGGCATACAAAGTATCAAGTTCGTCAGTTATTAACAAGAAACATGTCATTATCGATCGTGTCTAGTGCGCATTGTCTCACTTAAGATTAACGGATAGTTAACAGTCGTTCCATCTTTTAATTTTGTTGTGCTTTTCAGGTTGACACAAACACGTCGATCGAGGAAGTTTTTCGTATTCTTATTGTGGAAAAACATGATAAGATTAAACATTCATCATTATTTTCATATAGTTTTTGTGTAAATTAGTCAATAATTATCACCTCTAATCTACATAATGGTACATTTGTTGATATTGATGCTCTAATTTTGAAATAAAAATACAACTTCATTTAAATGATTTATTGGAAAGGTTTATTTCTTTTGAGTTCATTATCAAAAATATTAATTCTTTTTTAAGTTGTAAGACATTGATTTAACTAAATTGATCCACTTATCACATACCATGTCATTGTCTAGACCCTTTCACTGCTAAAGGCTTTGGAAGTCTTTGAACAATGCAAAAATAATAAACAAATCAAATCTTTGAAGTTGTCTTGAACAAGAGGCAAAAAAATGGCAACCGTTTAACTTTCAAAGAAGAAAGCAAAATATTATGTAACTCACAGGCAATATCTATCCCAAAACCGTGCAGTTCAGTGTCCTGCAATTTGCGTAGTTATTCTTACTTAATAATCCAAATTATATTTGTAGTGTTCA